>JAHHUM010002431.1:0-146529 GCA_036173005.1 Crenichthys baileyi
AAAAAGAATGGAAAAAAAGAAAGAAGGATGAAGAGAATACAAAATAACACCTTGGTTGCTTCTACAACTGCAGAAATATTCATGTTAACAGCTTTTTTTTACAAAAAATGCACGGTACTCATCAATGCAAGATGTACTTAGTGGTAAATGTGGCTCAATATAGAACATTTGTGTATCTGTTAACACCTGAATCTAAACACCTGTGGGTCTGAGTGTGAGCCCGCTTGTGTATACAAGGTTTCTCCATTAAAATATGCAATAGCGAGTGTGAGGAGCCACATACCTGCCCCCCTGGACCTGAGACACAGAGGAGACACGGAGACAAACGCCAGTGACCCCACATCCATGAAGAGAAACCCCCCCACCCCAAGCTACCCTCTAGTGCACTAGTGAATGACGTGCTCAGAGACGTTATAAATGTTTTTGTTTTCGTCTATCTAGACGACATACTGATCTTTTCCAAGGACCCTGAGGAACATTCTAAACATGTTATAGCTGTATTAAAAAGACTTCTAGAGAACCGTTTCTTTGTCAAAGCGGAGAAGTGCGAATTTCATGTTTCATCAGTGACTTTCCTGGGTTTTATTTTTGAGGGTGGACAGATGAAGCCGGATCCTAGCAAGATTTCTGCTGTCGTGCATTGGCCGGTTCCTGTGGACCGCAAGCAGCTTCAACGATTCCTGGGCTTTGCCAACTTCTATCGATGTTCCATCTGTGACTACAGTCTCCTTGCTTCTCCATTCACAGCTCTGACATCCATTAAACAACCTTTTGTCTGGTCCCCTGAAGCTGACACTGCCTTCAGGAACCTCAAGCAACGTTTTTCCACAGTTCCGGTCCTGACACCCAGGAGCAATTTTTGATGAAGGTCGATGTCTCCGATACCGGAGTAGGAGCTGTCTTGTCCCAGGGATCTCCCACAGATGGTAAGCTCCATCCATGCGCATTTTTTTCTAATCGTTTTTCTGCTGCAGAAAGGAATTACGATGTGGGGGATCGAGAGCTCCTTGCCATCAAGATGGCCCTCCAAGAATGGAGGTACTGGCTTGAGGGAACCTCCCAACCTATTGTTGTCTGGACTGATCACAAGAATCTTGAATACATCAGAAATGCTAAGCGACTTAACCCACGACAGTCCCGTTGGTCATTGTTTTTCTCTCGTTTCCATTTTACCATCACATATCGTCCAGGTTCCAAAAACATAAAGCCTGATGCCCTGTCCAGACAATTTTCTTCAGCTAAAGAGGAGTCCGAGCCAGAACCCATTGTTTGCCCCTCATGTGTGGTGGGTGCCCTAACATGGGGATTAGAGAATAAGATGAGGCAGGCTCAACAACGCAAACCTGATCCCGGTGGGGGACCTCCTGGTCGTCTTTTTGTTTCCAACGCTGTTAGGTCTCAGGTCATCCAGTGGGGGCATTCTTCCAAGTTTTGTGGTCACCCAGGTTCTAGTCGCACCATATCCTTTATTCGCAGATACTTCTGGTGGCCTACCCTTAATCAGGATGTGGTAAATTTTGTTTCTGCTTGCACTACCTGTGCCAGAAATAAGTCCTCCTACAAGCCTCCTGCTGGTTTATTACAACCTTTGACAGTTCCCAGTCGTCCATGGTCCCTTGTTGCCTTAGATTTTGTTACTGGTCTTCCCCCTTCAAAAAACAAAACTGTTATCATGTCCATAATAGATCGTTTTTCTAAGGACTGCCATTTCATTGCTCTATCTAAACTCCTTTCTGCTGCAGAGACTGCCAGACTCCTTATCAATCATGTCTTCCGTTTGCATGGGGTTCCTAAGGAGATCATTTCTGATAGAGGACCCCAGTTCATCTCACAGGTCTGGCGAGATTTTTGTAATACTCTGGGAGCTAAATCCCAACTGTCTTCGGGTTTTCACCCTCAACGGTCAGTGTGAAAGATTGAATCAGGAGTTCGAGAACACTCTTCGTTGTTTGTGTAACCATAATCCCCTTGGAGTACACATCTGGCCTGGGTAGAATATGCTCACAATAGTCACATCTCTGCAGCTACCGGTCTATCTCCTTTTGAGGCCTCTTGTGGTTATCAACCCACTCTCCTTCCTGACACCTTCCCTGATCGGACTCTTCCTTCAGTCAAGACTTTTGTAAGCCAGTGGAAGAGACTGTGGGACCAGACTAAGGCCGCTCTTGAGCGGACCTCAGCCCAAAACAAACGTTATGCTGATAGGAAGAGGACTCCTGCACCTACCTATACTCCTGGCCAGGAGGTTTGGTTATACTCCCAAAACTTCCCCCTGAAAGCTTTTTCTAAAAAGCTCGCACCACGATTCCTAGGTCTTTTCGGGATTGAAACTGTAATCAGCCCTACTGCTGTTCGCCTTAGCCTGCCCACTCATTATAGAGTGCATCCCACTTTCCATGTCTCTCAGATCAAACCAGTCAGATCCAGCCCATTGTGCCCTCCGTCCAGACCCCCTCCTCCCGCCAGGGACATCGAAGGTCACACTGCCTACTCCGTTCGTCGGATAGTGGACTCTAGGCGCAGGGGTCCAGTACCTTGTTGATTGGGAGGGTTACGGTCCAGAGCACCGCTCCTGGGTACCACGCAGCTTCATCTTGGACCCGGACCTCATCACAGACTTTGAAGAAGCTTCTGCCCCTTCCACCAGTCGGCCGCCAGGAGGCGCCCATTAAGGGGGGGGTAATGTCATATCCACGGTGGTTGTGTGTAGGCTGGGTGCAGTCTGTTGCTTATCAGGGAGCAATCAACCTGGGCTTTAAGAGGAGTGGAGAACCAGAGGGAGGCATCAGCTCGTTGTCTCATAGTGTGTTAAACGGCTAGACCTCTGCTGCTCTGCAGTCATTTCAACTGTTCACTGACTTTTTGTGTGTTCTCCTCTGCCTCTTAGGAAGAAGCTTTTGTTGGAGATTCTGTGGATCTTTTGTGCCTCCGGCTAATTCTTGCCAGGTTCTTAGGATCAAGGTAATTCAAGCCTCGATGTCTCAGCTGTGAGCCTCCACTCTATCTCCTTCCTGGACCCAGGTTTCTGGAGCTTCATTTTCCTGCCTCTGAGAACCATCCACCTGCCTGTCAAACCCTCCCATGGAAATACCCCTTTTATGGAAAGGATCAAAAACAAAGAAACACTGAGTCTGAAGAACCTGAAAACACTTTCCTTTCAACTGCACCCATCTGCCAACCTCAACCATTGTGGAACAGAATTATTCCTCCCAGGTTTATCTGACAGTTCTGCCTTCGTAAGTCAAAACCAAAGAAACTGTTTAATGTTTTGCCATCTTATGCAGGACTTCTCTAAGCCTCTCTTTTTCCCTCAGTGAGACCCCAATCCTGTCGCTGATCCAGTCCTGGTTCCAGATCACATTTACTCCTGTAAAACCTAATAAATTGTTTAAAACGTTGCCTTGGTTCACTCGTGGTTGTGTTATTCAGAGTCTGGTAAAACCCATTATGACAGCGGCAGGCAGAACAAAGGGACTGTTGTGGCTTATTCAGTGACCGTGATGTGGGGTCGGGCTGCGGTTCCGATACCTTTTCCTCCAGGTCATGGGAAAAGCCGCTTCACTCAATGCTGTTAGAGACAGGGTTTCTGCTGGGATCTCTCTTGTTGCATCACTGTAGGCCTTACACAGAACAGTTCAAGCCACACTTTAATAACCCCTATCATATGAGAGCTGAATTATTTGATACAGCAGATCATACTTAACTTTGTAGTTGCTTTTGATCGGCCGGTATTCGACCGTCACATCATAGTCATATTGGATCCAAGGAAATTTGGTTCGATAGAATGGAAGAAGTGTCAATTTGCTATAGTGAGTTGCAGTAGCTACGCTGCCAACAGTGTTGTCACACTCACTTCCCGTGTTTAAGGTCAGTGCAAACAGTCTGATCATACACCATCTAATAAAATCCATTCTGCTGTATGTTGAACAGGTTCACCATGAAAACTCAGTGACATCTTCGCTTCATCATAAAAACACTGTATTTGAAAAAGAGATCAAGCATACAGATGCCTCATGGACAGCACAGCTGGGCAGCCCCTGTGCAGCCACTCTGCAGCGCCCTGGAAAAGATGCTAAATGTCTAATGTTTAAAGTTAGGACTAAAAGATTTGAACTTTGTGATGAGTCACTGCTCAGACAGGTTCATAGGCAGCTCCTCTAACCAGGGTCATATTCAGCACATTAGATCCTTTAAACCTTTGGTCTCACTCACACATCTTGGCACTGTGCCTGTATTCTCTTAGGAAGTATATGTAAGCTTCTTCTTCATCATGAGCCTGCAGTTAACAGAATCATGGTAGATGATTGCACGGAACAAAAAAACTGTTTAATTTAGCAAACACCAGAATAATATTTATAATTTCCTTTGAACAGTTGTCAGAGTATACTTTGATTTAGATATTTTGTTGTTTAAAGGGTCTATCATAAGTTGATGGATGTTGTACAGTGGCACAGTTGTCAGCAATGTTGGGTTCTAATCACAGCCTGGCTTCTTTTTCCATGTTCTCATCATGCATCAGTGAGCTCTCTCTGGGTAGTCTGGTTTTCTCCCACTCCAAAAACTTTACAGTTACGTTAGTTCTCTCTAAATTGCAAGAAATTAAGTAGGTGTGTGTTATTAAGGTGTGTGTGAGCATGATTGTTGGTCCTGTGTGTCTCTGTGTTGCCCTGAGATGGACTTGTGATCTGTACCCTGCCTCTTGCACAATGACTGCTGTAGGTAGGTCCTTGTGCTCATGGAACTCCTGGTTTTCCTAGGACCTTCGTTACTGCTACTTAATTCCTTGAAAATGTGAAAAACTTTTCTTTCAAGTTCAATTTTCTTAAAAGAAATTTCCTAACTATGAGCCTATTTTGCTGCAACAAGATGATGTCTGCAAGCTTTCTTTGGAGGCGACCATTGCTAAGACAAGACAAGATGATTTCCAGCACATTCAGACCCTTCTATAGCAATCAGTCTGCTGATCTAATTGATATATTTTATTGATTTCATCTGGAGCTTTCACAGCTTCACATGTACTGATGATATGACTTTGCTGACACTAAGTTAGCTTGTCCAGTGTTCCACGACCGGAAGAAAAACCAAACTGCTGAGCCCAAATTTTAAAGAATATTATTTAGCGGCCCAATTGAGATACGTTGTATATTGGTGCTCTCCAGAAAACATTGCAAAATGGAAACATATAGAGCTTAGTTACAGCGTGTGTCAACCTCAGATGAGATTGGGCAAGAAAACCCAGTCTCAAAATGTGTATCTGAAATGTATAAAAGCTTACAGAAAAATTATGATAATAACTGATTATATATTAAAAAAAAGTGGGAAATGGAATTGCATCTTGTATTGTCAGGGGTTGAGTGGCATTCGATCTGACTGTCTCAACATACCTCCACTACCTCCACCAGAATTTAGCTAGAATTTAGCTAGAAAACCTTGAAGTTTTTTTATTCCTGTGTTAAAAGTAAACAGTTAAAATCCCCACATTAATGCTAGATACTCTGCGGCCAGATCAATGCAAACATTCCTATATTTTTGAACATGCCTTAAGGTAAACCACTTTTGAGACAGCACGGCTGTTATACCTGAACAGGTTTCAAAGTATAAAATTCCGAATCATCCATTGGTTTTGTACCTGGGCTTGCTACCATAAAGTGTGGTTAGAGCTGAGGATGTGTATCTGTTTAAGGTGATCATAATGGCTTGCTTGAGAGTCATTACAAGGAACTGGCTGAGCAGTGACAATTTTGAAAACAGAGCAATTAAGGGATATTATGGAGGAAACCTACCTAATGAAAAATCATGGCTTATCTGAGGTTGAAAGCAGTCAAATTTGAACAATGATGGAGGAAATGGGCTCTCTTTACCACTCACTCAACAGCAAAGCATTAGGATGATCTGGATTTAATTTGTCAGTGGTACCTCACAAGTTTTTCTCTTGATTTCTGTTCATTTGACATTTGAAAAATGGATAAATAAAATAAAAAATGGACCCCATAGGCAGCATGTAAAGGTCAAAAAGCAGAGGACCTAGAATAGAGAAGAGAGGTCTAAAACCACTAGAACAGCAGAGCTTCCTGAGTCAACAGGCAAAAAATTATTAAAAGCTCTGTATCTCTGTGCTATGGAGGGATTTAAAACCTGACTGCAATTTTTCACCAATGTTATTGGATGTTAAATATCTGTGAAGTAGATAAAAACACACATTTTTTAGGCTTGTCTTTTTAATGAGAGGCTGCACCACAGTATGATGAGCCTGACGAGAAGAACATGTTAATCAGAGTGACAACTATTGGACCAAGAGTGTGAAAAACCTCCTTAAAAGAAGAAGGAACACTGTTCAGATGTGACTTTAAAGGCCACATATGATGTACAATGTCATTTAAAACCGCAAGAGTCACAGGTTCAAACTGTTCAAAGCCAGCTGAGGACAATGGAGGTGAAGAAGGGTCTGCGCCACCCTGATCCGAAGAGGGCCTCAGAGTATAAATGTTTTGAAAAAAGAACTTTTAACAAGCTTTTAAAATGTCAAGTGAAACTTGCAGTCGGTCATTTCTCATTTTCTCTCAGAACACCTGAACTTATGCCAGAGAGAGTGGGTGGTTTCGTTCAGCCATGGGTGAGAAGGCGACTGATCGTTTGACCATCAGTGGAACAACAGAGTTAAAAATATCAACACAATTAGAGTTAAAAAAACAGTGAGCTCGTCCACAGTGGACACAAAGCCGGTTGCAGGAAACAGTCTTTAAAACTGTTGGAAAAATGCAGTCCAGTGTTGAAGTTAATTGTGCACGCAGAAGGCACAGATGATCCAGCAAGTTGCTTCCTTCCTGGGCAATACATAGGACAAGTAGGCTGTCTGATGAAAGACTTCCACCAATTTCCAGAGAGCCCACATTTAATCCATAGGACCACACAAGATCAAGTGTCTGTCTTTTTTCATGAGTGGTACCAGTGGCAGACTGTGTGATTTTAAAAGAATCAATAATGTTCAAAATGTTTTTGATCAGCAGTCCAGTCTCACACAGACATGAATGTTAAAATAAGCAACTATTAAAATATTGTCATTTTGTAACATTAGTCCTGTCATAAAATTACTAAAATCTTAGTGTATTTTAATGTACTTCAGTGGACGATAGATTATTGTGAAAGAAGAAAGGAGGGGAAAAGTTTATCTCCACCATCTGATGCTCAAAACTCTGGAAACATCCTTTACCAGTGGTCCGAGGAGAGCTAAAAAGGTACAGTCAGGAGGAAGTTCAGAAAAACTCATAACCTGAAGCCATGTCTCTGTCAGAAACATAAAATACAGATCACGGGAGATAAAAAGTCATTGAAAACGAAAGTCTTGTTGGCTAATAATCGCTGTTCAGCAAGGCTACACAAAGAACCAGATCCTCGCTGTCCGGAGCAGATGCATGGGCCAGCCAGCCAAGATTCCTGACGTTGGCGCCATGTCTGGAAATACTCTCCCGCTGCCAATCTGGACTCTGGACTACGGTCCAAATCCGGACCCAGAGAGCATTTTGTCCGGACCGCAAAGCATTTTCTCATTTACTATGTAGATATAGACATTTTATTTCTGCTGCATCTGACTTTTGAACAGGTGCGACAGGCAGCTATGTGGGTCAGTGACATTCTGGTCCACACTCCAAGCCAGCTGGAGATGGTAATGCACCAGATTGTTGTATGCCAACCGCCAGAAAACGACAAAGAAGAAGCTATGCAGGGTCCTTGGATGCGGGTTGCTAGTGCACCTTTTCAACTGGGTCGTGATTTGATTTGTGAGTAAAATGTTTGACCCCTCAACTTCGCTCATTCTGAATGGACAGCGGCGTGCGCGGTGCACAGCAGGGTACAAAAATTCGGAGGTGCACGACCAGGCGCCTGCAGGGCCCTTGCATAAGGGCAGGGGTGCGCTGTTCATTGCCTCAAGTATAAACCTAGCCTTAATAGCTGCTAATTAGTTTGGGAGCTCACGCTTGCCCACAGTACAATGACTTGTTGGTGCTCAGATGAGTGAGTAAAAGAAAATGGCTTTGTCAAAAAACTATTTTGTCAGTTTATTTAAAATGTTCGAACTCCAAAGTGTTTGGATGGTGGAGGAAGTGGACCTCCTGCTATTTTAGCTGGGAATCCCTGGTCTAGATCTAAACGAATAAATGGAGTCACAGATTAAATCCAGTGATGCCTCCATTCATACATGTAGCTATTTGCACAAAAGTTGAACAAACTGTAGCCAGATGACTCCAGGACTAATTTGATTTTCACGAGCAAGCTTCCCAACTTTTCACTGAGGTGGAAGAGTGCAGATAGTCTGGAATATTGAACAGATGCGAGGATGGTTTTGTTGAATAAATCCCAAAACCAGATCTGGGCAACTTAACATAATGGAGGCTGAGAAGAGCTATGCGATCATAGACCAGCAGAGCAGAGGCATCAGAGCAGAAAAAACTAAAAACAAACAAACAGCAAGAAGTAAACAGAACATACGTGGCAGACAGCTGGCCATGACTAGCGCCATACTGTCTCCATTGCCAGTTATAACTTGTCGTGAAATTACCTTGCTTCTAAGTATTCCACAGTCTACGGTTAGTGATATAACAACACAGAAGCTATTAGAAGCAACAGCAACTCTTCCACAAAGTAGTTGGCTCTGAAAAAACCTACAGAGTGTGGTTATCAGATACTGATGTGCATGGTGTGCAACAGTCTCCAACGTTCTGCAGATCCAGTAGCTACAGTTGTCTGCAGACTTCAGATTAGCTCAAGAACAGTGTGCAGCAAGCCTCATGGAATGGGTTTCCATGGCTGAGCAGCTTTAAGCCTTATGCACGTGTCAAGCGTAAAGTTTCACGTAGAGGGGATTATGGTCGACTTAGTTTTAGTAAGAGGAACTATTAATGCTGCTGCACGCCAGGGCATTTTGGACAATTTTATGTTCTCCCATTTCTTGGAATAATTTATGGATGAACCTTTATTCCGCAGCATAAAACAAGGTCCGTAAAGACCTGGGTAAGCATATTTGTTGTGGAAGATCTTGAGATGGCTGCACAGAGTAATGATCTCAACTCGCTACCTTCAAACTGATGTTGGACGAGAAACATCCCACAAATGCTCTTCTAGAAGAATAATGAAATGTTCCCAAAAACACTCTTAAACCATGTGGCCTTCCGAGAATAGTTGAAACTGTTGTAGCAGCAAATAAAGGGCAAACATCGTAGTAAACCCAATGGATTAAAAATAGGATGTCTCTAAAGTTCATATGATTGTGAAGGCAAACAAGCCAGATTGTTTGGCAATATATGGTATCTAATTTTCTTTTTTCCCCATCTACAGTCCTCATTGAATTTAGGCTTATGTAATGAACATAAAAAGCTTCACATAAGTTCAGATTGTATCTGTGTGCAGAAGTTGCATGTTTTTCTGCAGCAATGTAGCAGTCATGACACAGGACTATAATATGATCATTTCACCGCCGCAGCTGTGGACATGAATGTGAAACAGTCCCAATAAATTCTCGTTCCTGGTCTGCTGCTTATGTGAGGTCAGATGTACTAATACCTTTTGGCACCAACAGTTGTTTGTTTGGTACACTGTTCCAGTGAACTTGCGTTGTCCCCTCCTGTAGCACATATCACTGGAACATGTGGAAAATCGGTGGCGAGATAAATGGACATTGTTTGCTGTTGTGAGAAACTTAAGGTGACCTTTTCACCATCTCTGCTGCTGAAGGATCACTTCTGGTCCTCTTTAGTCTTAGACGTCTGAATTCTGCTTGTTAGAAATGAACTTGTGCCTGCTGGGGAACTTTTTGCATTTAATCACCATTATGTGAGAACCATTTCAGCTCCTTTTCTAAATCCACACAATCTTCACACGATGTTCGCATCACTTTGTGTGTCTGAAACAAATAATAGATTCAGAGAAAACTCATAGATTCACATCTGTTAATTGCTAATTTCTACTATTAGCCTTTACAGTGAATTTCTCTTTTTTTCATGATCTAACTCCATCATACATCAGAGATCTGATTGTTCCATATGTTCCTAACAGAGCACTTTGTTCTCAGACTGCAGGTTTACTGGTGGTTCCTAGAGTCTCTAGAAGTAGAATGGTAGGCAGATCCTTTAGTTATCAGGCTCCTCTCCTGTGGAACCAGCTCCCAGTTTTAGTCCGTGAGGCAGACACCCTGTCTACTGTTAAGGCTAGGCTTAAAACTTTCATTTTTGATAAAGCTTATAGTTAGAGTCGCCTTGCTCTCTGTTAAGGCTAGGCTTTAAACTTTCCTTTTTGATAAAGCTTATAGTTAGAGTCGCCTTGCTCCCTCCCTGTTGGATGGAGTAAGGGGGAGTCAGGTTTAGCCTAAACCGGCTCAGTTATGGTTGAGGTGCAAACACACCCTCCATTTCTGCTACCTGTATGACCCCTTCTCTTTTCCAATGGCTATAATCAGTCTGACAGAGAGAGGTACCCCAATCCTTGTGGTTTTTAGTATAACAATGACCATCAGTGGGACCCTTTGTGGGGTGCCTTGAAACGACATTGTTGAAAATAAGCGGCGTCTAACTAAATAATCTGAACTGAAACTTTCTGTGTAGTTATGCTGCTATAGGCTTAGGCTGCTGGAGGACATAATGACCACTTTCACCCTCTTTGCTACATTATCACACTACTCTCCAATTTTGCATCATTTGCTGTTATTTCAGCTTTTAACTTTGTTCTGTCTCTTTTCTCTTCCTAGAAGCTACACCTGGCCTGGCTCTGTGCCTACCTGTGACACCTTTCTGGAGAGGGGCATCGTCCGAGCTTCTTCTGGCAACTGTTATGATTTGGGGTTGTTTGGTTTTTGGTTTCTGGTTTTTTCTTTGTTTTTCACAATTTAGGTTTTGAATAGTTCTGATTATTATTATTTTCATTATTATTCTTGTTGAATTGTTGAATCATGTTTCTGTTTGTTTTTCTGGTCATGCTTTAGTTTTGTCGTCTTGTTCATGTTTTAGGACCTGGTTATGCTTTGGCTTCCGGTTTTTCTAGTTTCTGTTAGTTTTGTGTTAAAGGGTCTGTTTTATCTCCAGCCACGTTTTGTTCTGTCAATTAAGTTTATTCGGATCACCTGCACCTATTAATCTGTCATCTTGTTTCACCTGGTCCCCACTTCCATAAATACACACCTGTTCAGTTAGACATCACGGAATCATTTTCTCAAATCAAGTCTTGTTCTCTGATCATGCCTTCCCTGTCTCGCCTTGCCCGTTGGGGTTTTTTGTTCCTACCACCTGATGTGAGTGAGTTTTTGTTATTAAACCTTTTTACTTACCGTCATGCTGCCTTCTAGTCTGTATTCTGGGGTCCTATATCTCGCAAGTCATGACAGACTGTTTTCCGCCTACTACGGACCCTGCGGACAAGCGGAAGCCAGACACCTTGGATCGCTGGGGGGAAACATCAGAAGGAGGAGGCGATGAGGAATCTGCCCACCGACCTGGAGGTGCTGCCCTCTCACGGGCTGCTGGAACAGATGGAGCGTGAGGCAGCCCGAGCGCCAGAGAGTTCGGGAGGGCTGCTCTGTCCCTCCGCCTCAGCTCCGATGTTCCCCTCCTCCCTTCTGTACTGGCAGCTAAGCCGTCATTTTCCTCCCGCCGCAGGAATCGCCGACGTGCGGGGTTAACAGCCGTTGGGTGCAAAGAGGTGGTTTCCCTGCCAGCTGACGTGAGGACTGCAGCAAGCAAGCCCGCATCTTCGTCTGCCACTGCAAAGTTTCCCAGGCTCGCTGCAGCTCCGCCCATGTCGTCTTCAGCCCAGTGTTCTGATGCAACACCAGAGGAGCTGGAGGAGCGATTACGGTTTTTTGCCCACCAGATCAAGAGCTTTAGGAGGACTAGTCTCATGTACTCCTCTCCGGAGCTGATGGAGAGGATCAGGCAGATGGAGAGGGATTATGAGACTGCAGTAAGGCAGTTTTACTGCCGTCCACCTTCCACGCCAGGACTCCAGGGAGCTGCTGCTGTTGCTGCAGAGCAGCCCACGCCAGGACTTCAGGGAGCTGCTGCTGCTGCTGCAGAGCAGCCCACGCCAGGTCTACAGCCTGCTGTAGAGCTTCCGGAGGGGCCCAAGGGCGGGCTGCCTCCACTTCCAGGTCCTGAGCACCATCTCAGTTTTCTTTGGGGGGTGCTCATGGAACTCAAGCCTGACACACACCATGACACACTACATGACACTCCACAGCCTGTCTCTGCCAGGTCTGACACTCCACAGCCTGTCTCTGCCAGGCCTGACACTCCACAGCCTGTCTCTGCCAGGCCTGACACACCACAGCCTGTCTCTGCCAGGCCTGACACACCACAGCCTGTCTCTGCCAGGCCTGACACACCACAGCCTGTCTCTGCCAGCCCTGACACTCCACAGCCAGACACACACCCTGACACACCACAGCCTGTCTCTGCCAGGCCTGACACTCCACAGCCAGACACACACCCTGACACACCACAAACTGACTCCAGGCCTGACACACCACAGCCTGACTCCAGGCCTGACACACCACAGCCTGTCTCTGCCAAGCCTGACACTCCACAGCCTGCCTCTGCCAGGTCTGACACTCCACAGCCTGACACACCACAGCCTGTCTCTGCCAGGTCTGACACTCTGTGGAGACCCTCGGTGGCCTGACACACCACAACCTGACTCCAGGCGTGATAAGCCCCTGCCTGACTCCAGGCCTAACACACCAGATGCTGACACACCACAGCCAGACACACCCCAGCCTGACTCCAGGCCTGACACACCCCAGCCTGACTCCAGGCCTGACACACCCCAGCCTGACTCCAGGCCTGACACACCCCAGCCTGACTCCAGGCCTGACACACCCCAGCCTGACTCCAGGCCTGACACACCACAGCCTGTCTCTGCCAGGCCTGACACACCACAGCCTGTCTCTGCCAGCCCTGACACTCCACAGCCAGACACACACCCTGACACACCACAGCCTGTCTCTGCCAGGCCTGACACTCCACAGCCAGACACACACCCTGACACACCACAGCCTGACTCCAGGCCTGACACACCACAGCCTGACTCCAGGCCTGACACACCACAGCCTGTCTCTGCCAAGCCTGACACTCCACAGCCTGCCTCTGCCAGGTCTGACACTCCACAGCCTGACACACCACAGCCTGTCTCTGCCAGGTCTGACACTCTGTGGAGACCCTCGGTGGCCTGACACACCACAACCTGACTCCAGGCGTGATAAGCCCCTGCCTGACTCCAGGCCTAACACACCAGATGCTGACACACCACAGCCAGACACACCCCAGCCTGACTCCAGGCCTGACACACCCCAGCCTGACTCCAGGCCTGACACACCACAGCCTGACTCCAGGCCTGACTCCAGGCCTGACACACCACAGCCTGACTCCAGGCCTGACCCTAAGTCAGCCTCAACCTCTTCCACACGCCGCAGAGGACGTCGTAAGAGGGGCGCCTCAGCCCCTGGTCTCGTCATTGGGGGTCTCTGCGACGCCTCAGTTCCTGCTCACGCCACCGAGGGTCTCTGCGACGCCTCGGCTCCTGCGCACGCCACCGAGGGTCCCTGCGACGCCTCGGCTCCTGCGCACGCCACCGGGGGTCTCTGCGAAGCCTAGGCTCCTGCTCATGCCACCGAGGGTCTCGGCGACGCCTCAGCTCACGCCACTGAGGGTCCGCCCGACGCTTCAGCTACTAGTCAGCAGGGGGTCGCTGAGAGTCTGGTCCTGGTCATGGTTCCTGATTCAACTGACGAAGGGTTCGAGGACGAACCAACCCCGGACCCTGTTTACATCATTGAGGACTTCAAGGAGCAGCTTGTCCTCATTCTGGCCCCAGAACCCATAGACGAGGGTTTCGAGGAAGAAACTCTGCCGGATCCTGCCTCTGAGGGTTCGCCAGGATCTGCTTCTGCCTCTGAGGGTTCGCCAGGCCTTCGCCGTCGCCCACCTGAACTCTGTGCCTGCTGGGGACGACCTCCTGGTCGCCCGCCTGAACTCTGTGCCTGCTCGGGACGACCTCCTTGTCGCCCGCCTGAACTCTGTGCCTGCTCGGGACGACCTCCTGGTCGCCCGCCTGAACTCTGTGCCTGCTTTTTGTTTCTGGCCCTCCTGCCATGACCCCCCCACCGCCCCCCTGTTCGGGTTGTTTTTTGTTTCTATTCATTATTCATCTGTTTGTTTTTCTGTTCATGCTTTAGTTTTGTCGTCTTGTTAATGTTTTAGGATCTGGATATGCTTTGGCTTCATGTTTTTCTAGTTTCTGTTAGTTTTGTGTTAAAGGGTCTGTTTTGTTCCAGCCACGTTTTGTTCTGTCAATTAAGTTTATTCGGATCACGTGCACCTATTAATCTGTCATCTTGTTTCACCTGGTCACACTCCATAAATACGCACCTGTTCAGTTATACATCACGGAATCATTTTCTCAAATCAAGTCTTGTTCTCTGATCATGCCATGCCTGTTTCGCCTGCTTGTTGTTTTGTTCCTGCGTCCTGCAGTGAGTGAGTTTTTGTTATTAAACCTTTTTACTTACCGTCATGCTGCCTTCTAATCTGCATTCTGGGGTCCTATATCTCGCAAGTCGTGACAGAAACAACTTAATGTTCACCCTCTACCGATGATCCACATGGTCCTGTCTTTCAGTGTTTAACCTTTCTCTCTCCTAGACATGGCGATTGACTGAGCTTTTACTGTAACTAGTTATATGTGCTCTCTTTCAGACTCTAACCTTGGAAACTTGCTCAGAGTTTATCTGTTCTTTCTTTCTTGGTGAAACGACTAAAGGAGCTACATCCATTAACATTTACTTTTCCTTCCCATAGAAAGTACTTCTGGATCAGTGCTTCAGTGTTCTTTTTGTGTCTCTGCTCTGTTCTCTCTAACCCCAGTCGGTCGTGGCAGATGGCCGCTCACACTGAGCCTGGTTCTGCTGGAGGTTTCTTCCTGTTAAAAGGGAGTTTTTCCTCTCCACTGTCGCTACATGCATGATCAGTATGAGGGATTGCTGCAAAGTCAACGCCAGTGACTGTTCACTGTCTCTACATGCTCATCGGGGAGGAGTGAATGCTGCAAGTCACTGACTGGATGCAATCTGCTGGGTTGACTTAGATAGACAAACTTTTTATCCAATTTGAATAAATAACTAACTCTGACTGCACTGTTCGATGATTAGTATTAATTGTAATGTATGTACCTGAGTTTTGTGAAGTGCCTTGAAACAACATGTGTTGTGAATCGGCGCTATATAAATAAACTGAATTGAATTGAAAAATTTTATTGAATTTTCCCAGCTGATGTCCATAAAACATATTCTCACTGAGTTGCAAAATACAATTCTGTCATTTCATATTGTGAATTTTTGTAGTAATGTTCAGAGTTGCTGCTCTTTAGAAAAAGAACAATGAACTTAAATAGTGACCAAGAGAAAAAAGGGCTGATGTTACAGTTATCTCTGCTTTGGGAAGACTCCGGTGTTTGTGTGTGTGTGTGTATGTGTTTTCCTGTTTTGGCATCACAGTGAGAACCAATTTTCCGATATCACCATCAAATTGTGGAGCATTTGTACCAAAGTGAGGACATTTTGCTGTTCCTCACGACCTAATTTGCTAACAGTTAGGTTTAGGACTACGGTGTGAATTGAAAATAGGTTAAGGTTAGGGTTAGGCATGCACTGGTAATGGTTAGGTTTAGGGTCTGTCAGGGTTAGGGCATAGAAAGGGTTGAAAATGACTGAAAATCAATGGAAGTCAATGGGAGTCAACACATGGTCCTCACTACATATAGCAAAACAAGAGTGTGTGTGCGTGTGTGTGTGTGTGTGTCATCATTATGTGATTGCTGTTTTTGTTGAAACACAATGTGAGAGTCAGAGAGCAGGGGGAGTCGAGTCTTTGATGAGGCTCATGATGTCTTGTGAGGTCAGAACGACAGGACTCCCAAAAAACATTCACATTCAGAGCTCTTTCAAACAGAGGTCAGCGCTGCAATAATATTTTCCCCGTGACATGAGCCTGTTCCCCTCACAAAGCAGCCATCTGTAAAACGGGATTCCCAAGCTGAGTAAACTTGTGAGATTTGCTCATACACTTACACACGCATCCTCACACACGCACACATTTGACTTGCTGTATTTGTATTACTGCAGTGACATGGATGCTGGCAGTTTATTCAGAACATCCATCATCATATCTAACATGGAGCAATCTGTTAATTTAGAATACAGTTTGAAGATTAAAATTAATCTTATGTTTTCCAACTGTTTCTTTAACTTATTTTGCATTGATGAAGTTATCTAACTCAGGTTAGCAGAGATTTTAACAAGCTGAAACAGTTTAATCTTTGCTGATCACAGAAACATCATGAAAAATCAGGTCATTCAGAAACAAAGTCTGATGTGAAATGAATGTGTGACATTTTTATTTTTATCAGTGAAACAAATCCTAGAGGAAACGGACAATTTCAGGCTGTTTCTTGGCAGTTAAGAAAATTCAGATTTGAAAAAATTAAGAGAAAGTTGGCCTGCAGTTCAGATGTCATCATTGAGACCCTTTTTGTCTTAGTGTAACTGTGTTTAATATATTTTTTAAAATATGTTGGACAAAGACATTTTCTAATTTGACATTTACCTTTTAACATTTTACTTCTTGAAAAAAATGTTCATGTTACTTCCTAGGTGTGGCAAATATTACTTTGCATAAACGAAATAAAAAGAATTTTAGAGTATTATGCTATTCTAAAGAAGATAAAATATAGATGGCACTGAGAATGTAAATTAATTTTCAGTTTTAGATCACGTCGTGAGCAATTTCTGTCGGTACTCTACTTTCTATGGCCAAACTTGACAAAAACAGGACAAAAATGCACCCCTCGTACTCTGTCACCGACACTGAAACACTGAGTTAGTGCGCTCGCACGCAGGTGCCAGGTAAAAACACGCTCCTGACAGCGGACAGAGCGTACAGAAAAACATGCCTCTAAAAACTGGAAAGCAGGCAAGGATATCCGCGGGTTTTTTTACAGCAGGGCTAACTGTGCTGTTTTGTGTACTTGTACCTTCGCAATACTTGTACCTTATATATACTATATATACATATGCAAAGAGGATTGGGTGGCGGACGAAGGTGGAGACCTCAGCGGCCCGATCCCCGGATGCTTAGGCTGGCTCTAGGGACATGGAATGTTACCTCGCTGGGGGGGAAGGAACCTGAGTTTGTGCGGGAGGTTGAGAGATATCGACTAGAAATAGTCGGGCTCGCCTCCACGCACAGCGTGGGCTCTGGAACCCATCTCCTTGAGAGGGGCTGGACTCTCTTCTACTCTGGAGTGGCCCACGGGGAGAGGCGGCGGGCTGGGGTGGGTTTGCTTGTTGCCCCCCAGCTCAGCCGTCTCGTGTTGGGGTTTACCCTGGTGGATGAGAGGGTCGCATCCCTGCGTCTTCGGGTCGGGGATAGGTCTCTAACTGTCGTTTCGGCCTACGGGCCGAGCGGTAGTGCGGAGTACCCGGCCTTCTTGGTGTCCCTGTCGGGGGTGCTGGATAGTGCCCTTCTCGGGGACTCCATTATTCTGCTGGGGGACTTCAACGCCCACGTGGGAAACGACAGTGACACCTGGAGAGGCGTGATCGGGAGGAATGGCCTCCCCGATCTGAATCCGAGTGGTGTTTTGTTACTGGACTTCTGTGCTAGTCACGGATTGTCCATAATGAACACCATGTTCAAGCATAAGGGTGTCCATCAGTGCACTTGGCACCAGGACACCCTAGGCAGGAGGTCAATGATCGACTTTGTTGTCATATCATCAGACCTTCGGCCGCATGTTTTGGACACTCGGGTGAAGAGAGGGGCTGAGCTGTCCACTGATCACCACCTGGTGGTGAGTTGGATCCGCTGGAGGAGGAGAAAGCCGGACAGACTTGGCAGGCCAAAGTGCATAGTGAGGGTCTGCTGGGAATGCCTGGAGGAGCCCTCGGCCAGGGATGTAATTCAACTCCCACCTCCGGGAGAACTTTGACCAGATTCCGGGGGATGTTGGAGACATAGAGTCCGAGTGGACCATGTTCTCCGCATCTATTGTCGATGCTGCTGCCCGTAGCTGCGGCCGTAAGGTCTGCGGTGCCTGTCGCAGCGGCAATCCCAGAACCCGGTGGTGGACATCGGCAGTAAGGGATGCTGTCAAGCTGAAGAAGGAGTCCTATCGGCTGTGGTTGGCTTGTGGGACTCCTGAGGCGGCTGACGGGTACCGTGAGGCCAAGCGTGTTGCGGCCCGGGCTGTGGCAGAGGCAAAAACCCGGGCCTGGGAGAAGTTCGGTGAGGCCATAGAGAAGGACTACCGGTCGGCCTCGAAGCGATTCTGGCAAACCGTCTGGCGCCTCAGGAGGGGGAAGCAGTGCTTCGCCAACACTGTTTATAGTGGGGGTAGGAGGCTGCTGACCTCGACTGGGGACATTATCGGGCGGCGGAAGGAGTACTTCGAGGATCTCCTCAAACCTGCCATCACGCATTCCCTGGTGGAAACAGAGGCTGGGGACTCGGGGTTGGACTCTTTCATCACCCAGGCTGAAGTCACCGAGGTGGTTAAAAAGCTCCGCGGTGGCAAGGCTTCGGGGGTGGATGAGATCCGCCCTGAGTACCTCAAATCTCTGGATGTTGTGGGGCTGTCATGGTTGACACGCCTCTTAAACTTGCATGGCGGTCGGGGACAGTGCCTCTGGACTGGCAGACCGGGGTGGTGGTCCCCCTTCATAAGAAGGGGGATCGGAGGGTGTGTTCCAACTACAGGGGGATCACACTCCTCAGCCTCCCTGGTAAGGCCTACGCCAGGGTATTGGAGAGGAGAGTCCAGCCGATAGTCGAACCTCTGCTTCAGGAGGAGCAGTGTGGTTTTCGTCCTAGCCGTGGAACACTGGACCAGCTCTATACCCTCTACAGGGTACTCGAAGGCTCATGGGAGTTTGCCCAACCGGTTCACATGTGTTTTGTGGACCTGGAGAAGGCATTCGACTGTGTCCCTCGTGATGCCTTGTGGGGGGTGCTCCAGGAGTATGGAATCGTGGGCCCTTTATTAGGGGCCATCCGGTCCCTGTACGAGCGGAGCAGGAGTTTGGTCCGCATTGCCGGCACTAAGTTGGACCTGTTCCCGGTGCATGTTGGACTCCGGCAGGGCTGCCCTTTGTCACCGGTCCTGTTCATAACTTTTATGGACAGGATTTCTAGATGCAGCCAAGGGCTGGAGGGGGTCTGGTTTGGGGACCAGTGGATTTCGTCTCTTCTTCTTGCAGATGACGTGGTCCTGCTGGCCCCCTCTAGCCAAGACCTACAGCATGCGCTGGGGCGGTTCGCAGCTGAGTGTGAAGCTGCTGGGATGAGGATCAGCTCCTCCAAGTCAGAGGCCATGGTACTCGACCGGAAAAGGGTAGCTTGTCCTCTTCAGGTTGGAGGGGAGTTCCTGCCTCAAGTGGAGGAGTTCAAGTATCTCGGGGTCTTGTTCACGAGTGAGGGAAGAATGGAGCGGGAGATCGACAGACGGATCGGTGCGGCTGCCGCAGTAATGGGGGCGCTGTGCCGGTCCGTTGTGGTGAAGAGAGAGCTGAGCCGAAAAGCGAAGCTCTCGATTTACCAGTCGGTCTACGTTCCCACCCTCACCTATGCCCATGAACTTTGGGTCATGACCGAAAGAACGAGATCCCGGATACAAGCGGCTGAAATTATGTTTCTTCCCCTTCACAAATTGATTCTCTTGTTCAGAGTGTTACTTCATCATTGCGTGGTGCATTGAAAAAGAAGGCAATTATTCATAAGAGGGTTTTTGGTGGCTCGGGCATCTATACCGGATGCCTCCTGGACGCCTTCCTCGGGAGGTGTTCCAGGCACGTCCCACCGGGGAGGCCCAGGGGACGGCCCAGGACACGCTGGAGGGACTATGTCTCTCGGCTGGCCTGGGAACGCCTTGGGCTCCCCCCGGAGGAGCTGGAGGAGGTGTCTGGGGAGAGGGACGTCTGGGTGTCTCTGTTGAGTCTGCTGCCCCCGCGACCTGGTTCCGGATAAGCGGAAGAACTCAGCACCAAAAATGAATCATCAAAATACCAGTGGAAGCATGCAGAAAGCAGCTTAGGAGTAATATAGGATATTGCAGTAATGCCGAGACTTTTTCATTGATTATTGAGAAGGGGAATAAATAATTTTCAACATGTCATATTTTAGAGAACAGAGAGGTTATTCTTTTTTGAAAATGATACTCCCTCTAAATTGTTCATTATCATTTCCTATCAGAAACCAACTTTTTGGTTAAATAAAAAAACATTTAAAGTTAAATCTGCCTGGGCTATGAATAGTTCTGGGCTAATCTGTGTGTCCCAAAAACAAATCTTATGAGATAGTATAGATTTTGATCATTTTTTAGGATATGTGCTATTTAAGTTCACTAAATAAAAACAGGTCTCAATGTATTTTACAAATATATGGACTTTGATTTCCTAAAGTACAATGCACAAAATGAAGTCACTACACTTTACTAAAACAAGTTTCTTCAGGAACTGATTTTGTAGCTCTAATAGCCAATAACGTATATTGTTTATTTTATTAAATGCAGCCTACATGTTACAAGAGTTTTATTTAAAAGCACCTCTACACAGAGCTCTCACTTTGAAGCCTTTAGCTGAAAGCTGCTAACCATATCTCCTGACTTGTTTTCATTATAAATTTGTAAAAATATGAAGGCAGTATCAATCATCAAACGTCTGAAATCTCAGTCATGGATTTAACATGCAAACAAAGGCCAAAGAAAAAGCTGCCAGCCTTATTTTACCCATTACAAAGCCGGCAGTGATGCGACTGGATGTCGCACTTCAAATGTATCACATATAAAAATATTGGTGGCTGAGTAAACATTACATGTGGAGAGGTTGTTTTTTTTAGGTAACTATGCAGATAAAATTGTTTAGGAAGCAAAAACAAGAAGAAGAAAGAAACGCTCTGGCACCGCGCTGCCTTCTGTTAAAGAGATAAACCTTTTATTGAAAAAAAATTCCAGGTCGGCTTATGGCCGCACAAGCCCGTCGTCTCCAACAGGGTTGATTATTGAAGCTAAAGCACACGCAAACACAGCACATCCAGCGCAACTGGAGCCCTGTTGTGAGGCGACACTGATGACGCGTGTATGAAGGGATAATCTCTCCAGCTGTACTCTCACCCACAGAGAAGTGAGGCTCATTTGGCCCTAAGAGCTCACTCTGATTTTTTTCGCACACACTGATAAACCTCCTGCTCATTTTGGCTAATTCCACTTTACTGGGCACCTGTAGAGAACAGGATTAAAGTGAAATTATTCCCGTGTCGTTCGGACTCAGGAAATAGGATTGCTTTTAGTTTTGCTGGAAAAATAAACATTTTATTTAGTATAATACCTAAAAAGTTATGTAAGAACAACTCATGTGTTTTTAAAGAGCAGGGGAGGCAGTAAGTGGATTTGAAATACTGTAGTTTTAGATTTCTATTGCAGTATTTGTGCTATAATGGTGACCTGTGGATGTTGTTGTGTGCCATGCATTCGTTCTCTGATGGTGCGCCTCATCACCTTCGCAATTGAGCAGAGGGATCCAAAGATAACGATGCCACTGTTGCAAATTGACTATGACCAGGATGAGGACTCAGAGTGTGAATTCATGGACGTAGACTAAGATGGATGCATGTTTTCTTAATGATTTTCTCGTTTTACAGGTGGTACAGTAATATTTTTGCTTATTTCTACTTATTTTTTGAAGGACATTTTAGATTGTGAACTCTTTTTGAGAGTTCAAAAGGGGGATTTTAGAATATAAACTATCTATGTGTGTAACTGGAATGTGCAGATGGAGGAGAGAGGAGTCAAGCTTAGGGAGTGAAGCATAGAAAGTGCAAAGTCATAAATTGGTGAAGGACAAGGGATTACCGGAGGGGGGTGAAGAAGGTAAGATAAGACGAGTTTGTTAGAAGAAAATAACAAGAAGCACTCCTTATTTGGCCCTAAGGAACTGTTACGTTATACATGAGTGACATGATATATGTATATGTTGAACTCACCCTTGAGACTGAATAAAACTAGCTGGAAGCAGGAGAAAGAGGAGAGTTGGGCTTGCAGGTGTTTGGCTGGGGTCCATCTCTCCCTCTGCAGAGGCGAAAATAAGCTGATTGTACTTTGAGTTTATTTCACTCTTTTGAAACCTGTACCCAAATCAACGGACCCGGGGAAGCAGAGACGGCTTCGACAATATACAGGAGAATGGAAGAGTACAACATGTCAGTTAGGAGTCTTTACTCTACTATTTCTGATGATGCTCTGGATGCAAAAGTGAGAGACATTAAATCCAGACTACCACATGCTGGATACGGGATTGTCAAGGGCTGTCTTCAGGCAGAGGGCCACCGTGTACAGTGGACTAGACTCAAGGCTTCTATGCACCGAGTTGATACAGTCAGTCTTATCAAGACTGACAACTTTGGGCTGTGTGGTTCGGCGAAAATACTCCGTTCAAGGCCCACATTTCCTACAGCACATCGACACCAATCATGGACTCATTAGGTTTGTTTTGCATTATAATTAGTATGATTAAGAATACTTTTTTACTTTTTTTTTGACAACTTAGAATTTTGTCATTCTGCAATGAAATTCTAAGATTCACATATTTTGTTCATAGTGTGTATTCTGTTTTTATACTATTTTCTGAGGCTGTCACATTAGTGAACCAAATTGTGAAAATGTGTTTTTGAGCTGCTGCTAATTCAGTCAATTAACAATCTTTTCCCACTCAGATTACGTATCTTATGCTGCGTGCAACAACACAGCCAGTACTGCAGTTGAGTTTTTTCTGGATGGAGTGAGAAGATTTGGATGGCCTTATAAGTAAATAATGCTCCAGTAGATTTATACTGCATGAAGCTTGAGTGTCTCACGATTTTTGTCAGCCATTCATTAAACATTGAATTATCAGGATTTTATCCGTGCTGTACATAAATTTGCAAGTGCATAAACTTTGAATACTTTTTTTCTAAATCTTTCATGGTACAGGGTGAGAGCTAACCAAGGACTTGAAAATGTCCAGATTGCTGAGATGATGTTCAGCGTGAGAGGCACATGTTGTGGAAGTTTTATTTGTGGAAAAAGCGTGCACAACCAGAGGTAGTGTATTATTTTTGCTCTAATGATTATCAAATGCTGTCACAATCAATGTTGCAGCGTTATAATGACGTTGCAACAATGTCATTAAAATTGACTCCTTAATTGCTGTTTGGCTGTTCTTTAACATTCTTTGATTTTCTGTTTCTGAATTGTAGAATTGAGCGCCTATGGAAGGACGTTTGGACAGGCGTGACACACGTTTATTATGATGTACTACATAGCTTGGAAGAAGATGGATTTCTCAACATCTCAGATAGTATTCATCTCTTCTGTGCCCAGTACACCTTCCTCCCAAGGCTCAAGGCTGATTTGGCCAAGTTTTCTGCTGGCTGGAATGATCATCCCATCAGGACAGAGCGTAGCCTTTCCCCAACCAGCTGTGGGAACTTGGGATGCTGCGGTGCCCCATCAGAGAGCCAGATGTGTCTGACGAAAATGTGGCAGTTGAGTAATAATTACTAAGATTTTGTTGTACTGCCTCTTAATGTGTTTGTTTTGAAAATCATATTAACTACATACTTTTTGTTTTTAGGGAATCCAAATGCAGGAAATTGATTGGGAGAGCTCAGGACCATCCCATCATGCAGACCCAGTTGTTACTGTGCCACAAATGGAATGCCCACTGAAGGCAGAAGATATTGAATCTCTGCGCTGTGCCGTTAATCCCCTTGTGCCTTCATCCAGTTTTGGAAGAGACATTTATTTAACCACACTCTCACATGCTATGCACCTACATCACCTTTACTGACCGTCATCGCTTGGCTCATCAGATGGTGAAATTATAAGAATGTGGTCATTTGCATAAGTCCTATATCATATGCTTGACCTCACTGATATATAAATGTTTATAATAATCCCTCCTTATCAAAGTATCTCCCAGTTTTAAGGGTACTTAGCATTTTATTTCCACATTTTGGACTTTTACTCCCAACCCACATAGATTCCGTCAAGCTGACAGTCACATTCAAGAGCGAGAGAAATCAGTGGACTATTGTAACTACTCTTTAATTGTTTAAAGGCAATCAAAAATGACTGATGAACACTATCAAAAATATAAAAATTAAAGATCACTATCAAAGACATTCTTTTGTTTTTTTGTTTTACTTACATTCCATTTATCATCCAGATTTTAAGCTGGATGATCATCCTCCTAAACATGATGAAATGCCTGCCCATAATGGAAGGTCTGTCATCACAAGCTTGAACTCATAGGTTTGTGTATGCTGAACAGGCAGTCGAACTGTATTACTACATGCTGTAACTGTAGGGTAGCAAAATGCATGAACACCATATTGAATATGACAGGTGTGGTTGAACTGCACGAAGACTTTGAAGTTTCTCTTTTCTTCTAGCATGGACAGGAATGTGGCCTTGTCCCGTAAGCCACTGCAAGAATGTGCTTGGGGTGAGAACTGGACTGTCACCTGTCTCTGGCTCGTCACCTTTTTAAATACAATATAGTCATTTAAATAAAAGATTGGATACTGTTTACGTGTAACTGCACAAAGAAACTTAAAAAATTTAATGTTTGACTAAACAACACATGTCAATGTAATTTGTTGCCATGGCCAAAATGTTTGAAAATGACAAGTATTGGTTTTCACAGTTTGCTGTTTCAGTGTTTTTAGATGTCAGAAGTTTTCTGACATACATTGAAACTGATAAAAAGATCTAAAACTGCTGAAACAGCAACCTGTGTGAAAACCAATACTTACTTTCAAAACCTCAAAACCTTATTACATTTTTAAAACAGACTAAGTACACAAAGAAAAAACTATATGAGCAATTTTATGATTCCAGCTCTTGCAAAAATTCCTGTAGATGGTTCATAATGCTTATTATAGAGCATGAGCGGCTATTCTGAATTGTCACTCACAGAAAATTATAAGTAAATGCTTAAAAACACGCTGGATGTCCCAGGCCATAAGGCTGCCACGAGGGTGCCAGAGGATGCCTCGGGGTGCCGCTGTTTTTGTGTCATGGTTGTTATAGCCTGTTAATAATGATGTCATTATTGATTATTATTTAATAAACAGCTTTAGACCCATAACATAAGTATTTACTTTAGATGGAAAATAAATAGCTCTTTGTGTATGTGTGACATGCTGAAAGGATGACAACGATTTATTGCACAAACAGCCGGTTTATTGTCACAGAAAATTATAAATAAATGCTTAAAAACACGCTGGAAGTCCCAGGCCATAAGGCTGCCACGAGGGTGCCAGAGGATGCCAGAAAGTGCCAGGAGATGCCAGAGGGTCACTGTTGTACATTTACTTTGGCTATACTCTTTAGGGACCACAAATACTAATTAGTCTTCCTCAAACCTGGCATAAATGTTTAGATTTTGTACATCAATCATTTCTAAGCAGAATTTTTCATAGTCTTCCTTTTTTTTAAAAACAAAAGTTAAAAGTTCAGCTGGAGACCTGTCATCGTATTCATCCTCCCAGTTCTTTATGGCCTCGAGGGTTTCAGTTTGTTCAGTGTCGTCCATGTCAAGTACTTTTGGAAGTGTGACTCTACCTTCAAATGTTGTTTTTTGGCACCAATCAGCTGCAGTCTGGCTGTCAGTCAACATGTTGCTTCCCTGGGAAAAAATACAGTTTGTCGAGGGTATTGAGTATGTAGATGCTGTTACCTGTTAATATTGTTACAGTATTGCAAATTAGCCTATATTTTTATACTATCATATCTGCTTTACATAATCAAAGCTCTATCAATCCCATATTATTGGGCACCTGTGCCATTTAATAACTGTCAAAACTTTAGTGAAACTATGTACACAAATGCCTATGAGTTACTAAAGAAACAGTAGGTGGTTCCATCAAGTGGTTGCTGTTGAAAAAATGTTTTAACTTTTCTCTGCCTTTGACTGGCTTTGTCATTTCCTCATTTTCCGTTGTCATTTTCTCATCTCTGAAAGCAAAACAACAATCAGTAAATGAGCCAATACTGCACTCTATCCTGACTGGTGTATACATAGGTCTTTATCCTCAAATGTTAGTCACCCGTCATTTTCCTTGACAGACTTTTCTGCTTGATATCGGCATATGTTGTTGCTTTTTTACAACCACTGTATCACAACCTACAAAAACACATTTTAACAGCTATATTAAAATTACAGGTTCAACAGCATTTTTATATTCAATTATTTTAATTTTAAGTATAATACACAATGATTTAACAAATTAGAAAGTACTTTTATGCTCAAGTCCATTAACACATTGCTACTTAGAAACCTATGGTATGAGTCATTTCTGTCTAATTGTTAATTTTGGCACATAATTCAGCTCGCCCCTGGCGGAAGAACCTCGAGGATAAACTGTTGAATTTCAGCTCCATTTCCAGGAACTGCCAGAATACTTAGTACTTAATACTTACTAAGACCAGCCGACCAGCCAGTGGATGAAACTGACAGTGAGTACTGAGCAGAAGCTGTAAGATGAGCAAACCAGAAGATGCAGGTTTTATTGCCTTTGCAGCCAGTGTACTGATGTTTTTTTTTTTGCTCTTGTCTACTTAGAAACAGTCCGGTGTGGTCTTTGAGCGGAAACGGAGGTGTGTGTGTGTGTGTGTGTGTGTTTGTTTGTTTTTGTGTGTGCAGGTAAATATCTACTCTGAACCCATGTGAACTCTACCTTTTTATGACATCCACACTTCATTTAAAACCTTCATGGATGACTTTGTAAGCACTTCAGGAAATTGTTCAGCTGCTGAGCACATCTGCAGCAGCATTTGTTCGTGTGTGCTGTATCTAAAAAAAGCTGTCAGTAAACATTACTGTCCAGAACATCTTCCCTTCCTCCTCTCTGTTTCTGTTGACGGATCAATAGTTGCTTAAGTAATTGGAAGTCAATCTATATAATCTTGCAGATAATTCCGTTTTCACTGGTCTACCTTTGGTGTGGCTGGGAATCAGTAGGCCATGCTGGGCAGGTTAACTGGGTGAGAGGATGACTAGAAGGTGGGGGTCACTGATAGAGCACCTTGAAGAGGGGACACAAGGAAGAAGCAAGGGCAGATGCAGAAGCAAGGGTACACCTTGAAGCATCTGCTGGATCAAATGATGACAGAGAAGACAGAGAAGCAGGGACAGAAAGGTAACAAATCAGAAATGGTTGACGGAAAAAGGTATCTCCAAAAAATGTAACAGAGGAACAGAGATTTAAAAGCATGTTCCTCCTCTATGCTGGGACCATTACCACCTTGGGAGTAAGCGCCTCTCAGGTGTTGGTAATACTCTCTGGGTGCTTCGCTTTTATTTTGCTGGATTGCCATAGGACCAAGTGTTGTGGAGGCCCGGTCCGTGTACACAGAATATTCTTCCCTTAAAGCTTCACAGAGGGTTGAATAATGGTCTCGGACTCTAGAGGGCAGGCTGTCCATGAAAACATGGACGCTCGCGGATGCTGTCTTCCAGATGAGCTTCAACTTTTCTTGTGCTGATGGGCAGCACAGGTCTAAAAGGCAGCGTTCCCTAAGATAATCATCAGTGTTTGATTCCTCATTATTAGGGTCAAAATGCTCTATGCCTTGGGCAAGTGACTCAAGCTGGCGGGTGCGCAATCCACTCTCAGGGATTGGTGCTGGCCCATCTGAGAGTTCACTCCGGCTGCATCCAGGGTGTGTCAGTGCATCACGCCTCACCCTCGGAAGAGGCAGTGGAGGCTACTAGGGGAACAACGATGAGCCCTGTGCTCCCTGGACTCGGGTCCTGGGTCTCGGTTGAGGGCGGTATGAACATCCTGAGTCCCAGGGACGGCTCTCCTGTCGCCTTGGCGGAGGTGAAGGATCGTAGAGGACAGTACTGCGAGTCAAGTTTGAAGGCTGCTCGCGTCTAAACCTTGAACTATTTATTTCTACTGGATCCACAGCCAGGTATTGTTCATGGCTGCTTACTACAGTGGGGTGGGACACCGCACCACTGAACCTAGTCTGACTATTCACACCTGTTCTGAACTT
This sequence comes from Crenichthys baileyi, assembly GCA_036173005.1. NCBI lineage: Eukaryota > Metazoa > Chordata > Actinopteri > Cyprinodontiformes > Goodeidae > Crenichthys > Crenichthys baileyi. Next base: position 28,132 of record JAHHUM010002431.1, read on the forward strand.
GGTGGATGTATGGGGAACCCCATGAGCCTGGAAAGGTAATCTCTGGAGAGCAGCTTCTACTTCCTCCAGATCTGACCTGCAGGTTCTCTCAGGGTATCGCAGGTATGGCTCACCTTCAAAGGTTTCAACCTGTGAGGTGGGTTTCTTTCGCAGGTATGGCTCACCTTCAAAGGTTTCAACCTGTGAGGTGGGTTTCTAACACCTACATCTGATGGCCACCAGATGTAGGTGTTACTCTCTACCTGACTGGGAGAGTGTTGTTCACAGCTGCAGTTACACCCAACGGACACCGGAGGCAGATCAGAAACCTCCAACTGTGGCAGGAATCTGGTTGCTGTGGTAACAGCTGATTGCACCTAACAGACACTGCAGGCAGATTTGATGCCTCCTGCCTTGACAGGAATTTAATTGCTATGCTCATCAGAGCTGGCTTTGCTGCAGCTAATGTTCCACGCATAGCAGGGCTGGCCAGCTGGAAATTAACTTTAAGTCTCACACCACAAGCTACACCAAACTTCCACCTTGCATCCACAAAAGCACCTCTGAAAGATTGTTATTAGTCCTCTGCAGTATAACTGAGCAAATTCTACTCAAGATATCCTCTGGCTTACCAGCACCTTTTGCAAAACTTAAAAATCTCACAATAAAGCTCCTAGGTCTCACGAATATCACTCTGTGCAACAGTGATGTCTGTCCTTTTAAGGCCCACCCAGGGATGCCAATTATGTAAGGGGTTTTGATTTAGAAATTAATTAAAAATTTTTTTTATCAAGAATTATAATTTACCCCAATCATAATTTTAGAAACATAATTTTTAACCAAAAAATCTTTACTTACCAATCAAGATCAGAGATGTCCTCCGGTGTTGCAATTGGGGGCTCAAAAACCCCCTTTGGGTAAAATTACAATTATTTAAAATTTTCTCAAGTAATAATTGATAAACTATTACTAGATGTCATTTTTTAATCAAACCGTTTCACCGAATGTGGGGAAACCCTTTGGACCTTATCTTGACAGACAAAAATCACTCTTTGCTCCAAAAAAAAACACAAATGCTTTCTCTTTCTCTACGTGAATATTTATTAAATCAACAGCCCTGATACACCTCGCTATTCTGATTCAATAATCTTCACCTAATCCCAAACATGCAAAAAAAAATTTTCACAAAAAGGGGTAAAAATAATTTAAAAAAAAAAACAAAAAAAAAAAACAGCTTGAGTGTTTTTTGAAAATCCAATTACCAGCAGTTATGGCAAAATAAAAAAAAAATATGGTGCTGAAAAGCGAAGGCTTTGGGGCGGGTCCCACCAGTCATAAAACCCCCCAAAGTTGGGGAACTCAGTGAACAAAGGATCATAAAAAATTTTCGGCGGGGAACCAGTGGGGGAAGAACACGAATGTGAAGACAAAGAAAAGGTTGAGTTTCACCATGAGGTTTTTTTGCAGTTCAATTTTACAGTGCAACCTGCGCTCAGGTTTTTCCACACAGTAAAACACAACTTGCTTCAGAGTCCAGCAATAATCAAAATTCAATAACACATCGCCCTAAAATCCTACTCTATCCTGCCCAAGCTATTTCTAATAGAAATAAAAACAGAACGGAATTACTTGGTGTTGTCTCCTCTGGAGCAAAGGGAGGGAAGGAGAGAGAAGGGGGGAGTTGCTGCGCATCAGCATTTAACTCCAAGAAGCGGTTGGCGTCGTCCTTGGCCTCCTTTGGACAAAAAGGAACAATATGATGGACCGTCAACAGTCGACTGGGGAAAAAAAAACAAGGTGGCAATTCCGTCTCCTTGAAACCTCCGTGGGTTTTTTTTTGGTGTTGAATTCACGTCTTCGATCTGTAAAGTGAAGTTTCAGGCCTTCCTATTCCAGGAACTTCTTTCATGAATTTTTCTTCTCGTTGGCCAATGGGGGAGAATGAATGAAAGTCCACGTGGGATTTTCTTCTCCAGAATGATGTGCTTCAGTTGCCAGATACCGGTCCGGTTTCCAACGTGAAAAGCAAAGATGAGAGAGACCTCATATTATTATATAGCCCACTGTGACGTCAGAGCTGCGACGCCCCCCTTCCTATCAGCTGCAATGCCTGCTGGGAGTTCTAGTAGCAGACTATCCTGGGGTACAAAATGGCGGATGACACTGGAAGGCATAACAGCTCCAGCAGCGTACAAATGGTCCAACATTCAGCAACAAATTGGTCCAACATATGGTTTGAACCCAAGCTATAATACTGAATCAGATTTAGCCTTACAAGAGATAAGAAAGCACCCTTTAATCACACTTTGACAGGTGAACTTTGACCTTTAAGGGAGGTCACGGGGGACTGAGAACAGGTGGCAACAGGTGTGGGATGATATAAATAGAACAAGCCTAATATGGAAATATCTGAAATTTTATGGCAGAGCGGTCAACAGGTGTGTGGGTGATATGAATAGAACAAGACAAATATGGTAATATCTGAAATCTTATGGCGTCAGCACCTGTTAAAATAGAGGGGTGTGTTTAAGGGTGTTAATACATCTAAAAAATACATGCAGCCTTTATACTTTAAAGGTATACTCAACTTAATGCAGGCCTGTCACATGAAATCCTAATAACATGAACTGTGTAACCTGACAGAATTGTAAGTTCATTTTGCTTTCCAGCAGGACCTATTCGCTGAATATATGAGCCAGTTTAAATCAGTTCAAAATAGAAAGATTGTGCTTCCCTACTGCGATAGAATGAGCAAACCTTCCACTTCTGCATCAACAGACTGACTGACTGACAATCTGCACCAACCACTTTTAAAGAGCTGGGGGAGAAAGAGGTAAGACAAATATGAAATTAACAGAAACGTTACAAACCCTCAGTATACTGTTTCCAAGTTATAAACTTTAACAGAAACTTTACAAACCCTCAGTATACTGTTTCCAAGTTATAAACTGACTGTAGGGTTGTTATGATTTGGGGTTGTTTGGTTTTTGGTTTCTGGGTTTTTCTTATATTTCTCTCACAGTTTTTGAATCATGCTTCTGTTTATTATTTTTCTGGTTATGTTTTAGTCTTGTTCATGTTTTGTCAAGTTTGGTTTTTGGTTCTGGTCATGCTTTAGTTTTTGTTTGTATTCAAGAGTCTCTGTTCTTGCTCCAGCCACGTTCTGTCTGTTAATTATCTTTATCCGGTTCACCTGCTCCAAACTAATCTGTCTCCTAGCTCCACCTGGTTTACTCTCCTTATATTCACTCCTGTTCAGTTGTTCATCGCGTAAACATTATCTCAGATCATGCTCATGTCTAGTTTTCCAAATCATGCTCTTGTCTTGTTTTGTAGTTCATGCCATGCCTGTCTTGCCTGTCTTGCCTGTCCGGTTTATTGTTTTGTTCCTGCCTCTTCTGAGAGTGAGTTTTTGTTTTTTATTAAATCGTTTTCGCACTTACCATCACGCTGCCTGCTCGTCTGCATTCTGGGGTTCCTCCGTTGCACAGAGCCTAACAAGGGAAGATGTGTTTGTTTGGAATAATGAGAGACTCCATAATTTTAGTTACCTTTAACTTTCCTAAAACATTTTTTTTTCGTAACTTAGAGCAAAAGTTATCACGGGTTTTAGAGAAAGCAGTTATTCTGTATCTGAACTCACTACCAACCTTGTGACACCAGCAATAAAGTAATTAGAGCTCTCCCACCCCTTTATTCCTTCTGTTTCTCAAGACCCAAAGTGTCGATTCAGAGGTTTGTGAGCAGGTGAGGGCCTGGGTGAGACCTCTGAGACCCACTTCAGTCCTGCATCACCTAAAGGATACAACATGAAAATGTATCAACCGCCTTCTCCAGACCTCTGCTCACCATCGCTGCTATTCATAGCTGAGTCTGTAGACACAAGTATCCAGCCTGAAGACAAGAAGGTGGTCGTGGAGGACGAGGTAACTACCAGCTACTCACCCTCTCCTGAAGCCCCTACACAAACCCTGGAACCGGTGCAGCCCCCTCAGCCTTCAGCGGGGTAGGGGTAACCAGGGGGATGAGAGTAACCAGGGGGATGAAATTGATGGTTGGTTCTCAACCGCCCTCATCAATACAGTGAAAACAGCAATACTTCATTTATTCAACAAAAACCTTTTTGAACTATTTCAGAAAAAAACCTGTTACGGGTTGATAATGAACCACTCGAGCCAGCGTCAGCACCAATGCCTGGAGGTATTGGGGGAGGATTATTACCAAGTCAACTTTCAACGCATTGTGCAACGACTCGTAACCTCCAAACTCGTTCCTGCTATTCTGAATCTTCTGATACTTCGACGCATACAAGCAGAAGACTTCAGAGTGAAAACGATTGCAGAGACGGTTTTATATGAACTGAAATGGGTACAAGGCATCCACAGTGCAATAGCTGACATGTACGACCCTTGCCGAAAAAAAGACCTCAAAACAACTTGACTCTATTTCAGAGTGCTACGGACTGACAAACTGATCTCACATGTTTGATGACTTGTTGTTGTATCATTTTTTAAGTATTACAGTAGTTTAATTAATCTGCATTATCTGTTTTTTTTTTTTTTTTTTACTATTAAATACAATTAAAGGGGAACATATTAACTTTTCCAAAAGTGTTGTTTAAAAGCTTGTGTTTGAATTAATCAGTATTATTGATTGTTTTTTTTTCTTTTTAATATTAAAATACAAAAATAAAAAAGGGATAAATCTACCCTCGGGGTTGTTTTTTCATTTTTTAACAAGTAATCATCAGAGTGAGCAAAGGCAGAGATGGCAGGAATACGGTTGATGAAGAAAGTTATTTTTACCCCCTTAAAAAACCGGGAAGTTTTGGGGGTATAGATAGGTTGAGGGGGTTATGCAAGATGAAACGGGAAAAGAGGTTACGGTTTAAAAAAGTTAAAATTTTTTTATCAGGAGAAGATACCTTTTCTCCAAAAAAACAAAAAGATCAAGTTTCCAAGAAACAGAGTTTTGTCCCCAGACCATTGAGACAGTTCCAGGCTGATCTCTGTGACATGCAAGTCTGGCCAAGGAAAATGATGGTTATAAATTTATTAACCATCATTGACATCTTTTCAAAAAGGGCGTATGTACGATTTTTGAAGGGGGAAAAACAGCCGCTGACGTGGTAAAGGCATTTGAATCAGTTTTTAAAGAAAGTCAGACCCCAAAAAAATTTCAGACTGATGCCGTTTAAGAATTTTTTAACAAGAAATTTAAGGATTTAATGGAGAAACACAGTATTAAAATTTCGCTACAGCGAGTGAAGGGGCAAAAGCTTCTGGGTCGAGAGATTTAAACCCCGCACGTTAAAAACAAGGATGTGGAGATATTTTACAGAAACAACACCCGGCGATCTTTTGATGTCCTGAAAAAACCTAGTTAGAAGTTAACAACCACAGCTCCCCACCCCAGCATTAAAAATGAGTCCTATGGAAGGGGACCTCAGAAAATGCCTTTCAAGTGTTTCAGAATCTGTATGGTGTCAAGTCCAAAGATATTGCAAGGACTCAGTGACAACATTTAAAAAAAGGGGATTTTGTCAGAATATCCAAGGTCCGTGGGGTGTTTGAAAAAAAAATACGAACAGAGTTTTAGGATGAAGTATTTACAGTAAAGTTTTTGGATGGGGAACCTATCCAGGGTTCCTTTTACGCAGAGGAAACTTCAAAAAGTAAAAATATGTAACGACAAGATGTATCAAGTGGAAAAAATATTAAAACAACGCACAGTCAAGGGTGTAAAAACAGGTTTTTTGTAAGTGGGAAAAACTGGCCTGAAAAAATTCAACAGTTGGATCGGTTTGATGAACTTCGAAACGTTTTAAAAAGGTTTGCACAAAACCTCACAGTTGACACAGCTTCATGAAACCTCAGGTAGAGGATGATGGCTTTTACGTTACCCTCCCCTAAACGGTAGCAAGGAAGTGTTTTTAAAAATAATACCAGTTCAAGTTTCCGTGTAAATTTAGCTCAACATATTGATTTAGAAGGCCAATGGCTGGTTGCATTAGCAGAGATTTCATACCCCCATACATTGCATAATTTACCGGATCATGAAGCCTACTTTGAATGGAGAAATTTTGGTGATGCAGAGATCCATACGCAGAGGATTAGAGGAGGCTATTATAACAGTGTTATTAAACTCGAGACAGAGATGGAAATGTTTTTCAAAAAAATAAACTCTGATATCCACATGAAATTGAGCAGAGTTCAAAAGAGATTTGCATTTCAGGAAAAGGTCAGTATGAAATACGCTTCTTCAGTACTCTAGCTTATAAGCTGGGTGTGGAACCAGGGGAATGGATTCATGTAGGTGAACCAAAACTGGCTCCTTTTCCGGCTGACATGAAAGCCGGTTTCTATCACCTATACTGTTACAGTGACGTGGTCAGCCCGCAAATAGTAGGCAACGCTTTTGCACCTTTACTGCGGACCATCAAAGTACAAGGCGACTTCATTGATATGGTTACTCTGACGTTTAACCCCGCCCCCACACCCCCAGTTTCCAGAAGACATATTGAAAATATCCATATAGAAATTAAATCGGACCAAAACGTTCCTATAAATTTCGTCTACGGAAAGACAGTCATAAGACTACACTTCAGACCGGTGATATCACAAAGTAGCCTGAGATAAATTTTTATTTGTATAAACAATTCAGAGATATATATAACATCTAAAACCGATTGGTTATCATTCATATTCCCCCTGATCCTTCAGCACTGTGCACCAAGCAGGCAAGAGAGAACATGGCACAGCTAAGTCTGAGACGTGATCCGAATTGGTTTGTAAATTATTATGTAAGTCAATCAGGCGGTAATCTACCCCGGTTTTTCGGGAGCTCCGGGTAATGTACGGGGACGCGGAATTGGATCATTATTTCAAAATTATTTTTTCGCTTCGTATCCCCTCTGGTTAAAAAAGGATTCGCTATTGCAGAACCCCATCTGAAAACAGCGGCATCAAAATATAGCTTCTGATGTCATAGGTAGAGCCGTGAGTAAAATGAGTGGTTCTACACACACTGAAGGTCAAGAAGGTTCAGGAATTATGGGTTTTATCCAAAAAAACCCAGAACAAGACCCCCTTTTGGTAATCGTTTAAAGGACGGTTAAAAACAACGACAAGCACGAAAAAGGAGATCAGTCGGAGGAGACAAACGAAGAGGACGGAATTCATCCGCAAGTTTTTATATATTTAAATAATGGCTCTTTTACATAACAAATCATCAGAGTGCACGCTGGCAGAGCTGGACTTATTTTCTGCCCCGATGACGCAGCTATCGATCGAAGATAAAATTTACCACTGAGATCCAGCCTTTTTCAGCAATCACCGAGGAGGCCCATCGAGTTTTTTATTCGGGAGATGGAGAAAAGTATCTGGATCTCAACGATACGCTGTTGCATCTCGGGGGAAAAATTACTAACGAGGATGGAACAAAACCTGCCGGATGATGCACCTGTTGGGGTCATCAACTACCCATTAAACACCATCTTCAGTCAGTGTGATGTCGCTTTCGGAGATCGATTGATTTCACAACCAGCCCCCCATAGAGCCATGATTGAGACATTGTTAAACTTTCTGAGGATTCTTTAAAAGCCAGTTTAGCTCTGGTCTCTTTTATGAAGACACAGCCGGGGCCGAACTCTATCGTTACAACTAACGGTCCTAACCAAGGTCTTAACAGCGGAGCAGGCTTTACGGCAAATTCCAGAGAGGTAAAAATTCCAGGGCCCCGCCATGCAGACATATTTTCTGCGAGAGACTTCTTTTAAAACTCTGTTGACCTCCAAAATTAAACTTACAAGAGCCAACGATGCCTTTTGGGTTCATGGCAGCAAGAGACTCCACTTTCAAACTTAGGATATTAGGAGCCTCTCTTTTCATCAAATAAGTTTCCGTCTCTCCAGCCGTTCGATTAGGGCAAGCAAATGCTCTCTATCCACTTTCACGTGTGAATGTTAACACGTATTCCATCCCTGAAAATTCAAGGGTGTGCACCCAAGAGAATCTTTTCTTAGGTGTCTTTCCCCTTTTTGGGGATTGCGTTACTGGATCGTAACGCTTTTACAGGAAAAAACGCGATCTCAGTCCGTTTGACTTTTAATCATTTTGATATGGAATATTTAGCCTTGTGTAAGGATGGTAGACAAATTCCTGCTAAGGCCTTCCAACCCCCTTTTTTAAACAAAGGCAATTCAGTGAGAGAGTATCAAACTTGTTTATGGCTACAGGACGGCATCTAAAAATCTTCCGCTGAGTATAACGGTCAGGAATTTTAATCAAGGATACTCTCTATTAGCATTTATCTTAACCCGGGAGAGGACGCAGATGCTCTATCTCTAGTTTCCAGTGGGAATTTAAGATTGGAAATGCGTTTCAGAAACCCGTTGCCTCATACAACCACGCTGATAATCTACGCTTGTTATCACTCTATTTTAGAGATTGATTCAAAGAGGCGTGTGCTGGTGGATTATTATTAATCTAATCAGACATGAATAATCACGAAATTGAGAACCTGCTGCATCATCTGTTGGGAGATTTGTTTTGCGGCGTGTAGGCGTGCGAACAGCTACCGCTGCTCGCTGACACATTCCCAGGGCCCGCCTACTTTATAGTGAACACACATCCTTCACACATGCCTGGAGAGCACTGGTAAGCTCTGACTTTGGATGAGAATGGTCAAGCCAGCTTTTTTTGACTCTTATGGATTGTCTCCGGTTTTCGAGTTCTACCCGTCAAGTATCATAACATTTTTAGAAGACAGATCCTCAGAAATATTGTATCATAATAATCAGCTTCAAAACACTCTGTCCACTGTGTGCGGTCACCATTGATTTTTTATCTATGTCATAGAGCGTGCGGATTAAACAGCAGCAAGTGTTGTCAAAATACACCAGAGATGTGGTTAAGAATGATTTAATGGTATCTAACTTTGTGAAAAAATACCAAAAAATGTGTCATTAAAAAAAGTTCTAATTTTTTATACTCACGGAAAAACATGTTGTTTGAAAATGTTTCTGGATTGTTATGGAATTTAAATTGTCTTTTTTTTTTTTCATTGTTGTTTTTTCTTATGTTTTAATATTTATCTGTGTGTGAAGTAGAGAAGAAAGCTAGACTTGAAAAATATAATCAATAAAGATTTTATTGAATAAAAAAATAGGCTAAAAATTTCTTTTTTCTTATAACGGTTTATGGTGAAAATGTAATCCCATTGGGGAGGTAGTGTCGTCTTACGAAGAGATTTTTTTGGCTTCCGATCAGCTTTTTTTGGATTTCCCAGCTCGGATCTCGACCAATGGGGAGAAAGAGTTATCTGCCTTCTTTTTGTTTTTCTCTTTTTTAACACTGGGAGGTGCTTCAGCATTTTCAATAATGCCCCTCGCCCTCTGTTTTGAACGTCTATATTCATCACAAGCATAGGGGTTTAAGACTGAAGATATGGGGATGTTTACCTCTGACAAGGTATGTAAAAAGTCTGACCATCCTCGGGGTAGGGGTCCTCCATTTTTTTTTAAACGGAAGCGTGAGATTTTCCAACAAGTCAATCATGTGGGACCCCTTCAAAACATTTCCTTTATATACAAATTCACCTCGCAAAGTCCAACTCTCACTTCTTTCAGATAATATATTCAAAATGTACTCAGCACTTTTATGGTTATGCTTCGGTAGGCTTTTCAGCACATCCATAACAACCTGATCTGAAGTGGAGGCCTCGTCCTGCGCCGAGCCTTGTTTTTCTTGGGACCGCCCATGCTCAGGAACCTCGCTTGATGTGTCACGGTGCAGCGTCGAACTCACCAGCTGTTCTTCTTTCACACCTTGCTTGAGTAGAGCCAGATATCTCTGCAAAAGTTCATCATATTTCTTGATTTTTTCATAAGAAGTCAAACCGGGTTCGTTTAATATCGCTCTCATGTCTGCATCCAAATTCTCCTCCGCCGTCTGTCTGATGGACGTGTCTGACTGAGTCAGACGCTTGAATTGATGAGGGGAAATGAGAAGCATCTTCTGCGATGTTCTGAGAGACATTATCTTCTGAATATCCCCCACCCACTAGATCACCGATCAAGGGGAGCAAGTGCCGTTAAGATGGGGAGAACAAAACCACCTCCTTGACTTTTGAGAGCCAGCTGTTTATATTTTTTAAAACGGTTTTTTTCAGCCAAAGTCTGATGATTTTTTCTGTCTTCTTAATTGTCGGTGTTAAAAGGAGATAGTTTATGTTTACCTTTTAAAAAAGTCAGAGCAATCTCACACAGAGCCTGAAGAAAGTCGGGAGAGCAGTGTGCGAGAATATCTTTATGTTTCTGAGGAGTAGCTTGGTACAGAGCTCTGAATAATGGTACATTCCTTTTTATACACGCAGACATGATGACTTACTTTGTTTTGGGTACATACACAGCAGGCCACTGGTGAGGAAGTATGCCCGTTCTCAGTCTGAAATGTTCTGGGCAGGTGGGTAGATGGGTGCATTTTCAAAACATTCCAGGAAGAGACCCTTTTGAGATGAAAACATTTGTCGGGCCAGTATATTCAGCTGCAGTTTATCTCTCGGATTTTTAAACAACACCATATAATTAGCGTTCAAACTAATGGTGCGACTGAACTTTCCCTGATGAAAAACATTCTGAATCAACATCATAACGCTCATATTACGATGGTGACGAAACTGGGTAAAGACCTTCATTACGTTTTCATCATCTGAGGCTTAAGCAATCATCTAATCAGGTGATTCTGATCAGGAGGAAACAAGTTTTCATCTTTAAAAGAATGAGGCAATCCTTCCACAAAGGTAATATTTTTATTCATCTTCTGTAATTCAGCATACATAGGTTGAAAAGAAGTGTAAATCCATACAATATTTTCAGGAACCACATCCATGACATGGTTACAATTTTGCAAAATACTTTTTAGAAAGAAAGTTTTTCGCAGCCGCTGGGTCCAACAATCAAACATGAGAAAGGCGTTCTAAATCTAGGATCAAAATCAATCTCCTGTAAATCCATGGAATCCATGGAATGTTCTTCTTCTTCTTAAGCTCTAATAACCAAAAGGCAGAGTTGTCCCGTCAGAAAAAAGACGTCTCTTATCATAGACCAACCGAAACTTTTTAAGAAATGTTGCATTTGTCAAGCGGAATCTTTTTTTTTTCCCCTTCTGATTGTCTGCTGTGGAATTTCAATGAAACTTCTCTGGACCCGCTAAAAACTCTCAACCAGCCCCCTTTATGCTGTCAAAAATTGACCCTCTCGCTGCATTCATGCGTTTTGAGTGATGCCCTTGAGACGCATCACGACCTTTTTCTGGTTTTTGGTTTGATATGCATAACTCTTTGGGTCCTGTCGATGCAAACTCCAAAAATAGTGTCCCCGTCTAACTCGTCTTTAAACCCCCCAGATAAATTTCCCCGCCCAAAGGAGCGCCCCTTTTTTGGGGAAAAAATCAAACTGTCCGTGTCAATATAAATCAGTCTGTCCTGCAATTGCTCCATGCTGCTGAGAAGTTTTTTAACGTGCATAAGCAGTAGTGAATGCCAAAAAAAAAACACATTGTTTACCTTGTTTGGAGGAGAGATGACACGTTTGCTGTAGTTCCACTGCACTAAAACACCCATTTCAGGGGTTGAAGAAAATGAAAGCAGTTAACCCTGTATTTCTTTTCGAGAACATGAAGTTGAAAAAATTTCATCAGGGTAGTGACGATTTTTGGGTCTGAGACAGATCACTTCTTTGCGCAAAAATTTTCCCCCACGTTTAAACACAGTTTTGCCACTTGCCTTTTTTGGCAGGGTTTTCCCTCGATTTTCTCAGGGTCTAATTGGATACCCTGATGGAGTTTGTAGTCTGCTACATACTTTGACTTGCACTCCTGATCCACTGCTTCAGAAGGGTAGCCTGAAGCATCCTGCTTACCCTTTAAAAAGCAATGAATGTAACCTTTGAAGATTGTGTCACTGCTCTTTTCAAAATGCCACACCTTTGTGATTTTAGCAAGGCGATAACCACACTGCAATGCTTTACAAAACTCTACACTCACCCACACACCTGTCAGAGCTCTGTCCTCATCACTATGCCTGCAGGGACCTGACTGGTTATTTATTTCAGCGCATGTACGGCAAAGAGTGAACACAAGTTTACCTCGGGATGTTCTGTAAGGCAAAACGGGGAAAAAGAGGTCTCGTGGGGGGTAGACCATAGCTTTGATGAAGCCAAAGTAGCTGCAGGGATCATCAAAATCTTTGTAAATGATGGTGGGGTGACCGAGGGGAAAAACGCAGTTGGTGTTTACATAGGGGTACAAAGATGTGTAGTCCACATAATGCACAGTTTCACCCGGCCCTGGTGTGTACCTGAGTCTCATAGCACAGGTGCGTCCACCATACAGAGCATCTCAGGGTGATAACGTTTCAGGTGCGTTAACTTTCTCAAGAAAGCTGATCACCCCCGGGTGGTTTTTTTTCATTTCAGTCCACTCATGCTCACAGATGACTTCGAGACGAATGCCGTACACAGTTTGGAGCACACCTTGCTTCTCTCTACAGTGGCTGCCTAAAACTGTTCAAGCGCTACCCCTCTCAAAGGACAATTGTGTTATAATAGAATTTTTCTTATCAAAGTGGGAGAGAAATTAACTCACAATAAGAGAAAATCCGGACTTTGTCTTTATAAGTTTTATTCAAAGGCATTTCTGCGTCCAACAAAACAAAGACAAAACATCAAAGACAGACAAATGGCCAAATTTGAAGCTTCAAGAATTCAAAGAAATCTTTAACAATCTCTTTTAAAAATATGTTTTCTCAGCCATATCTCTTAATGCTGCAATTGATCAATTTTATTATGACAATCTTCAGGATCCTTTTTAAAATGAGTGCGCATAGTCCAAAGAGATCTCAAACTATCTAGAAGCACAGCAACAGTTTTCTCTAACATGAATCCAAATTTACTGATGCTGAAACCCTTTGCCAATTCTTTATACTGTAACCCTGTAATAATAACTACAATCCTGAGAGTTATTGTTATAATTCTCTTTTTTTTTTTGCTCAATTTGATCCCAGCTGTATTCAAGAATTTCTCTGCTCAGGTTAAATGTAAAGAAGTATTTTAAGTCAGCATTGACATCTTTATGGCATACCCAAACAAAACAAACTGCAGTGTTAAACTTAAAACCAAAAAATTTAAGCTAGAAGCTTGACTCCAAACTGGACTTTGTTCCCACATAACGTTTCAAAAGGAGAACAAACATCATTTTCTTTAAATTTTGGGCTATTTAAATTTGAGAGTTGGGGAGAAAATTATTACTAAAACCCTCTTTAATTTATCTAAATGCTGATAAATGTGTCAATATTTTATTCCTTAGTAATATGAAATTACCTTGTGTACCGTTGTACTCCCAAGAAATTCTTTTAATCTTTAAAACCCCCTAAGAAATCAAACAAGGAGGACTGTAGTTTGAGCGACCATCCTCTTAAGTGTTGTGAGAGCCTTTATTTTTTTTCTTTCCAAAAAAAAGGATTTTACTTCTCTTTATTCCATTATAATGAATCCTAGCCTTGGCTCCAAAACAAAACTCTTCAGCCCCAATCTGTTTTCCCCAGAGTAAAAATTTTGAGTATTTAATTAAGTATTATAATTTTATTGACCCAAAATCTATGGCTCACGGGCTTCAAGAGTCCAGTAACCACAGGTTGAGTACTGCTGCATTAAACAATGATGCTACCTTTCTGCAGAGATTGAAGGATTGGCTTAATATCCCCAGACCTGTTAGTGTATTATTTCTACTTGGACAATAATCAGATAAAAAAATTACTAGTTCACAGCTCCTTATTTACCTCAGACCATATTTGCTCCTAACCCAGTTCATAAGAAGCTTCAGACAAACATTATGCTAAAAAAACAAAAAACCCAAGCCTAAAAACAAAACAAAACACAGATCTGTTTTAAAATAAGAAAAAGCATGCTTAAAAATTTGTAACTATGGTGGGAAATAATTCCACAGTCCTGAAGGCCTTTTCTAAGCAGAGTCTTTTAGGGAACATCAGATTAGTTTAATTTTTTTTTTGTGTGGTACCACTGTCCAATCAGATTATTTCTTACCTTCAAAAATAACTCAATTCTTTCCATTCATCAGGTACTCCAGAGGCCCTAATGTTGTTTTTTTTTAAAGGGAACAACGGTGTTCTCACAGGTGAATTTTGACAGGGTACAATTACCCCAGTTTTAAGGAGGGAGTCAAAAACAGGACGAATCCCCTCCAAAGCTTCCTTTTTCAATAAGTATTGTTTCTGACATGGCCTGTAGTTTGATTTAGGAATAATAACAACTGGCTCACAATCTGTAATAAGACCAACATCATATTTGTGAAGCGCCCACAATGAATTAGGGGGCTTCGCAAGATCTGCGTCCGCAGAAGAAGCAGTAGCTAAAATCAGATGTATTTGTAATTTTGTACCAGCTGTCCTCATAGTCAAAATCAGGTCCTTCAGATACATGTGAAGTACAAAGCAGATCATCTGCATCCATTATCTCACTGTTAGGTGTCACAGCATTTACTGCCAATGTGACAAAGTGTTGAGGTACAGGACCAACTGGAAGCTTCCACTGATATGCATATAAGGGTTGATCTGGGGCCCAATGTACTGCAGTGTAGTCATAGTCAAAGTCGTTCTGCGTGTGAACTGTCAGTCCATCAGGGTTTGAAGTAATAGCAATATTCAATGTGCACATCAAATCTCTACCCATCAAGTTTAAAGGACACAAAGGAGACACCAAAAAAGAATGTTTTAACTGCACTCCTTGGGGAGGGGAACACTTTAGGGGAACAGAAAAACTTTCCCATAACTGTTTCCCCCCGAAGCAGAGCCAGAATGGACATAACGACCACTCAGTTTTGGCTGCTTTTGATACATTTAGCTGATAAAACAGAGTGTCGCTCCTGAATCTACAACAAAAGAAATTTCTTCACCCATCACCATCATAGAAAACATAGGCATTCTTTTAAAAGCAGGGTTATATGTATGGAGATATGTGCCTGGTAAAACTACAGAGGCACCTTCTAAGTGTAATATGGCCTCTGTAAGCAACCTATGTGAATCAGTATCATCATGCAACTGTGTGTGTGTGTGTGAAACCTCACGCTCCTTAACAGACCCCTATTAATGGCGGATGCCAGCCCGATCCAGAGTCCCATCCTCCCTTTGTCAGTTACCGTTGTTAGGCCGCTGCAGTTTCTCCGGACATTCATTCTTCCAGTGACCCATCTGTCCACAGTTATGGCAAGCATCGGAGCGGGACCACTGTCCCCTTCCCCGACCTCTGCCCCGGCGTCCCCGACCTCGTCCTCGAGGAAAAGAATTACGTTGATTTGTACTGTAGTACCGGGTCAAAGCAGCGTTATGCAAAGCAGTCTCTCTTTTGTCCACTTTTTCTTCTTTTGGTCGTTGATAACGTCATCACTGTGTAAAGCATGTCTTTTCAGCTCCTCGAAACGCACTCCATGTCTCCAGCCAACATAAAGAGTCTTAGTTTGTGCTGCGATCTCAGGGAGAAGTCCTTCCATAATGTATCCACACAGCATCTTCTCCCAGGGACCCAAAACAGTAAAGTCAGTGAGGCGTTCCATACCTGAATGTTTATTGAACGCTTCTTCCATCCTGTAAAGAAAATCACCGACAGTCTCATCAGGACGTTGTTTCCAGTCCTTCGATGATCCCGGTCGCTGCTCATCTGTAGGCATTTTTATCTTAGAAAGGGATGGAGTTAGAGGAGAAGGAAGGTGTATGGTCACATTCTCTGCCCCGCTGGGGCCGCTGTGGTCGGTGAGATCAGCCTGCAGCACAGGTGGATGTGTGGGTTGACTCACAAGCTGATGCTGAAGCGGACTGGCGAGTTGACTTGGCTGACTTGTGGGCTGATTTACAGCTTGACCTGCTGCTGGAGGAGGACGGGAGTCTAGATCGAGGTCTGCCACCTGGAGGGCCTGCAACTCCATCTGTAAAGATGGATATGGACAGGAGGGTGAAGCATCAGAAGGTCTATATGGAGGTGGAAACGTGGGATTTTCAACGGCATAACCAGCATTGTCATGCCTGTTTCCCACGTCCCCAGACAAATCTTATCCCCCTGCCATTTGTTTTAATTCAGACTTTCTTTCCCTACGAATAGCCTCCGTAATCCATTCATTCAAACACTTTACCAATATTTCTCTCTGATTTAAATCCTTTTTTTTTTAATCGTTTTTTTTTTTTTTTTATTTTCTCCCAATCTCCATCCATCAACTGTTTTACTTTAAACTATTTAAACTATTTTTTATTTAACTTTTTAACCTATTTACACTCAAACTTTCACCCTGTGGAAAACCAAACTTATCTTCGCAAATTAAAGCACATTTACACAATCATCCCCACCTTTTCCTTTCATTATTTTATAAATCGCAGAGTTTTGAGAAGGACCCACCTCTGATGCCTTTGGTTCTGGAACCCATTTTGCTATAGCCTTTTTACCTGTTCAGTGGCACGTCTGCCCACTGGCTTTCTCTCCTTTATAAGGTGTAGAAAATTGCTAAAAACTACCCACCCGCAAAACCCGTTGTTTTGCTTGTCTTATTGTTACCAATAAAACCCTCCCTGTATACCTTTTACAGGGTAATATGGCGCTCAGCCGATGTCCTTCCTTCTCCCAACTCCAGAACCTAATCAATTAATTAGGAGATGATGGTTAATGTGTAATAAAAAATTATATACATTATATCATACATAGCAACTTCTCACCCAGATACATTTGAAGACAAATATTTCGAATCTGATCAGCCAGAAGCCGCAGGCAGGCACCAGGACCCCCTCCGTGAAATGAAGGGACTGAAGACAACGTCTCCAGGCTTGCCAGACGTCCTTGCCCCCTCCTGCGTTTCTCTGGCATGTCGGATCCTGTTTGTGACGCCAAATTGTAATAGAATTTTTCTTTTCAAAGTGAGAGAGAAATTAACTCACAATAAGAGACAATCATGAATGAAGACCCCATCTGCCCCCCCTTAGGGAGTGCTGACCATCATTCATCAACGAATGGCTAGAGGCCATCTGCTCTAAGAAGACAGAACACTATTCAAACACATAGGTCAGAGGAGAGAGGTTAATGAAAGTTCACAACAATTTGGAATACTTTGTAGCACTAAATGAAGAATTTCCATAACAGTGTTATGATTCTGGCACGTCTGCTCTACCCTGTCTCCCTGGCTGCAATCAGCAGATGAGATGCACCTGTTGACTGCTGCAGTGCAGTGCAATCTGTGGCATTCCAAGCACCTGTGTCTTCCCTGATATATACTGACTCTGACAAGCAGATGGTGCCAGATTTTTGAAAGCCATCGTGTGAGTAGATATCCAGCGTTCCTTCCTGACTGATCGTTGTTTTGACCTTGCCTTGCCTCTTGGATTTTTGCCTCTGCCTGCCCCTTGTTGGACTGTTTAGATTTTGGTTTTGACCCTGTTTCCTGCATCTGATTTATGCCTCTGCCTGCCCCTTGCCTGACGTCTCTTGTTCCGATCATTGACCCTGTTTCTGTCCCTGGATTATTGAGCCAGCCTAGCCCTTGGATTATTCAGCCAAAAGTCACCTGTCTCTCTCACCTGCGCTGTGGAGATCCCTGCCTTCTACCCACTGAGGTTTCCCTCTGGGTTTCAAGTTTTAACCAAAGACAAGAACAGGTTAGTGACTTTTCTGATCCTTGCAAGATTTGGAGAAACTACAAGTCACTAATCCTTCTTTCTGCTTCAGTGATTCCTGGAAGCTGTGTGGAGTTTAACCTGAGTGACGTTTTCCTGTGGCTGAATAAACTTTTTAATCTTTCAGTTCTGTGTCTGGCTGAATCTTGGGTCCGCCTTTTTCTAATTCGTAATTGTCATGAGGTGATTAACACAATTTACAGCCGTGGAAAAAAAAGCCGTAAAATTCGAACGCAACTTTGACACCGTTAATCTCTGCATACCCATCCACAGAATATGGGCCAATTTTCTTTTCCCCTTTGTTTAACGCATGTTCAATGTCTATTCTCTATTTTTTGCTGTCTGCAATCCACCCGAGCCATTGAATAGACACGCTGGAGAACGTTTTGCTGCTACGTTTATAGTTCAGAGGTGAGGGGATGGCCAAGGTTTTAGGAGGAAGGGAATTGGTTACAAAAACCTTCATGCACGCTGATGCTATCGTGATGCATTTAAACGGATCCACACTTGTCTCCTTAAAGAACTCGTCTCTGAATTTTAAGCAGCCTTGAGAAAGAATTTAAACGTCATTTTTACAATAACGAATAGCTTCTTTCTTAAAGTCAAAGACCTCTTTGCTCGCTTCTCTGTACCAGCTGTTAAAAGCCTGTTGTTTTTGAAGACTCATGCGTTCCACTGCGTAGCAGGATGGAGGAGGAAAAGACCCCACATACTGGAGACGTTGTTCAGAGGAGAATAGGTGGGGGGAAAAAACCTTTGGTCTGATCACTAAAACCTAATGCTTTCGGCATGGCATTCAAATTCATACAAATTAAGGAAAGACTATAAATGTATTTTAACTTGTAATCAGGGTCGGTTAAACAGAACTTTTCTTCCTAGCATGATGAGATGAGGTTTAATGCCTAACTGCAGCATAGCTGTGACAATAAGGTAGCTGTCATAACCGCGGGCATTGTGTGCTATTAAGGTGAAACCCTTATACATCGGCCTTCTGAAATGGCTGATTTCAAATTCTTTTGAGATCTTTTAAAATCCCAATCTTAACATGGTGTTCACTCTCATGTCAACAATCAAGAGCACACTAAACTAAATGTTGAGGTTTAAACATAGTATGCCTCCTTCGATATGCTGAGCACTGGTTCTAATTATAAGCACCTGATGCAGAACTCCTATGTGTTATTTTGGATATGGGGGTTTTCTCATTTATTTCTCACCTGAAATCTACATATTAAGTAAAAATCATTTTTTCAGTTTTTATTGAAATAATTGAATATTTCCGGATCGTTAAAACTGATATTAAATATCCGTATGTACAGAGATGCTGGACAAACAAATGGTTTTAAAGGATGTCTTATTTTTCATATTTAATGCTAAATAAACTAACTGAACATTACATAAAATACCTATAAACAATGATTTTCTAGGCTCCTTTTATCCATTCTGTCCATTTAGGACTTGAGGTCAAGAAGCTGTCAGAAAAGTTTTTTGTGTGGTGACCTAATCACAGGCAGGAGGGAGGCAAGTGCATATTTGCAATGGATCTTTTATGAAAAATATGAAAAATGACTTATAACAGCTGAAGACAACACAGGGTAAAAGCAAAGAGGAACATAATCAAGAGGTAAATGGGAGAAAAAGGTAACTAGGAGGAATGATTACTAGAACAATGAACAAGTGAGTTGAATTATCTGAATCTGAAACAGCTGTGCGGAGAAAAAGAAAAGAAATCCAGTAGCAGAGAACAGAGAACAAACCGCTGTTTGACAGAGGCAGACTGATGCAGGAACCCAGGTGGAAACAGGGTAAGCTGAACGGAAATACAGAGCAGGCAGTAAAAGGGGCAGCTAGAGCAAGGGCAGCAGAGTACATGGAGACTATAACATGAAACAAACCATTTGAAATAACCTCAACACAAACAGAACATTGAACCAAGAAATACGACCATAATAGGACAAAAGAGCTGAAAAATATTCATAACAAAAACAAAAAACCTAAGTCTATAGACATATAATTAATTGAGAAGTAACCTTTATTGCACACAACACATTTCCTGAATTGCAGTCATGTTAAATGGATGTTTATAGTCTTCCATTCCTAATGTGATCATTTGCACTTGAACTTTGTGAGCTTGTGTGTTGTAGTGAATGTGAAACTCAATGTGTTGCAACAGTTTTAATAAAGCGATAAATGGTTCCAATGGGAAAACTTAATCATTATCACTTTATTTGTCATCAAGGGGGTTATGCTTGAACTTGTGAAATAAGTTGCCTCTGAAATTACATGTACTCACTGGAAATTCAGGATCACGCCAAATACCTGCCACAGACGGGTGTGTCACATCAGCAGTGTCATAAGTGTGTGTGTGTGTGTGTGTGTGTGTGTGTGTGTGTGTGTGTGTGTATGCTTTCCTCCCGGTGTAGCTCAGTCCTGTGTAATACATGCAGCCTGAGGGATGATGTTGCCAGGCTGTGTAAATAAATTAAAGGAACAAATTACATTTAAAAGCTTCTCCCTCAGGCCAAGGAAAACTAAGATCCATTATTTATAGCTTTTACTGCCGGGAATCCAAACCAGGTGTGTGTACGTATGTGTGTTGGTTTGTGTCAGTACTTTTTGTCAATTATTTAGAGATTAACCGCCCTTACCTCATCACATTATCTCGCTGATGAAATTAACTGTCATTTACATTTTGATGGCAGCGATGAAACCACAACAGGGGCTGTTGAACCTCTTTTTGCATTTTGACATTTTTGTCAAATGATGCTGAGAGCTGACTTTACTGCTTTCCTTTACATCCGTTTCACGTAAACGGGGAAAAAGATAGCTTTGTAAATAAGTGCAATTTAAAGTACCCAATATGCTTTGAAGCAGAGGAAAATTAGATTTTGGATAAAATCATATTCTGGATATTTTTTGGAGGTCAATGCTTTGATTTTTCTACCTCTGACAACTGTAATTTTATTCTTATCTCAGTTGGAGTTCATTAATGTCATAATAATTTGGGGCTAATGCATGTAAACAATGAGTGGAATGAATATACATTCAACAACTTCAATACATTTATAAAGCACGAATTGGACGCACACATTTTGATATAATGTGTATTTTTCGAGAAGCCAAAACTATAGGCTGGGATGTATGAATACTCCCTCACTAATATTTAGCTAAATGTCCATAAGCATCGACAAGCTTCTGTCATGTTTCTTGCTTAATATCTGACCAGTGTTCTTGGTAGAACTCTTTTAAAGTGGTTGGTGTACTGGCACAGACCCAGCTTTTAAGCATGCTTCATAAATATTCAACAGTGTTGTGGCTGGGGCTTTGGGGAGGCTATTCCAGCAAGTTAATGTTAGCCTGCTTTATCCATTCTAAAACTAGTTTTAAGTCATTGTCCTATTGGAACACTCAGCTTTGTCCAAGTTTTAAACATATCACATAAACTACTAGCCTCAAATGAAGGGAAATTGCTTAGAATTTCTACAAAACACCAAGGCTCAAGCTAAACAAAAAATCTGACAGCTGGCCAATTTAAGTTAAATATTTAATTTTAAAATCGCCTGGCCACAATGAGAAAAATGATATTTTGCAAAGTCAAAGTGAGGATTTCCACCATAAGATCACTGTACAAATTGTTAAGCATGGTGGTGAAGGGATCATACAGAGGGGGTGCTTCTCTACCAGTGGTACCTGTGCATTACACAAAGTCCCAAACATTTTTCAAAACTGGTTGTGGGATGCTAATTGTTGCCCAACGTTAAGATTTGGGAATAGTCCCACAGCCTCAATCATGCCAGGAACCTATTTATTTATTTATTTTCACATGTCCTGTCTTGCCATTTGGGGCATACTGTATAGAGAAGCTAGTTGCCTACATGTGCTAGGGCAGTTCTTGCCAGACTGGATCCAGAAACAAAGCAGACAGGCCGCATTGATGTAATGGTAACCTGTGTTTTTATGACCTTCAACCATCAGGATTACCTGTGTGTCAGTGCATGTGTGTGTGTGTGCGTGCGTGGGTGGATGAGCATTTGTGTAGAAATAAGTATGCTTGTGTTGAGAAGGTATATTTTAGCGAGTGTGTCACCTGGAGCTCACAGTTGTTAGAATGACAAGAACGGTAGAAGGCCTGTAACACACAGCACCCAAGGGCAGCAAAGGACTGGTGGACTTGGCTCCAGGAGCCCCAGTTAGGCATACACAGAGCACCACCCTAGGGCAGGCATAGGCCCCGCACAGAGGTAGGTCATCTGTGAAGCACAGGAGCAGGAGCCCCCAGGCCAAAGAAGCACAAGGTGAAACGCGGGGCACCTAGCCACCCCTCCGACCCAGCAACACCACCAGCCTCTCCGTCCTACAATGTTTGCATGTGCGTCTGTGGTAATGTAAAATGTTTCGATGAATGCAGATGTGTATGCCTAAAGTGCATTAAAATTGGTGTTGTGGCTGGCGTATGCGAGACCCCACTGCTTGATGACAGCAGAGTCTCCCCCACCCTAACCCCAAAACCCTAAGTGCTAATGGTGTTTTAAAATTGATGTGGAGTACGGGGCCAAACATAGCAGAGGGGGGGCACTGCATGGTCCACCCCAGGCACCACGCAGGCCCCGGCAGGCACACCAAGCTCCAAACCCTCACTATATACCTAGGCCTAACCCAAATCCTCTAACCACCTACTTGACCCCAGACCCTATTATACCGCATCCATGCCCCCAGGCCACCAAGCCCCAGCCACCATGACCTCCAGCCCACCCACTGAGCCAGAGATGCTGGGTATGCACCCCCTGCCTGGTGCACAGGCAACCACCCAACCATGAGTCAGAACAGGTTTCGGAACCAATCAGTTTAAATAAACTCCAGTAGTTCCATGGTAAAAAGAGTGCTCAAATATCCTGCAAAATTATGCCAGACACTTGTTGAAGGCTGCAAAATCACAAGATTCCCCTGCAATCTGTAACAGGATATGTATGCAAATGTTAGTGTTCATGATTAAATCAATTTTTTTTAAAAATCCACAATGAACTCAAACTTGTGCACTCAATTCTTAATTTCAAAAATTAAAAACATAATAATATGACCCTCATAACCGGGATGAATTAGTCAAATTGGAGATTTTGCATAATTGATTTGGAATGAATGAAATATCCTCTTAAACGTTTGATTTGATAATTGAGAGAAAAAAGGCTCCACCTAGAGTAAAAATGCCTCATCACATATCCCCATTTTAGGGCTGGTGAAAAGTGTTTAAAACTTAAAAATAAATAAGAAAATTTACAATGGAAAAAAGAGACTAATTAAAAATTATGCCTAACTCTAGGGATGGCCTAGTGTTTTGCCTACACATAACAGGTAACAGAAAGATAAATTTAGATTGCTGCATTTAGGCACAGCCTACCACAAAGACACAATAAAATTTCAGAGGAATAAAGTAGTATTTTTAACCTTTAGAGCTTATTGACCTTCCGCTACGTCTTTTTGCATTTTACAGACCATCTTTGTGCCATTGTTCAACATGTTGAAGTCACTGTGGAGGTCAGGTTCATATCCATGTACTGTAGGCCTCCCTCTGTTACTGTTTCTTTTTTCTGTTTCCTCATAACTTGCCAAAAGTTGACACGGGAACAGTTTAGACAAAGATCACATTCAACTCAAACCACCTGCTGTGTGGATAAATAGGAAGACTGGAGAGGGAAAGGGAAGGGATGGAGGGAGAAGTGGGAAAATGAAGGTTGCTTTTTGTTTTCTTCTGCAGTAGCTAACAGTTTGTTCTATATTTCTACAACAAAAAGTCCTGAAGTGCCTCAAATTATGTCCATGTATTTAAGGAGCAGAGTTTCTGTTTTTCAGCCAAGTGAGCAACTGCACTTTCAAAGGCATTATTGTGGGACAATTTGAGACTTTTGGATTAGATTTTTAGTGAATATAAATGTGAGCTGCTTTATAAATAAATTAACTAGGTTAAAGTTAAAGTCTATTTTCTAATGGAGATGGCATGAAGTAAAAGTAGAAAAGGAAACTGTCATCATTTAGCAACAAAATCGTTTGATAAATTACAAAGCACTGAACAAAGCACTTTATAATGAACCTCATTACCAACCAGAAAGGGTCTTCTAAAACTTCATATAGCACAACTGACAAAACCAGTAACTATGTGGCAGTCTCCCTCAGAAAAGAAATCAAAGACAACATTTTTAAGTAAGAGTGTTTAATGATGAGATTACAGCTAAGGATACAAAGAAAATAAATGTTATGATGATATGATTTGCATAATCCTCCTCCATCTCCTTCCAGTTTCCAACATCTTTTTAGATGCTTATCGTTGCATGTTGTTCTCCCACCTCCTCTCCCTCAGAGTTCCTCTGAGCTGAAAGCTACAAAACACAGTGGAAAAACACATAAATAATGGATGTAATAAAATCAGATCAGTCATTTTAAGTCTCACAAATATATTTCTTTAACTGCAAAAAAATACCACAAGGAATAACTCATGAACTGAATGGATAAAGGAATAATAACTAAAATTTTCAGCTTTTTCTTTGGTCTTGAACATATTCATCTATAAATAAAGTCTGTCTTCTGCTCATTATCTTTAACTTCTAATTCTACTGTCTGTATATTTATTTACCTGTAATTCAACCTAACTCAAGCAGACACGTACTTATGAGTGTGAAAATGTATAAGCTAAATAAAGTATTAGATGAAATGAGAAGGGCAAGGGTAATTCTCATTATTTGGTAGTAAATTAGCGCAAGGGGATGTTCTTACATGTGAGGGTTTCAGTTAGCTGATGAATACCATCCTCTTCCTCATCAGGAGCTACCAAACTTGCTGCTAAGGACCATAGCATCTCCATCCAATCAGCACTTTCCTGAGGTGTGATGTCACTGTGGACTCCAGCTGGCCTTGGTTTTAGTGCACGAAGCGCAGCTAAAATCAAAGATAAGTTCAATAATTTAAAATGGTTTTTTTTCATGGCTGAAAATGAACTTTGATCTTTAACTCTTCAGTCCCAGAAGGAAACTATGAGGGTGCTTTGAGTTGCTAGTGGACCTTGCGGTTTCTTTTTTTTTAGCACACTATTTCTTTTAGCTTATATTTAATGGCTTTGTCAGAGTTGTGTACAGGACCACAGTACACAGTACAGTTATTTCCTGGGATTGTTACGTTAATTTTTCATCACCCTATAGACCCCTTCACACCAGATAAAGAGTTTTCGAGACCTTCTGATACTGTTCAAACATCATGAATTTGCAGAAAATTTTAATTTCCTGTCACAATCCTACAACCAACGCCATCATGCTTTCTCACTTAGGAAGAATTCCCCTGAATATGGGAGGTTTTGCACCTGCATAATCAGTTTCAGCTTTGCTGTAGAGGAGGAAGCACCATCAGTATGTTTGCCAGCTTGAGAGGGGTACATGAGCGGTGGTTCTGTTGTGCACCACCAAGCATAAATTAAATCTAACTCAGTCCTCTCATGACAGATATCTTGGTGAGTGCAGTCAGAAAGATCATAAACATAATATCCTAAACTTGTGTGTTTTTCCTCTAATTACTGTTGAGCTTATCACACCAGGGCTAGAAAACCTTAAATAGTTTTTTATGAGTTAGGATACAACTTTTTTATAATTATACTATAAGCCCTATTAGGTGTTGCTCATGCTTTTTCCTCCTCCTCCTCATTCCCCTTTGCGTGATACAATGCCAGGGCTTCTTTTGACAGCATAGCAAAGAGTTTTTGCATTTGAACTTCAGCTGGAAAATGTCACAACTTCCTTCTGTCTCCAAGCAACCACCCAATTTGGAGGTGTGTGCGCTGCATACTGATTGTTTGTTTCAGCTGGTTTGTGAGATACTCTTTTGTTGCATCCAGAGTAGTGGTGGAACACGATGGAATATAAATAACTTGAAGCACTGTAAACCGCTGTGAGTGTTGTGAAGTTTGTTGTCTTGGCATGAGAACAGCCTGCCTCTCCTCCTTCAAAATCTTCTATCTTCACTGCAATTTTGATGTACCCCAGTGGACCTTTCCAAGACCCAGCAGAGAACATCCATGTTTAATGTCAAAGTTCAGTCTTACTCTGGTGTGAAGGAAGCCAAACGCAACTTGACAACTTGGTTCATATTAAATTACAAATATTTATTTAGGTTTTGTAAAGTATCACGATTTAGGATGATAATACTGTAACATACTGGAAGTCATACAGTTTTTAAGCTACATACACACACAAACTTTCCATGAGCTACAATAAACTTTCATATTTAATATTACCAAAATCCAAACATTTAAGAATCTTGAAATTATTATTACCTTTACATTGTGCTGGCATCTCTGTATGACCCATTGGGAATTCAGAATGATCTCTTGTTCAGCTAATCTCCCTTTGGGATTAATTAAGCATTGTTGAATTGAATTGGAATGATTTTTTCATAAGTCATTTCATGATCACTTACAAATCAACACTGCAACCCCCATCAAATTCTGGTAAGACTGTTTGATGTGTCCAACAGTGATGCTCTGTGTTCTGAAACCTTCAGTCACTGTTTTTACTGAGTGCCAGGCGCTCTGTTACTGCCTGCAACACATCTCAACTCATGATGCCACCGTTTATGCCCTATATTACCATTCTAGAAGGTCAGCTCCTTTCAAATTTCATCATTATATTCTCATTACTGGTCTGCATAAATAGGACTTCCAACTCAGATCATTTAGGATTTTTACCATGTCTGTGGATGTATTGAGCTTTTTTTCTCTCTTTCCATAGAGAATAATTTAATTGAGAGTGCAATTAATAGTCTTAAAGTGACATTTTCTTCAAGGATGTAAACTTTTCCAGAGTGGACTAAATTCTCATAATATATAAAATAAATTGTTGTCAGAAGAATTTCAGTTTATTATGTAATGTGTCATGGGGATTATATTTCTACTTCTATCTGCAGACACATATCATCATCTGGTTCTCTTGTCAAGCTCTTCTGTCCGCATTTAGTTCAGTGGCCACATCTATTCGGCTGTTAGTAATATTTTCTTTTCTTCTTGCTGCTTTTTGACTATACAACTATGATTGGGATAATTATAGAACTCAACCTCCATTTTGTTCACAGTTAGATGTCTGATATTGACTTTTACTCTGTAATACCACATTATTTGAGTTTGGCCCAAAAAATGAATGCAGCCTGTTTCATCTTACCTCGAGCCTTCAAACCTCTCTTGGCGATGGCAGCAGGAGGAGGGAGACCTAAGCAGGAGACAAGCTAACATGTAATTGAAAACAATCAAATAACAGTTTGATGTGAAACACAGGTTGTGGAAAGAAAGCAAGAATCAAGTAAGCAAAGGAGAGAAAATGTACAAAAACATAAGTTCACAATGTAGTATTTTATGTCATCATTCAATAAAACTTTTTGAGAGTTCGAAAAACAAGAAATCTCGCACATCACTTTTCAAACATGTTAGTATATGTTGCAGATTACATGCTGGATAACGCCACAGCAGATAAAAACAATAACACACATGCCAAATAAATGTTAAACATTTTTACCTGGTCCTCTGCCTCTGACATTGTCTGTACAGATATAAGGCAATGTCTCATTGACTTTTTTTCATTTCAGTAAAACAAACAAGAAAGAACAGACAGATTTCTAATAAATGTAACAAAAGAATAAGCCACATCTTGCAGGATTAGGACTACTAATGACTACAAACACAGGCTTGTTTTATTTTAGTCTTTAGACATTTTGTTTTTTAAAACAAGTACTTCACAGAAAGAATTGTTAACCCAAAAAACTGTATGAAGGATAACAGAAACCGATTAAACGTCAGTGTAATCCGTCTTCTAATGTGTTGTATCTTGAGCATGTTTGGTTCTTCGTCACTGTGTTTCTTCTACTGTCAGGAGTTACAAAATTTAAAAAATCTGTTCTGTATTCAGGTGGTATTCAATCAGTTTTAATCATAAACTTATATTTAAGGGTGAATTAAACATCCACTGCAAGAGACAAACAAACATCTATGGAAAATGCTTCAAAAATCATAATTTATGTTGCTTTTCTTGAATTGATTAAAAGTTTTTAATATATATCTACATTAGGTTTTGGACACATTTATGTTGATTAATATAATGTAGAGATGCATAAAGTTTTGAGCTTCCTTGGCCCTGATTGGCGACCAGTCAATTGGGAACTGGCTGGTTGGAAAACCAAATTTTTTTCCTGATCAGTGAACGCAGCATATGTAAGCATCACCAAGTGGACACACAGAAATCTGAGAGGCCATCTGAATAGAAACTGTAGTTTCTGCAACATGATGGTTCATTTAGACTGTGAGAGAGTTGGACAGAGCAAGACTTAAATTAGATAACATGAAGGCTAAACAGAGCTGGATTTGAAAATGTAGGCAGCCTTTTAAAAATCTCAGAGCTAAAGTAAGGATCTAGATTATCTAGGATTATTTAGTAGTGCTAGCTATGTTTACCACATTTTAACACACCAGCTGTGTATTTACGTTTTCATATCCGTACTTGTGAGTGACCTTTACGATATGGAACATCTGCTCCTATTCATATTGTTTTTAGATCACCTGAACAATCATGCTCCACTCAGAGATATACAGTATTCACGACAGCCTCTTATATACCATCTGCTCAGAAGAAAGGTATGGATAAGGATATTTCTCAGCAGTTTTTGTACAATGTCCTCCTCGGAGATAAATCATCCACACAATGAAAACAGAAGATCTCTTCTCAATGTATTTCTTTAAAACAAGTTGTTTTTGCTGTTGTTTTTCTGCTTATGATCTGACCAGTTGACTGTCTTTGCCACCGTGTACAGCAACCACAGTCACAAAAATCTGCACTGCTCATAGACATCCACAGACACCCTTAGTTGACCCTCATGGGCAGATAGATATGAAAAAAATATGTAATTTAGGCTTTGTAGTCTGTGTGACACCACCTCATCATGAATGTTGTTCCTATATCTTCTTATTATTGTTCGTAAAGTGTAATCAGAAACAGTTTTTATCTGTATGAGTAGGTCAAAGCTTTTAAAAGGCAGGAGTTTCTGCCTCAAGACTCTATTTGGTGCATTTTTAATATTTACAAATGCAACTGTGAAAATATGTATTGTTATCTACATTTATTTAAGGGATTGCATGGTGTCTCTGGTTGTTAGCACAATTTCACCAGAGCAACAAAATCCCCGGTTTAAATTAACGTACTGTAATCTACAAGCTAAAGAATTTGTTTTCCTTTGGAGCATAAACTGTATGTAAAAATAACTGATTTTAAGCTGCTAACAGTTTAAAAAGCTGTAATCATGTAACAGTTCTTTTGCATTTTTCTGTCAGAGACTAGTGAATTGCCTGTGTGTGTGTGTGTGTTTGTTGTAAAAAGTGTCGCCTCCAAAGTGCTAAATGCATTGTTTTAATTATCTCTGTGGATCTCTTTAACTTTTCCTCTGCCAGATGGATGATGCGTTTTTGTCTGTTTCTCTCAGTGTGGGTGAGTTGCTACGGCTAATGGAGCCTTGTAAATAACTGATTAATGCTGTGACATTTCTTTGATGGGCACTCAACCCACAGGCATAAAATCCTAAACTGGAAGGAATTCCATCTTTCTAATGACCTTTTCTGTGAAATCATTTGGTCTGCATCACTTCCCTAAAGCATGGGTCCTTTCTTTGATATTCCAAATCTATTGCATGTTGCTCTGATGCGGATGTGAGTCTTTGTTCTTTTTCTCTTTACCAAGAGTTTACCAAGAACCTCAGAATATTAAAGGAGGAGGAGAATATTAAAGAACAGAAGAAATACAAAATTTTGATCCAGGGAATAAAAATAGAACATCAGTCAGACAACAAAGGAAACAATGGGTTTGAAAAGACAAGGATTCTTCCTTCAAAGAAATAGATTTTTTTTCAGATTTTTTTGATATTTTTTTTAAATTCTGGCATACTAAAGTGTTTTAAGAATGAGCGGCTGTTTAAGGTCACGCCACAGCTTCTCAGTCACACTGTCATCCAGACTTTGGCAAGGCCAATGCAAAAGCTCTTTTTTTGTTTTTGTAAATGATTCATAGATGTGTGATGGATTATTGTGCTGTTCCATTACATCAGTGAACTTGAGTTTAAGATCACAAAATGATGACAGGAGATTCTCCTTCAAGATTTTTTGATAGAGAGGAGAATTTATGGTTTCATCAATCATAGCAGGTTCTCCAGGTCCTGCAACAGCAAAGCAGTTGCAGACCATCACACACCACCACAATGGTTAACTGTCGCTATTATGTTCTTATTCTGAAATGCTGCGATAGTTTTATACCAAAAGTAATGTAATGCACATACTGCAAAAAGTTTCCCTTTTGTCTCATCAGTCCACAGAATATTTTTGTGAATGTTTAGGGGGTCATCCAGATGTTTCGGATGTGAGACGTGCCTTTGTGTTCTTTTGATCAACAGTAGTTTTGTCCTTGAAACGCATGATGTGTTTTGCCTTTAGAGATCCTTATCTTATAAGACAGGTTTTGTTATAGTGATTTATTGATTCTACATGTCTGCTAGTAATCATGTCTGGGAGTGGCCAGTGAGACTGAACAAAAACTATGTGTTTAATCAAAGGTAATTCCTTGTGTTATCTTTCTCAGATTTAAAAATTGGTTTGATTATTTAAAATATTTAAAAGTGACATAAAAAGCAAAAACAGAAGTCTTTAAGGGGTCAAATACTTTTTTCACAGTTCTGTATATGGCGTGTTTCTACAGACAACAGAAATTCAACTAACAACAGCTTGACATAACTTTATGCAGCCAAGAACCAGTAGACAATCATCTTTTGGACCCTTTCTGGTGATGTTGCTCACAGCATTATGGCTTTGCTTCTTGTCCACTTTTTCATTTCGTTGACTTCGGTCTGTCTCCTCTAAATTACTTTATTTTTATGTAGTTTGTCTCTGTCAGTTTGCGTCGTTATATTCTTTCTCTGCAGGTTTCTTTTGACACGCCAATAAATTTTATTTCTCTCTTTATTTTTTTGTATTTTGTCGGGACTGGCTATTTACACCTTACACCACGCCTGAAGGTTTTGGATCAGGATTAGGGTTTAGTATAAACAAATGTATTTATACCTTATTTTACACAAGCCTCCACAATTTTTCTGCAGGATATCAAACAACACATTTTAGCTTTTGCATAAAAACATTTCTCTATGTTATGTCATATTAAACACCTACTGATTTTTTTTTACTGCCATGTTTTTTGTTTTTTGTTTCAAAATTATGCCAGGAAACTGTAGAGGTTACACAGCCCTTGCAAATTTTTACCTCAGAAAATAAAAGACAGGACATTATTTGCATTTTCCTCTTTTCTTTCACTTAATCAGAAAATGTGATCATGCTCCTGTCTCCTTTACTCTAGTAAATAAAAAAGAAAACCCACAAATCAAAAACTGGAGGTTTAATACATCATTGCTTAAGGATGAAGAATTTATCAAATATTTTAAAAAAGGGTGGACTTCATATTTGGAGTTTAATGACCTCCCAGGGACATCAACTTCTGTTCTCTGGGAGGCAGGGAAAGCTGTGATGAGAGGTAAAATAATCTGATTCTCATCACATAAGAAAAAAAAAGAAAACAAACGTATTCAAGAATTAGAAGAAACCATTAAACTGTTAGAAGCTTCCCAGGAAGAGGAAATGCAGAGTAAACTACGTAAAGACAAAAAAAAACAATTCTTAGTGCAAAGACTTTGAATAGAAAACTTTGAACATGGCAATAAATTAGGTAGCTTTTTAGCTAACCAGTTAAAAATAAAAAAATAAAAAACAACTATATTTGCTGTTAAAGACTCGACAGGGAATACAGTGTATAATCTTGAAAGAATAAACAGCACTTTCAGAGATTTCTATCAAGCTTTATACTCACAACAGATAGACCCGTCAGATAACGACATTAATCAATTCCTGGATAAAGTAACACTTCCTAAATTATCAGATAATCAAGCGATGGCCCTGGATGTACCACAGACTGTAGCCGAAATCCAAGAAGCTCTCACAAGCATGCCCAATAAAAAGGCTCCAGGCCCAGATGGATTTCCAACAGAGTTCTACAAAGATTTCTGGAATATTTTGGCTCCACCATTCCAAAGAATGTTGCAGGAAACCAAAGAAAATGGAATACTTCAGCTAAATTTGAATTCTGCCAACATAACTCTCCTGTTAAAACCAGGAAAAGACCCAGTACTTCCTACCAGCTACTATCCCATATCCCTTATTGATGCTGATCTTAAAATAATCTGTAAAGCCCTCGCAACAAGACTAGAAAAGGGAACTCATAATACATCCTGACCAAACTGGTTTCATAAAAGGGAGGCATTCATCCACAAATGCACGCAGATTACTTAATTTAATAGACTATTCCTACAGAAAAAATATTGAGACCAATATATTATCTCTAGATACAGAAAAAAACATTTGATGGAGTTAACTGGAAATTCTAGTTTGCAACCATGACTAAATTGGGTTTTGGAAGCTTTAGTATGGCTTTCATAAACTGGTTAAAAATATTATGCAGTTCCCCACGGCATGCATCAGGACCAATAATCAAACATCTTCCAGCTTCTTTCTTCAGAGGGGCACCAGACAGGGATGCCCACTTTCCCCCTCATTATTTGCAATTTTTATTGAACCACTCGCGGCAGCAATCAGGCAAACTAATGATATTAAAGGCATAAAATGCATGAATATTGAACATAAAATCAGTCTTTATGGAGATGATGTATTACTCTTTCTCAAGCATTCGCAAACCTCTGTCCCTCAGGTAATTGGATTGATAAATTCTTTCTCAAGAATTTCTGATTATTGTGTAAATTGGTTGAAATCGACAGTTCTTCCAATTAACTGTTCTTTCTACAATTCCCTTAATATACAGCTACAGTCAGGGAATATTACATACTTGGGTATTAATATTTCTCCTAGATTGGCAGACTTAACAAAACTAAACCACATCCCACTTTTAAAAAAAGTGGAAGATGATCTCGCTAGATGGAAATCTCTACCCATATCACTCATGGGCAGGATTGCTTCAATAGAAATGGTGGTCTTGCCAAAAAAATGATCCCAAATAAACTGTCATCTGACGGGTTTAGATCTCTGGACTCCTCCATCAGTACATTTATTTGGAAAGATAAACCCCTGCGTATTAGCTTAAAAATGCTGCAAAAGGCCAAAGATAAAGGAGGACCAGATTTGCCTAACTTTCATCATTAGTTTTTAGCCAACAGGCTACAATACATTCAAAATGGTTTAAACACATTCCTCTAGATGAACCCTGGCTAGACGTAGAACAGACTTTATGCAATAATATTAAGATTTCAGATCTACCATTTATTAGCTTAAATATAAAACGACATGAATGCTTTAAAAGCCTCAATATCAGCACCTCTCTGACAGCATGGTGGGTATATCTAAAAATGACAGGGTCTTCACTAATCCCATGAGGATGCACACCCATCTGGAACAACCCTGATATCCTACAAAAAATTATATGATAAACTTTCCAGATTGTAGAGTAAAGGAATTGAATACCTGGAACATATATTTGAAGGAATTCAGTTCATCCCATTTAAAAGATTAATTATACAATATGGGATAGACAAGAATACATTTTTAGAATATCAACAAATTAAATCTATAATAAAAATAAATTTAGGCTTACAAATGCCATCAAGTGTACTAGAGTTCCTAAAACTCAACACCCCAAATTAATGTCTAAGATACACAGGACACTGTCTAATATAGACGAATCAATTTCCCTTCCCTTATGAAATGGGAGGTGGACTTATCAGTTAACTTTGACCAAACATTTTGGTCTCGGATATGTTCCAGAACCTTTAAAATGACTAATAACACCAGTCTTCAATTAATACAATATAAAATCCTTCATAGTGTATACTATACAGGTCAACGGATGTTCAGGATGGGTTTTGCTGTCTAATACTTGCTTACACTGCACAGGCAATATACCTGACAATTACATCCACGCAGTATGGCTATGTACACCTGTTCAGAGGTTCTGGCGCCTGATATGTGAAGACTTATCTAAGTGTCTGAGATGTAATATTTCACCTCCCCTATCAGTTTGCTTGTTGGGCAACTTAGATGATGTCACCATAGAGACAAATTCAGCTCACATGGTTTTTACTGCCTTATGTATTGCTAAGAAAACTATCATCATGAATTGGAAAAATAAAAACCTTTTTAATATTAATCAGTACGGAAACCTTCTGCTGGATTATATAAGTCTTGAGACAGCCTCTGCCTCCTCATCAGATCAATCTTTCTGGGCTCCTTTAATCGGCTCCATCACCTAGTGGGGGTGGGGCACCTTTGGCTTTGTCCCTGGGCTGGGGTCTCTGGGGGGTCTGGCAACAGGGGTTGTGGACCCAACTGGGGTAGGGCTTTGGTGGCTCTCTTGGGCATCTGGTGGCTGCATGTGATGCTTTTGGAGAGCCTGTACCGGCGGACATACGTTACAGGCCTGGTGGCCGGGCTGCTCCTGGGCGGATCCGGGATGGACTTGGGGAATCTTGGTTCCTGGGGCATGTCGCCCCGGGCTGGGGCCTGGCTGGGCCGGGGGGGCTTGGGTTCGGGTGGGTAGTCACCGGGTTTTGGGCCTGCGCACGCTCTGGCATCCGGCACTGGCCCGGGGGCCTTCGGGGTGGGCGTCACTGGGCTCGGCGGTTGCATCGGGCCTCTCGGCCTTATGCTGAGGTGGGGTTTGCTTGTATGCTGGGTGGTTCCTGGTGGGTGGTATGTGCTTGGGGTTGGTGGTCTCCACCGTGCCCCTACCGATGTATGGAAGGATGTGTGGTGTTGCTGTGGCGTTGGCTCGGGGGGCCTTGGGGTGCAGGTGCGTCATTGGGGTGCCGCAAGGGATTTCCATCTTTGCGGTCCCATGGCAGCCTGTGCACCAATTTTATTGTACAACTTAGACACTCATTTATAACATTTTCATGGCATTCATATGTAGGGCCTTGGGTGTGAGTGCGCTCAATGGCACTAAGAGGGAGGGTGTTTTATTACCCTAACCTCGGTGCCTGCGCTCACCTCTAAGGGTTAAGTTGCATGTAGACATTTAGTGATCTGGGTAGGGTGGGGGGGTGGGGGCCTGGCAGACCCTCTTCCCCACCCATTTTCTTTTTAATGCATGCTACAACAACACGCATCAACACCACATTTGAGCAGGTGGAGGTAGGCATGGGCTCTTTTCCCACCCTCGTTTGCTGTTTGCCGTCTGGGGTCGGAGGCAGGAAGAAGGAGTGGGCCTTTTGGTCGGGATCTGGGCTGGGGTTGAGGTTTGGGTCTTGGGGGATGTCTGGTGCTGGGGCTGCCTCTTCGGCCCTTTCGGTCCCTGGTTTCGGTGCCCGGTCCGTTGGTTGGGGAGGCGTCGGGCTCCGGCGAGGGGGTCTTGGCCGGCTTGCTTGGTGAGGTGGGGTGTGCCGTGCGGGAGGGTGGGTGTCCGGCGTCCTGGGGCTCCTCCAGGGTTTGGGTGTGGGGTTGGCGAGGTGCCTAGTCCTTGGCGTGCTGTGGTGGCCTTCCTCCAATGCTTCCTTCTGTGGCTCTTGCCCCTGGCCAGGCGCAGGGCTACGGTTGGCGGTCAGATGGGTGGGGCGATGGAGCATGTCTTGTGCCCGCACTGGGGCGACTGATGAGATGTGCTTGGCCTGGAGCAGTTGGCCTGCCCGGCCCGGTTACCCAGCTGGTGCATGTTTCCCTCTCACGAACTGATGGGCTGCTGACGGTGGCCGAATGGTTGGGTGGGCTTGGTGGTGTGCTGCTCTTCTGAATGTTGTGTCTGGAGAGGGGGAGATGAGGGTGGCGGGCTAGGGGGTGGCATGGGGGACTGCAGCGTGTGGGATGAGGAGGTTGTGTCCTCTTCTTGGATGTGGGGTCACCGCCATCTGGATCGGCTGAGCGGCAATGGTAAAGCTGAGCTGGATAATGTTTCTACCTGGTACATTTCAGTGGCAGTGAAGTGGTGTATCTGTGTGGTTCCGGGGGCGGGGTGGGGGACACCGGCCACGAGTGCTTGCCGCTGGCCAGGGACATCTTGCCAGGTGAGTTTGTCCCATCTTGGTGTGGGGTTGGGGGCTCCGTTGTGAGCTCGGTGCTCGACAGTGTCTGCCCTGTTGCGCCTGTGGGCGGGATCTGGGACAGCATTGTGTGGGGCCTTTGCCTTGCTGTCGCAGCACGCTTTGTGGTGGGGCTGCGACGCGGCGGGGGTGTTTGGAGCAGGGCTATGTGTGGAGCTTGCACTGTGTGGGTGTTGCTTCGTCAGCCTTTCGTGGATGAAGCTCTGCTGTGGGAGTGGGCCCATGTGCTGTGGGAGGGATTCATGGCGTTTGGGTTTGGGGGCATGTGTTCGATATCTGTGTCCTGGTTGGGGGTGGCCCGGTGGGGAGATTCATGTCCAGTTCATTGGGGGTGGAGGGCTCATGGGGTTGGAATTGGAATTCATTGGGGGCTGGGACTTTTTTATTCTGTGGCGGTTCTGGTTGGCGGGCTTGTTTGGACCATGTAGAATCTTGTTTTGTACATGGCCCCCTCCCCAGATGAGGATGGAGGTGGTTGGGGATTGGGGTCGGGGCGGGGGATCGGGGTCCGGGTCGGGATGGCTCAGGTTCAGGCATGAGTCCGGGCCCAGACCAGGTTCAGGTGCTGGGGCGGTCTGCCTGTTCCACCCCCAGGGGGAAAGGGGGGACCTTTCCCTGGGTCGGGGGGGCTGGTTGTCCCTAGGGGATGGGGGCCCCCGGGAAACCCTGGAGTTTAGAGTATGTAGGGCGAGTGGGGAGTGAGTTTTACGAGGTCCATTTTTGGGTTTGTTTTTACGTTGGGGTGTGGGTGTGAGTGTTTTATGTGAAAGAAATGGAGGGGGGGAAATTTTTGTAATGTGGGCCCGGGTTTTTTGTGTCGGGGTTTGGTTTTGGGGGCTGCTCCCTCCCCGGGAAAAGTTTGGGCCCCCCTCGAATGTGGGGTTTTCCTCCCCCCCACATCCCTTTGCCGGTGGTTGGTATCTCTGCCCCCCGGGTTTGTACTTGCGGTTCCGGTATCCGGGGCGGGGTTTGTTTTGGTTTTGTTGGCTAAACTCCTGGGGGCCCTGTCCTGGGGGCCTGGCCCCCTTGGGCCCGGTGGGGGCCTCGGCTTGGGGAGTATTGTCCCGATGTTGGGGGGTCTCTGGCCCAAATGGCTAGATCTGCTCGGGGGGGTTAGACCGTTTGCCGGCGGGGCCTGTGGGCTTTTGCTGCAGCCCCCGAGGCTTCGGGTATTTGGCTGCGGGGTTTGGTTCCCCGGGGATTCCCCCCTGCCCCCTCTCTGGGGGGGGTTTCGGTAGCCCCGGGGGAAAGGGGTTTTTCCCCTTTGGTTTTTCCCTGTGCTCTGGGGGACCTTTGGATGCCGGGGGGGTTTGGGATCTCCCCCCGTATCTG
This sequence comes from Crenichthys baileyi, assembly GCA_036173005.1. Classification (NCBI taxonomy): domain Eukaryota; kingdom Metazoa; phylum Chordata; class Actinopteri; order Cyprinodontiformes; family Goodeidae; genus Crenichthys; species Crenichthys baileyi. Next base: position 65,308 of record JAHHUM010002431.1, read on the forward strand.
CCCCAGGTCCAGGGGGGGGGTCCGGGGCTGTCACAATCCCCTTTACATTTTTTTTTAGGGAGAAAAAACCACGGGGTTTTTAGTTTCAGATAAATACATCTTGCTTTCTAATTTAAACTTTGCCCCTTTTCGGAAAAAAAGGCTGGAAATACGCAAAATTTTTACAGGTCTAGAAGCAAGCGGGTGTTATCTTGTATTTTTTCCCCCCTACCTTTCCTCCTTTCTGTTCTTCTCTCCCTTTCCTTTTTTCCCCCCCCTTTTTCTTTTTTTTCGGTTTTTTTTTTTCTTTCCTTTTTCGTGTCCGTGCCCGTAAAAACTAAAATAACCCAAAAAGAGTTCTAATAAAGTTTTTTTTTATGAATTTCAGACAGAGCTTTAAAGAGTCAGCTGTAATGCTCCACTTGTGAAAGTAAATCTGTTGGGCTTTTTCCTGGCACTCAGACAACAATTCTGAGTTCTTCTCTGCCAGACAGGACACGGTTAAAAAAAAAAGAAAATGTCCAATTTTACAGTATACAGTATAAAAAAAACAGTATAAAAAAAACCCCACAGACAGAATAAAGAAATACACATGCAGCTTCTCTCTGCGTATACATGCACAGGTACTGATTCATCATGCACCCAAAATCTGGAGTTAAGGAGCTTACTGATGAATAACAAAATGAAGTAATCTGAACTGAAAAAAGGAATACTCTTTAATAAGACAAAATCTGAAAAACACAGGGCCCTTGCAAAACTTCAATCCCCGTTGCCCCCCAAAAAACCTGTTTTTTTGTTGGGATTTTATGTGATACAACAGCAGCAGAACAATGTAGAACATAATTATGAAGTAGAAGAAAAAATACATGGTTTTATATGTTTTTTACAAATAAAACGTCTGAAAAGTGTGGTCTGGCTTTATATTTGGCCTCCTTTATTCTGATGCCCATAAATAAAATCTAGTCCAATAAATTCAAATAAATTTAAATCCAGTTGTTCTGTGAAGATCTTAGTGTTTTTTTGTAGAACACTGGAGAATAAACAGCATCATGAAGATCAAGGAACACAGCAGACAAGTTAGGGTTACATCTCATGAAGCACTGTTTGTTCTGTTCCCCAGATATGGGACCACTGCAAAACCACAATAAAACTAATACTATGGACAGGAAAAGCTTTCATTAGAGGAGCAACAAAGAGGCCTGGGGTAACTGGCAGAGATTCACAGGAGGGATAAGGTGACATAACTATTAGTTGTTCACGCTACAAACCTGACCTTTATGAAAGAGTGGAACACAGAAATTAATTTCTCTTTACAGTTTTACAGAAGTCATGTATGGGACACAACATGTTGAAGAAGGTGCAGCGGTCCGATTAAAGCATAATTGAAGTTTTTGTCTTATTTGCAAGCGCAACGTGTGGCAGAAAAGCTAACACTGCCCATCAGTCTAAAAACACAGACTGTCGAGTGAAACATGGTGACAGCAGCATTATGTTGTGGGGATGGTTTTCTTTTAAAGTTGATGAAAGGATGGATGGAGCAAAATCACGAGGAATCTTCAAGGAAAAATTGTTAAAGCCCGCAAAGGACTAGTGAGTGGGGCGGAGGTTCATCTTCCACCAGGACATCGACTCTTAAACATACAGCCAGGGCTACAAAAAGGTAGTTTAGTTCTTAGTATTTCATGTGTTTTTTAAATGTTTAAATGGTAGTTTTGAGGAGACAAATTCATTGGTGTTTTTTACCTTCAGTTTGCTATCCATCTGTACTCTTTAAGTTTGATAGCAAAACACAGAAACGATTCCTCTAAATAAATATATTAAATGGCCAGAAACCACGGCTGTGACACTCAAAAGGATGAATCAATACATCATATTCAGCTTGGAGAACTTAAGCTAAAGCATTATGTTGCTAAGATCTAGAATCGAACTAATCATATCAATTTGTTGTCCTTTTTATAAATCATATGTTGATTTTGTTTCTAAAACATTAAAAATACACAATTCATGGTCAGTCATAGCAGCAAATATATATAAAGGCTCAAATAATGTATTCGTAGCTGATGGAGGAAAGTGATTTTGATGTTGGTGTAGATCAGTGGTTTCATGCTGAATCAGTGTTGATTTACCCTCCGAAAGAAGAAAGTCAAAGCGAAGTACCGGAAAACATCTCAGATAGAGATTAATACATCTGACTCGAAACTGTTGCATTCATGCATGCAGCACTCTACAGGCAGGTGGTGCAGTCAAACTGTGGTTTAGTTGTTGGTTTACCAGGTGATAAACACACGGGGTCGTCACAGTATGATGTGTAGTCTTTGGATGGGATGGCAGAGGATTGACAGCATGAGGATGAGGAAGGTGTGATTGGGTGGAGGGTCAAAGAGGAAGGAGAGTGAAGACAGGAATTAAAGATGGGTTTGCTCAATGTGCGAGACAGGAGTATCCTTCCATTGAAAGGATAATCCAAGTACATGGACATGTGTTGATATGGGACAGGAGAAATATATGCAACAGAAGATACGCTGCATCATTTCTCCCAGGTTGGTATGTGAACATCAAGTGAACTCTGGCAATGTCATCACCATCCTTTAAATACTATATGCACCATGATTTTCTTTTAGAATAATCAAAAATTATCTTTGTCTTATAAATATAGACTGTCAGGTAAATGAATTTGCTCAGTTATCAATATTGTGTAAAACTTGTAGACAGCTTGCAGGAAGCATCCTAGAGATAAAAACCTTAGAACAATTCAGATTATCAATGTAGAAACGAAAAGGCAAAACTAAAGTTTGATTTAATTACTGGCACAATTGTTTGGGTCTAATGGCAGTCATGTGCAATAAAGGAAGACAATTATGTATTTCTCTCAACGCAGATATTATCTTGTTTCTGATTAAAACAGCCACTTTCTGATCTTTGGCACCTCTGAGGCATCAGAAATATAGGCAGAATGAAGGCCTGGTTTCATAAATAGCCACACAGTGTATTTTCACATAAAATCAGATGCACAGGCCGAACTCTGAACAATTTTCTAGATTTAATAAGGAATTTCTCAATGTTACATCATCAAGTGCAAATGACAATAAAGAGAAATAAAGCAACAAAAGTAAAAACAAGTACTGACCTCCTTTCATAATTTTAATGCTAGAAAAAAATTTTCTGACACATCTTTATACAAATCTGAGTGCTTACTTGCTTGATAATGGATGTGGTCCTTACAAAAGTATTCCAACCCCTGAAGCTTGTTCACATTTTGTCAGCTTACGAACACAGAGTTTTGTGTATTTTTTAGGGGCAGGGGGTTAATTTATGTGATAGCCAAACAACAAAGTAGCACACAAGTTAAATGTGGAAGGCAAATCATGCTGGGTATTCAATGTCTCTAAGTGAATTTTTGCTAAAATTACCTTATGTTACACTCACAGCTGCAAGCTTTTTGGGTCATCTCTCTATCAGCTTGGCATATCTAGAGACTGGGAATTTTTGCCCATTCTTCTTTGCAGAATACTTCAAACTCAGTACGTTTGATTGGACAGCATCTGTAAAGATACATTTTGAATCAAAATCTTTTGGAACCCTCTATCTTCCACTCAGCTTTGACAAACTTCTCTGTCACTGCTGAAAAAAGCATCCCTGTAACATGATGCTGCCACTACCATGTTTCCGCACTGGGATGGGCGGTCAGTTTAACATCACACAAAGCATATTCCATGTTTGCCAGTTCAATTTGATTTGGTCTCATTTGACCAGGGCGCATTCTTCAACATGTTTCGTGTTTCCCCTTATCATCATCATCGGCGGCCACTCAAAGTCCAGTATGACTGTCCTCCGTCTTGGTCTTTGTGACTCTTCAAGTGTGCAGAACTGGTGTTGGGCTACGATGGCAGTGATAGTGGGATGTCAGCTTCTTCCAGGGCACTGGCGTTGGTGAGTCGGTCCATTCAGCTAATCCTGAAGATTTCTGGGGAGGCACCACTAATAATTTGCATCTAGTAACCGTAGGTGCCAGCTGTGCGAGGTCCATGCTTCTGTTTCATACACCAGTGGTGGGAGCACAACCTCTACCAGGACATTGTTGTCTGCATACTGGAGCTCTTTGATGAATATGGTAGTGATTCAATATTTGGCTTGAAATCTATTGATCTTCAACAGTTGCCCAACAGTCCTGTACATAATTTTGACTCCTTGGGGCAGATGTTCATCTATGAGATGGAGGATGGCAGCAATGAAGATGGAAAACAGCGCAGAGACAATGACACACCCCTGTCAAACCTGAAAAGTTTGGTTTCCTCTCCACTGCCACTGAGTGCTCTGTCTCAGTCTCAGTACCCGGATGTACTTGTCTTGGCAGCCAATTTTGGCCAGAAGCAGCCACAGAGCTTGTCTGTTTACTGCGTCAATGTATTTGGTAAGGTTTATGAAAGCCATGTATAAAGTCTGATTTTATTCCTGGCATTTTCCTTCTAGCTGACATCCAATGAAGATCTAATCAGTGGTACCTCTAGGCGGAATCCTCTCTGTGATTCGGGTAGAATATTTTAATCAGATTTTAAAATATTTTATGAATATTTTTAAATATTTTTTCAATATTTATATCTGATTGAGGCACCCTCAAGTTGTGCAGGGATTTTTCCTCTTGTCCTATTTTGTGATTCTTTTAGCCAGACCCAAGCTAAAACCTTCCCCGTGGTGGACAAGCGGGAAATGCCATAGTGGTTCCTGCAGTCAGCCTTGTCTCCCTTCTTGAAAATGAAAACGATTAAAGCATCCTTAAGTTTTGCAGGGATTTTTCCTCTTTTCATATTTTAAGGATGAGGGTCTGGATGCGGCTGAGATATGGACCACCATCTTTCAGGACTTTTGCTGTGATGCCATCAGATCCACGTCTTTTTAGATCTTATGTACTACTTTGTCCAGGAATATCACATAAAAATCCATCAAAATGCTCTGTTGCTGTAACATGACAAAACGTGAAAAAGTTGCAAGGCTGCTTTATTTCTATAATTTTACTGGTCAGTGGTTCTGTTGTTATGACTGGTGAAGTGGGTTGCAAGCCTGATCATGGAGCAAATGAAGAGATCCTAATTGTAAGAAGAGATCCTAATTGTTACATTCACTTCAATTTATCACCAACATAGCTGCAAGCTTGATGAAATTCATTTACCCATTATCTCGTAGCTATGAAGTAATTAAAGTGTGATCACAGACAACCAAATGTGATCACTCAGTACAATTAAGTTGTAAAATGAAGACAAGATATGTGAGGGAAAGGAACTACTCCATGTTTCTGCTGCAGAAAACTGTGGAGACCATGTTATTAAACAAATCACATTATTTAGGCTCTCTGCCCTAATTATACAATGTGGTGATGTTATTAGAACGTTTTTTAACACCGGGTGGTACCCTTTGAATCACTTCTACCAGTGTGTGAGTCAGCTGTTGAAAAGGAAAAAAGAGGAGGTGCGGATATTCTCAGTATGCAAAAAGCTACTGAGCTGCTGCATTAGTTGTAATATAAGAGGATAATTAAGCTTAACGTGGAACTGAAGTTGTCAGTGTAAGGAAAACTCAGACATTGGTAATTTTAAAAGCATCTCTGTGTCAAATATGAGAGAAACACCTTTTATTCTGCTGCCTTAACCAACCATGCTTAAAGCAGCACAGATGTTAAAGTTAATGAGCTGTTTTGCTGAAAATGACGACCATTGTGAGAGAGCATGTCCAATTTAGAAGTCATCTTCAAAAATGTCTCAGAGTTTTATCAGCGAAGAATGAATGTATGACTGAAATGCAAAGAATGCATAATGGGTGAGATGTCATTAGGTGCTATAAAATCTTAAAACCACATTATAATCCCATATAGATGGAATTATAACAATTATTGAAAAACATTTAATGTAATTTCATTTAGTGCCATGTATAAGCTTACTGTGTGTATGAAAGTAAATATTGTTACCTGCTAGAGTCTTATAATCAAGCAGATCAAACAGTACGATGGCCACTCCTGACCATGTGAGGACCAGGGCCACAACCAGCAGCCAGGCCATGGGTGAACTGAAGGTTAAAATGACATCATCCAAAAACGTCTTTTGATTGGACCGAGACGGAGGGCCAGCCTCTCCACCACTGGTCTGACTGCTCATTGTTGAAGAGAGCTGGAGACAGACTGAGAAAATCAAAGTCATTTTACACAATGTAATATGCAAAATTGTATCATGTTTATCGGCTTTAAAAAGTATGAGCAGAGTCACTGACACTTCAAACTTAAATGCAATTGAAACCAGATATTAAGGTGGTGATTTCATGACTTTGTAAGCAATGCTGGAGTTAAATTGGGGCACAGTTGTCCTTGTATCTAAAGGGAACACCTCAACCACACTGCTTTCTTGTGTTACGTCAAGGTGTTTTTTTTTTCTTATTCGTTATTAAACAATGATTAAAAATGTCATGTTTTGTTCTATACTGTGTAGGTGAATATCTGGTTTCAACTGTACACACACATTTTGTGACCTCAGAGCCAAGTCTGAAATGATTCTAAAAATGCATACTGCTGCTCAGACTATTTTACCTAGCTTACACTCATTTGGTTCAGCTGCATTATGATCATCAGCCTACTCTCATTGCTGGTAGTCTATTAGCTGCAAGTTAGAATCCTTCTGTTTCAAATCCACCAATAAGCCATTATAGCCGCTTTAATATCATCCTCTTATCTTCTAGAGGGGTCCATGGCCACTGCACAGATCTCTGATTTTCTAAAACTTCATTACTATCATTCAAACTCAACAGTAAAACATTTGCTGGGTCTTAAAGCAGTTCTGTCACTGTTTCCTATTTTATGTATGCATAGTGAAAACATGCAGCTCTAAACATGAGGAAAAGAGGAGCATTTTGTGGAAGTTGAAGTCCTGTCATCTCCTTGAAGTATGGCTGTCGCTTTTGATGCCCTCCCCTTCAGAATAGTGCATGTTTATTAGGATTATTAGTAAGAACTTCTGAATATTCTGCTTCGTCAGGACAGAGTTAGTGACTTTTGCCATAGTGTCTCTGTTTCCTTTTATTCGTTTGTTTTTTATATTCAATCACTTTCTCACTGTCTGTGATTGAAATTTCAATCCTCTATGAGTGCCCCCAAGTAGTCAGATAATTATTAGTATAAATAATCAAAAAGTAGGTCAAGCTGTCAGTTTCAAGCTCCCAGCAAGATGAGGTAAATTACTCTTCATCAGTGCAAAAATTATGTAGAATTCCCTTTGAATATTATTGGGTCATTCCCGCAAATGATGTTGCAAAAAAAATTATTTCCCTATGTGGGAAATTAGATTTGACATCTTTCAAAATTAGTGTGAGATTACATTGCTGCAAAGAATGATTAATTTGTAACATGAAAGTAAAGTTCTTCCAACAATGCAGCTTCAAATGGGGGCAGTGTCCTGTGTCCTATTTGTGCCGGTTCCAAAACCGAAAAATACAGAAGGCTGCGCCAGCAGGTAACAGCCGGAAGCTTCCGGCATAAAACGTTTGTCACATATACCATGTGAGTCAAGAACATCATCTGTATTCCAGATTGTTTGAGGCCAGAGCAGGGCTCAAGGTGTGGGTGGGAAGAGAAATGGTGTAGGAGTTATCTTCAAGTAGCAGTTTGTCAGACATTTTCTGAGGGTGAAAAGAGTGTCCGTTTGGGTCTGATGTTCAAGGTTGTTAGTGGTTATGCCCTCAGGTAGGATGTGAGTTAGAGGAGAAAGAGAAACTCCAGAATGAGTTAGATAAAGTGATGCAGAATACCTCCAGAGGTGAGAGTGTAGTGATTGGTGCAAATCTCAATGTTGGAGCAGGGGAACAAAGGTGATGAGGAAGTGATGTGCTGGTTTGGTATCCAGAACAGGAATGCAGAAGGACAGATGGTGGTAGACTTCGAAAAGACGATGGTAATGGCTGTAGTGAATACTTTCTTCCAGAAGAGGCACATGGTGACTGACAAGAGCGGAGGTAGGAGCACACAGGTGGATTACATCTTGTATAGACGATGTAATCTGAAGGAACTCAGTGACTGCAAGGCAGTGGTAGGTGAGAGTGTTGCCGGACAGCACAGGATGGTGGTGTGTAGATTGGCGAGGTAAATGAAGAGGACAAAGGCAGAGCAGAGGATAAAGTGGTGGAAGCTGGGAAAGGAAGAAAGTTGTGTGGCTTTCAGGGAGTTAAGACTTCCCGATGACTGGACAATTGGAGCTAATGCTATCAGGGAGACGTAGGAGAGTTCTTGATATGTCTTCTGGAAAGAAAGTTGAGGAGGAAACTTAGTTGTGGAATGAGGAACTACGGGAGTGTGTACAGAGAAAGAGAGCAGCTAAAAAGGAATGGGACACTGTGAGGACTAAAGAGAGTCACCAGGAGTTCAAGGAGACTCCATGTAAAGTAAAGGTAGAGCTGGTTGAGGTCATACAAAGGGCATATAGTGACTTGTATGATAGGTTGGACGGTAAGGAGGGAGAGAAGGATTTATACAGGTTGGCGAGGCAGAGAGAAAGAGATGAGAAGGATGTTCAGCAGGTTAGGGTGATTAAGAATCGAGATGAAAATGTACTCACAGGTGGAATAGATGTGATAGGAAGATGAAGTAAATACGTTTAAGAGTTGAAGAATGAGGAAACCGAGAGATAACAAAGAGCAGAAGAGGTGATCATTGTGGATCAGGAATTAGCAAAGATCACTAAGGATGAAGTACGGAAGGCATCGGAAAGGATTGAGTGGAAAGGCAGTTGGTCCTGATGATATACCTGTGTAGGTCTGGAAGTGTCAAGGAGAAACAGCAGTAGAGTTTTTGACTAGGCTGTTCAATGAGATCTTGGAGAGAGAAGATGCCTGAGGAATGGATGATAAGTGTGCTGGTACCAATTTTCAAGAACAAGGGATGAGCAGAGTAGTGGCAACTACAGATAAATGAAGTTGATTAGTCATACAAGTTATGTACTGAGGTCAGAAGTGAGCAGCAGTATAGTTTCATGCTAAGAAAAAAGTATTACAGATAATTTTATTACAGATACAGCAGTATTTGCTTTGAGGATAGTGATAAAGTACAGAGAAGGTCAGAGGGAGCCGCAATGTGTTTTTGTAGATCTAGAGAAAGCATATGGGAAAGTAAGTATGGGGAACACCAGCGGTGTTGAATGGTTTAGAGACAGTGGCACTGAGGAAGAGAGAGGAGGCAAAGCTGGAGGTATCAGAGATGAAGATGTTGAGGTTCTCTTTGGGGGTGATGAGGATGGACAGGATCAAGAAAGCCAAAAGAAAGAAAAGGAGACTATAGTTCTTCCAATACACCAGATTACTTCAAACAATGTTGTGTGATGAAGTCTTTATTTACACATACTATGATGTTGTTGAAAAGGAAGCAAATTACATCACATATCACTGGCATCTTCCCAATATGAATTCACGCCACTGAAGCCAAAATTCTGCAACTTCAGTCTATGCAAACAGAAATTAAAACTGTATGTTTAATAAGCTTGCAGACAGGAGGTGTTTATTTACGCAGATGATGGTGACTCATTAGAATATGTTCAGTTTACCTGCACGAGCGTGTGAGATATGAGGAGACAGATTACATTAACAGCATGAGATGAACTCCGGCATAGAAACTTTTCATTATCCTGTGGCAGAGGGGCTGGGCTCCGATAACATGATTAAGTGCAAGTGTTGGGTTGTTTGACTTAATTTATTTTTCTGTTTCCCTGCTTCACTCTCATGGTTTACGTCCACAGTTATAAAGAGGTAATTACTATGTCACATGCATGAGGGCTTTTCTCTGAGGGTACAGCTTAAGTGTTTATTATACCTGTGACATTTAGAGAATCAGGAGATGACTCTGTGTAAGTAGAGGCAAAGCTCCTGGTGACAAACCTACGGTAAGGAAAGGTTTAAACCAACAGGTTTGGTTCTTCTTATTTCTGAATTTATGTATGCAGCCAATAACTGATTAAGTAATTAGCAACATTATCCCTTATGTAAAAGCTTGCATCCTCAAAAGCAGAGAAAAGATGAGCTTAGCTGCACTTAATACAAGTGAGGATGACAGCAACTCAACCATGAAGTGGTAGGCCAAGTAACATCACTGGGCAGGGCCAGCACACTCTGAGGTGCATAATGGGAACAGAGTCAATAGCTACATACCTCAGGTGGACTAAAGAACTTCAGTGACTGCGTTTCCATGGCCACTCAGCTGGATCTGAACCTTACATAAAGTGCTATTTAAAGCATTAGCTGCAATTGCACAAATCACACAGCCACCGGACTCTAGAGCGAAAATTAAACGTTCTCTGGAGTGGCAAATCATGGTTCTCTGTCTGGCAACCCAATGGATGAATCTGGGTTTGGCAGTCGCCAGAATAATGGCACTGACCCGATTACATGATGTTGATGCACAGCTTGTTAATGAGGGGATTAACGGGCTGTTTTTCAGTAGTTGGGCTCGCTTTCTTCAGTTCCAGTGAAAAGGAACTCTTAGGGAATTTTGGATGATTTCATGCTTCCAACTTTTTGGGACAGTTTGGAGATGGCCCCTGTTGTTCCTAAATGACTCCGCACCCAAGGCCAGTAAGGACATGGATGAGCACGTCCTGAGCTAAACCAGGAAAGCTTGTGAAAGATTGATCAACAATTCCATTAACATTCAGAGATGGTTGAAAGGACTGAGGCTCAAGTACTAGGTGGAATTGGCTGGTAGAAGTGAGTTTCAAGTTGTTTTATCAGCTTTAGTGAACACTATGCTGGATAAGAGAGTTTTAACAGATAGTGGCTTGTTTTCTGAAGCATTTTGATTGCAGTTGACTGACTTATTTTCCTCAGAAATGCAACTTTGCTGGTGTAGGACACCCAGATGATCAGATAAAGAGCTTGCTCCAGCTGAAAAGTGTTCAGCAAAAATAGTTGTACTTTCAACTAATCAGCCATCCTTAGCACTACTCCATCCTGTAAACTATGTCCTCTCTTTGCACAGTCCTCTAGGTCTCCGAGTGAGGAACAAGAATATGGAAGCTGGTTTATTGTGAGGGTTACATTTTATTCAGTTGAAAGACGATTCATAGCGACATAGCAAAACAGTCTGTTTTTTTTTTTTTGTTTAATAAAGGGGAACTGTATGTAACGTGATTTAGTTTCACAGCAAAGACTAGCCACTACTTTTAAGATATCCAATACTAACATTGTGGATAACTGATGTGCTTTGATTTTGTGGCTGACCTGTCCCTTGCTCCATTCAGTTAACAAACCGCAAAACCAATTTAGCATAAATTTACTCCCACACACTCTTATGTTCATTTCTGCATGCATCTGAGTCAAAAAGGCCAGACACTTATGTGTAAAACCACTGTGATGTGTGTGATTTTGTTGAAAGCAACTGTGCATGTGATAAAAAGGATGACCATTGATCAATGGAAACGCTGACCTTTTCAGCAGTGTTACAATGATTTAAGACCAGTGTCATCGACATGTCTTGCAGCAGATGGAACATGATGCTGCATTGTGCAAGTCTCCTCATGTGCAATGAAACATTCTCTCTTCTCAGATCAAAACCCATGCCAAAGTTTGTAGCTATTTTCTTTTTGAAATGCGTCTGTCCTCTTTGCAAATGACCCAGCCCACCTGTTGTTTCTGTTACATGCTGAGCTGCTCTTCACACACACTCATTGACACCAACTGTTTCTGCCTTGTTCACACCACAGGAATTCACAGAATTAGAACAATGTGGGTGCAGACTACTTTGTGGCTTCTGAGGGCAAATGAAAGGCAACAAAAACTTTGAAAGTTGAAAATGTTACTGACTGAGCAATGTAAGAGTGTTCTTTTTTTAAAGGTGTGTAAAACGTGTTGAAATAAATGTAGCATTCACTGCTGTACCTTATCCTCATAATGAAAATGCAGGAAATCTAGTCTTTAGTTTGAGTACATTCATTATTAACGCATTTAATAATTATTTTGTTCTTCCCCCAAAAAATCACCAGTACCACCTTTATTGGCACCCCTATCAATATGAAACAAAAGCAAGTGAGGCCTTTTAAACCAATGTTTTTGTTGTTAAAGAAGCCATCAGATTTTCTCAGAGTCTAATTATTTATCCATGAATTTTCTGCTTTATTGGGGTATACATTTGGCATTGACAGAGGCCGATTTCTCAGCCACTGGCCTTTTCTGGATGAGGGCCTACATTTATTTTGTCACCATACAAAGGCTAAAAAGCCTTTTTGCTTTTATGATAGTTACATGAAAAACATGGGGTTTTCTAAACTCTACTAGGACTTTAACTGGTATTGTGTGCTTTGGTAAGATAAGACTGAGCTTTTTGGCAACAAACCAGTTTTCTTTTGGCATTAAATAAATAATTCATATGTGGTAAATCAGCTCATGTCCAATGTTAGTGGAGGAGTGTAGTACTGCAGGTCTGTTTCTCCATTATTGTGCATGGCATCATAAAACCATTAAATAAAAATCTGGGGGATGTCTTCTGTTTTTGCTTTTTCATCACACTTCAATGTTTCAGGTCATCAAGTTTTAATATCAGACAAAGATAACCTGGATATTTATAAAAAGTAATTTTCAAATAGTGATTTAATTTATGACGGGAAAAGGCCATTCAAACCGACCTGACCCTATGTGGAAAAGGAGTTGCCCTCCTTGTTAAGTCATTAATTAACTGTGATTAAACATGTCATTTTGGATTCAACCTGTAGATCAAGAAATCCCTTAAATAGAACCTGTATGGCAACATGAAGTAGGACAAAAAAATTCTCACAAAGTAAAATACATCATACTCCAATTTAAAAAAATTCAAGAACAGATAAGAAACAAAGTGTGTACACGTTTTCAAACCCAATTTTAAGGCTTTGGTCCTACATCCAAACATTGTAAGAGCCATTAACCACAAATAGAAAAAACAATGGTAAAGCGAGAGCTTATTAACCACTCATCTAGGAAGTCACAGAATAGTTCAGAACAACATCTAAAGCTCTGCAGACCTCACTTTTCTCAGTTAATGTCAGTGTTCATGATTCAACGATAAGAAAGAGCAACTGGGCAAAAATTGTATCAATATTTGAGTTCCAAGGAAAACCCACTGTTGATTAAAACCACACATTTGCCAAAATCATCTTGACTAGATCTAGAATATATTTTGTGGACTAGATAAAAGTGGGTAATTTAGGAAGGTGTGTATCCTCTTACAACTATTGTAAAAGTAACACAGCTATTCATAAATAGATAATGCTAAACATCAAACATGGTGGTAGTGTGATGGTCTGAGGCTGCTTTGCTGCTTAAAAAACTGGACAACTTGCCATAGTTGATGGAACCATGAATTTTGCTCTGTAGCAAACAATCCTGAAGTAGAATGTCTGACCATCAGTTTGTAATCTGAAGCTCAAGCACACTTAGTTTATGCAGCAGAAAAATGATCCAAAGCTGGAGGATCAGCTTTTTGGCTCAACAAAAGGGAAGGTTTTAGGCTAAAGTGATTTAGTGGAATAACCTTAAACAAGTGGATCATGCTCAAGCACCCTCCAAAGTGGCTGAATGAAAACAATGCCATGAAGCTGAGTGGGACATGTTTCCTCCACAGCGATGTAAAAGGCTCAAACTAGTTACCACTAATGCTTGATGGCCGTTATTTCCACTGAGGTTAGCATAACCAGATTTTAGATTTAGAAAGCGATACATTTTTCACACCTGGCCAGGTCGGTTTAGATAACTTTGCTTATTTACTTAATTGTTTTATAAAAATTATTGATATTCAGATTATCTTCATCTAATGTTAATGTGTTATTGTGTTTAATGATCTAGAACAAAACCAAGAACAGAAGAAATGTATGAGGGGGCAAATACTTGTATATAGTACTGTGTATTATATATGAATACTATCTTTTTATGAAAAGAGAAAAAACAAACTACATACCTATGACAATATTGAATTTCAAATACAATAATTATTACCATCAGAAGTGAAAGCGGGAAGAAAAGTGTAGCTGTATATTTTGTGATCATAAATTCTTCAAGCCCTGGTTCTGAATTTTACTTTAGAAAGGTCAAAATGTAATCATGATAAATGATAACATACACTATCTTAAAGCACATAGGGGAAAACAATAACGTGCAGCCTCTCCTTCATACATACTTTATATAAAAATCTACAGAATAACACAACAATATCATTACAGCAAATATCAGACAGGGTTAAAGAGTTTTTTGAGTACCTTGCTCTTTGAGTTTGTTGAATGTTCGCAGATACTTTTTGGTCCTTCAGAGGTCCTGGAAATGCTGCACTACCAGGGTAACCAGCATGTAACTCCTTTTTAAAATCGTTTTTTGTCCCGCTTGATTGAACGAAGGCGACGTGCAAATCCGGCAGCTATAAGCATGCAACAGTTGTGCTGAGCTGGATCACAGCAGGTCTAAAAATACACTGAAAAGCCTCCCTAAGAGGAGAAAATGAAAGATTGCCTAAAATACTGTTGCTATACTCCCCGTTTTGGTATCCGTACCTTGACTCTTGCAGTTTACATCCAAAATTAGATCTTACTGGTATTGATTTAATTGTTAAAAATTGTAAGAACTTCAATCAAAGGTTGTTGCAATGTTCTCTTCTGGGGGGGGGTTGCAAAGAATGGTAAGGGGCCAACCCACTGAGAGTCCGCCATCCCCTCTGAGGGTCCGCTCTCTGGATTCATATGATCTAAATGCTAGCAATTTTAGATTCAGTAAAGCTGATATGTCTTTAAATAGAACTTCAACATCTAACTGCTTTAAACAAGTAAACTTTCCTGTTTTTTATCCAGGGAAGGTCTCCTAAGAGTCCAGGCTAATCATGCAGAGGTCATTTTGAAGAGTGAATAACTGAATTATTAGAAATAAGTATTTTACCAAGCCCTGCGTGAATTTCTAAGCCTTGTCAGAAGCTGTTTCTAAAGCCCATTTTAAATGATGTTGTGTGTGTCCATGTGTAAGATCTGTGGGAGGGAGTAACCTGACCCTCAGTCTTGCCCTGGGAGCCTGCACTGCAGAGGCTATAATTAGAGGCGCAGACAGCAGCTGGTGTTAACATTGGGCTGGACTGCTTTAGATGTAGGGCACTTAGAGGGGATGAGGGACTCAACGCGCACCAGCACCAAACACACAAAACCTAAGTCCATTTAAAGTGAAACCACACACCTGTAAGATGGAGATGGACACAGTATGAAAATTCTGGGATGATAAGTGGCTGACCTTTGCATTTTAAAGAACAGAGGACACGTTTCAGCTAGAAAACATGCAGACAGTTATTGTATATCAGTGGTTGTCAAATGCAGACCCTGGACTGATTTTGTGTTCCCCTCGACTGCACTTCAAGAATGATACAAATTTGGCCCGCCGGTGATGCAGATGGAGACTTTTTATTTTTAATTAGAGCAATATTAAAACTGACAAATTAAAATCTTACTATGGAAAATGTTGGAAACACAAAGTATTTGTCTTTTACTATCCAGTATATTTGCATTCTCTTTAATTTTCAAGCAAATATGACCACATATATCTGGGGACTTTCACTCAAAAGGAGCTTTTTGCTGCACACAAATCCGGTTTTAGTAAATTTATTAAACTTGAAAATGCTGAGCCAAAGAGCAATGCTCTTTACATGTTCCATGTTGAAAGAAGTGAGTTGAGGTGGTTTGGCCATCTGGTGAGGAGGCCTCCAGGGTACCTCCCTTAGGAGGTTTTGCCCAGGTTTGACCCAGAATGTTTTCCTAATGAATCCGATAACCCGTCACCAAATTTCAGGTTAGTGGACATCAATGGATGGATGGATGGAGACAAAAATAGCAGTATTTATCTTATTTTTGAAACAACTGCTTATGGGAGTTCTAAACTGATGTTGTAGCTAGCTGTGTTGCAGTGCTAAAACCAGCTTTTATGCAAGAAGGAATAAGAAGTAGATTCAGTCGCAGCCATTTTATTTTTATGGCAATAAAGGTTTTGTAGCGTGTCCGTTTTTTGGAACATTACAATGTCCAATGACACTGCTCAATTTTTACAACAGTTTTCTTCAAGTCAATTGCTGGAAGGAATGTGGGATAAGCTGTTAATTTACTTGAGTTCAACATCAAGAGAATAATAAATAGCAAAGAATCTCAACTCAAGAATTTCTGTCAATTTAAGGATTATTTCTAGATAGTTTTCTTTATCTTTCATCGAGTAATTATAGAGATATCTTTGGTGCATCTTTCAAACATTTATATCTAATAAAGTCAACCTCCAAAGTTTTCATAATGAAGCTAATAGTAATCATATTAAACCAATGTCTGAACTACAGAAAAGTGTATGCAATCAATTTTAAACTTTTGATAGAAAGCTGTGATGTTTCCTGTTTTTTTCTCTGTAAGAGTCAGGATATTGAAGAGATATGACACAAAAACTCCCTGCAATTTAATGATTTTTTTTAGCAAACTCAGCCAATCACACTCACATATGAGGGATGAGCTGCCCCAGCTCCTAAGCAGGGGGAGAGTTTTATTGCTTCTCAGTGCCTGGTAGAGGTCAGAAGACTGATGTGCTATCCAACCACACTTTTACGTTCTCTGCACCTCTGCTTGTAAGCAAGGACAAGCTCACACCTCAGGCAGCTACAAGATGCAGCTGCATATGATGTGACCAAGAAGTTGCTGCAGTGCCTCCAGGAGAACCTTTGATAGTCAGGTTTGGAAATTCAGACATCTTGATGTTTGCTAGAAAGTCAGATGATCGATCTTTTTCTACAGAAATGATGTGTGGATGACAATCCGAGAATGATGAAGTCTTTGGATTTGGCTCTGGAGACTGCAGGGTAGATAGCACACACACGGATGTAGCCTCCAGGTTTCTGGGTTCGAAAAAACAGGAGACTAACTTAGCTGAATACATGGAGTAGGAAGAGTATGTCCTCAGATCATTACTTTTGAAACTTCTGTTCCTCATAATAATAGATACTAGAAGTACTAGAAAATGTTGTAAACTTTTATTCAGCCTCTGAAAGCCAGCACATCAGAAGAGAACATCAGATTGCAGCAACCTTTGATTGAAGTTCATACAATTTTTAACAATTAAATCAATACCAGAAAACTCTCTCCTCAGGCTTTTTGGGTTGTTGAATGGTCAAACTCAGGGCAAACATCGGCATGTTTGTGTTTAAAGACACATTTTATTTTGCTTAAATCTTGAGCATGAGGTAGCTTTTGAAGGTGAAAAAGATAAAACAGTACTCTAAGAGCAGGACATGTAAAAGTGCTCAATTTGAATATTATAAGTTTTGCAATGGACCAAAATGCAGAGTTAGGGTTGAAATTAAATGGAGTGTATGGAAACAGTACAAAGGAATACTGGTGATAGTCAATGATCAAAATAAGAGCAGAAATTAAGTTATTGAGTTAAATAATCAATAAACTGAGTACGAGTAAACAATAGAATCCTCTAAAATACTAAATAAATTAAACTTAAAATCATAGTAAAAAAACAGAACCATACTCTGTCATATCATAAGTATTTCTTTACAAGAAATTCTCATTCAAAAGGGAAATATCCTAAATTACACCTTTCATACATATTTTCTTTATTGTTTTCATTGTTTTGCATTTTGAAGCTGGTGTCTGTACCTTTTATTAGTTAAAATTATTTAAGAAATGCTTAAATTTGACTATCTGATCGTGTTCTATGATGTAAAGTAGGTAATCTGTGATAATTATTATTTTACTGTAGTCCCTCCCCAGGCCTCCACAGCTAAACACATCTACAACTTTGACTAATAGACTTCCATATTGGTGTGGATGGAGGAGTCAATCAATGAGTAAGCACAGCAGTGTCAGCCAGGAGGTGCGCAAAAGAGCAACCAAAACAAGGACCGAAGTTACCAATTCTTTCAGTAATTTCTACTTCTGACAGAAACTTTACACAGTGTAAAAGTCCTTCTACAAAACTTGCCGTGAGATGTTTACAAATTTCAAGAAGAATTTACATTTAAGACACTTTTAAAAGATGGAGGGAGCTTAAATAAGGGTTCAAGATTGATGAAGAGTTGGCAAATTTTCTTTTGATCAGGTAAAAACAAAATATTTTATTGTGTTTTAGGCAGTAAGAATAAAGATTTTTTTATTCACACAGATACTATTGTAGATAATTTGTGTTTTGCGTTTACAACTGGCCAGCATAGCACTAGCTTGAATGCTCACCAGACCTACATTACATGTAATGTCTGTTCTGGCGAACTGCTAGGTAGCCACTGCTGCATCTTTCTGTGGCTTCTCTGCTTGTTAGTGATGAGAACCGGACGGACTCACTCTCCTAGCAATCAGAGAGTGCAGGTACTTTTGGTGTGACTGACCTGTCTCTCCTGTTTGAAGAAGTGCAAGAGAAGCAAATAGTGCTGGTAGCACATGGAAATTGAGAACTGTGCAAAAGTTTTCTACAAACAGTGAAGGACAGCCAGTAAGCCTCACAATGCTGTTGCTCATTTCTTGAATCACAGTGGAGCAGCATATGGACTCTGACTGATTGTTGATAGTTTTAATATTATTGAAATCAAGCTTGTAAAAGGAAAAAAATACACTTGGTGTTTATTGGGTAAAGTAGAAAGTGAAAAATAAAGATGAGACTACAAAAAAAGAAGAGAAAAAAGAAGAAAATGTTGATAAATATGCTAATTTATTTATTGGTGTTGAATTTTACTATAAAATATTTGCTATTTATTGTATTTTGGGATTAACTGGTTAAAGGGGTGGAAATCTGTTTGATTATTTCACAATGTATTTGTCTTGTTAATTTCAAAATGTAATGGATGTATTTCTGTTTCTTTTGAGGTTTTTCACCTATGTGGCTGGAAGGCTAAAACACTATGGCGACCATCATACAAAATAAAGATAGATCAGCTAAATTGAAGGCTCTTTGAGTGAAATCCAGTTAAGTTTCATAGTGGAGACTATCCCAGTAAATCAAACCTGACAAAACTTGACAATGTCAGTCTGTAGTTTGAATATTAAGCCAACTGTGGAAGAAAAAGGAAAGAGAGGGGATTCATCTTATACTGAATGTTTAAGGACACAATAAATTCAGTTAATAATACATTTTTGAAGACAGTTAATAATACATTTCATGATGTTACTTACAGAAATAAAATTTTTCATTAAATGATTGAATGATCAGTGTGCAAATGTGGTAGAGGTCTTAACCTAAAAAGCACATGGTGACTATTGTTGGGTCATTTAGCCGGACAGGAAGGACTGGTCAAACATCTCCCAGCTGTCATTGTACTTCCAGGTTACTGCTGACGTCATATAAGCAAGCCGCAACCCCAGTTCAAGGCTCTTCCCCTGCTGTTTTTCTGTGAATAGGGAGCGTTTTGTTTACAAGTAGACGCCTGGAACCTTCTGTTCAAATGAAGGATATATTCAATTCAATTCAATTCAGTTTATTTATATAGCGCCAATTCACAACACATGTCGTCTCAAGGCACTTCACAAAACTCAGGTACATACATTCCAATTAATCTTAATCATTGAACAGTGCAGTCAGATTCTGTTATTTATTCAAATTGGATAAAAAGTTTTTCTATCTAAGGAAACAAGTAAGTGACTTGCAGCAGTCACTCCTCCTGGATGAGCATGTAGAGACAGTGGACAGTCACTGGCGTTGACTTTCCAGCAATCCCTCATACTGAGCATGCATGTAGCGACAGTGGAGAGGAAAAACTCCCTTTTAACAGGAAGAAACCTCCAGCAGAACCAGGCTCAGTGTGAGCGGCCATCTGCCACGACCGACTGGGGGTTTGAGAGAACAGAGCAGAGACACAAAGAGAACGAAGAAGCACTGATCCAGGGTGTCCTTTCTATGGGAAGGAAAAGGTAAATGTTAATGGATGTAGCTCCTTTAGTCGTTTCACCTAGAAAGAAAGAACAGATAAACTCTGAGCCAGTTTTCAAGGTTATATATTTTTTTACTTTCGAAGAAGAAGCTTGGAAGAAGGCTTTATGCATACCTGGAGCATACCAAGCGAATACGTTGTGTTGACCAGCAACCTATTCCCGCCAGGATGACCAGGCACTGAATCCTGAGAGGTGATAAAGGATCATCTTATAGAAGGCCTATGTGTCTCGTTAGAGATAAAATCAGATTAAGACAGAAAATTGTTTCATTGCTCTATTTTTGATGTGTTTAAGATTGTTGCTGACTAGCAATATTTGTTCATTATTCACTAATTGATTAATCTTTGAATTTATTATTGGTTTATTATCCCTTTCTTTGCTTGGTAGTTAGTTCAGTGTTACTAGTTTAGTTGGATATTTTATTTTCTTGCATATGTTGACTGTAAGGTTAAACAATTATGTTAATAAATTCTCACATATACTGTATATGAGAGAAGTTGTTTATGCTTATTCTATTTAGGTGCAGCTCCTGCTGTTTTCAAAGCCAGTGCTCAGATCTACTCTTTCACCTATTGTCCTACAGGACAGCCGCTCTGGGCTGGGTTTAACAGGAAAATACATGAGTATGAAAGTTGTTGGCTAATGATTCCTGATCAGGAGGTCCCCTGATTTGTGAGTCTGACCGAATATTCAAGATTATAACTTTTATAGTTATTTTGTTAATAATTTTTAATTATAGTTGTTGATAACTGCTAATAGTTAAACCATTCACCGTTGCTCAACAGTGGTGCTCTGATCTGTTAGTCTGACTGGAAAGTTGTACATTCTAATTTTATCTATAATTTTGTTAATACTTGCTCATTACCAATTATAATTATTAATATTTCCTAATAGCCAAACAGTCATTATTTTACAATACCATGAGTGTGTTAAAGAAACAGATGTGAAGAACACTGAAGCCATTCATCATGTCTCTGGTTCTCCATAACCTTCTCTGGACCTTCATTACTGTCTGACTTATTCACCCTTCCAACTTTCCTTCTGTTCTAGTTCTCTTCTCCCTCCACACTTTCTTTAGCAGCTAACTTTCTGTCCTCCCTTCACCCCAACCTTTTGGTTCTTTCAGCCTTCACCTTCCTTTTTGTTTTTTATTCATCTTTCTCTTTTATTAACTTGTTCTCTTTACTCTCTGCTTCTGTAATCCTTTACTGATTACTTTCATCTCTTCACATACTTTGCTCATCTGTCTTTGTCACTCTTTATCTACATTTTGCTTTGCCAGTCTATTTTTCTCATTCTCAGGACAAGAAAACACACACGCCCAACACTTCTTATTAAATTAGTAATAATGTCACCATGCTTCCTCCCAGGAGGCCAGTGTTATTGACTTCATTATGCAAATGTAAACCAGCCCAAAGCTATACTACTGATGGGAAAGGACACACACACACTCAAACACATACATATACAGTTTGTAGGGCAACTAAGCTGGCCAGGAATATTTTCTGGCTTCTTCTGATAATAATGTCAACCAGTAAAACTGATGTGTGTATTAGCATGAAAATCTGCTAAGCCCAAAAAACCCGCAGTTTGTCTTATCTCCCTTTGTGAATAGAATAAAATAGAATAGAATAAAATAGAATAGAATATGAAGTTAATGAGGCTACTTAACCATATTTATTTATCAAATATCTTATCAATGTCATGAAATGTTATATTCTTACACTTTTCAGTAATCAATTGGAAGGACTAAATTCTTTTTTTAGTAATCAGGGAACCATCTTACTGCATAATTTAAAGAGGAATACACATGATTTCTATATTTTAAAAAATGGTTTCTTTGACAAATAGTAATATTAACACTTTAGTTGAAATTGATCGATTGTGGTGAAGCTAGCCACTTATAAAATCAATTATTAAACAAACTAATGTATTTTAATGAAGTGAAGCAACAACGCAAAACACAAATGAACTTAAAATTAGCAACAAGGAAAAATCTCCATAAAATAAACACTTTAAATGTGCTGATGAAGGTCAGACTTTATGCACATCATTTTGGGTTCTACATACCTGGCCTTCAGCAGAGAGAAAATGAAGGATCCCTCTTAGCCAAGAATACAGCTTCATCAGATAATCAAACGCCTTACTTTGGTTTGAGTAATGGTCTGTCACCTGTTAATGAACCTGACTGGATCTCTGGATGTGTGGTGGTCACTTCCCCCTTTCCCAGCTATGCTGCACAACAGCTGTTGAAACCGGCTTGAAAGCCATTCTGTGGAAGGGAGTAAATAGCTGTTTTATCTAGTTC
This sequence comes from Crenichthys baileyi, assembly GCA_036173005.1. Lineage (NCBI taxonomy): Eukaryota > Metazoa > Chordata > Actinopteri > Cyprinodontiformes > Goodeidae > Crenichthys > Crenichthys baileyi. The sequence continues at coordinate 87,505 of JAHHUM010002431.1, forward strand.
AGGTTATTTGGATGAAGACTCTTAAACACTCTTGGAGGGATGCACCTCGAGCCTTTGAGGAAAAACAAGAGCAGGCTTTGTTGGAACTTTAAACATTAGGCGGTAAGTAAACTTTATATATAAAGCACCTTTCACAGATCAGAAACCACAAGACTCTTTACAATAAATGCAAGCATAAAAACATAAAAAAATAATAAAACAGCAAACATGTAACCTCATACAGCATAAAACTTGTTAAAAGCCAGTCTGAATAAACAAGTCTTCAGGTGCTTCTTAAAAGAACCAACAGAATCAAGACGGCGCAAAGATAAAGGCAACGCCTTCCACAATCTGGGGCCACAGCTCTAAAGGATTTATCCCTTCTGGTCCTAAAATGTGTTTGTGGAACCATTAACAGCCTTTGACTGCAAGATCTCAGACAGCGAGAAGGGATGCACACAATGGACACAGGGCTCTAAAAGAAAAGACCAACATTTTAAAGGAATTCTAAAATGTAATGGAAGCCAATGTAAAGCTATAAAACTGGAGTAATGGAGTAGCTGGAGTAATGCCTAGCAGCAGCATTCTTCAGGCTGAGACAGTACTTCTCTGGTGCCTGTTCTATGAGTATCTCTCTAAGTCCATTACCCCGGTAGCCTGACTCAGCACTGTGAGCTCAGCTCAGTAAGGTTGTCCAGCGATGTCGTCAAGGCGTGATCAACCTCACAAGGGGAATTTCTAAAAGTTTTTTCCAGCTCTCATTAGTTTGCAAAGTAGATTCTGCCAAAAATATTTCAAACACTGCTTTTCCATTTTTAATTTAATAGATCGTTCCAAAGCACTAGCTGGCAGTATTGTTGTGACTGAAGGCAGGAATCTAATTCTAGGTTTCCAACATAGAATCCTTATTTAAAGAAACATACATATTTACAAATACAGGAATGTATTCAAAATTATCTCACAAATTTCATCTAAAGGCATATACATTATAATTTATTATGGTTCATTTTAAAAGACTTTTGAGTTCTAAACCAGCAGAATAACATCCTACATTATCACAAATACTTGAAAATGTATTTAAAAGCATTTGAATAAACATTTTTTGATTGTGAAACGTGCATGTTCTGACAACTTTAGGACCACATACTGCAGGATAAAATATCATTTAAGCTCAATATAATTTAATGGTTGGGGAATTTCCTTTATTTTAAATCTCTTCCACATTTTTTCTGATCTGAATTTCCACATGCCTTAGTCAATTTTCTGGATCATTTTTAGAATGAATATAAACACTGGCATTCTCAGACAAGATTGTCTGAGATTTTTTTGTCCTTGTTAATGGATTTTACTTTTATTCAGTCCCATCGCTAAAATCCCTGCTGACTGTGTAACATCCCGGGAGGAAAATGACTAACGGCTGTAGAAGCCAAGATGAATGTGTCCAACAAGCACCTATATGGCTAGTGAGCTTCTATGCCTTTCATAGCTTGGCCAGGAAGTCAAACGCTCTCATGTCTGAGTGTGATCAGGCAGACATGCAGTCCTCTCAGTAGTTCTGACACCGGCTGCTAATAGTTGAACCACCATGCTGTGTTTTGACACAAATTTACAGACCTTCAAACATCACATTTTGTACAATACATGCATAGGCTTGCATATGTAAGCACAGTTTCTGCAACGGTATTGGCAGTGGTAAAGAGGGCAGATGGACTGTCAGAGGAGAGCAGGGACAGGGCGGAAATTATCAGCCTTCCAAGCCTCACCAGTGTTATTTTTGCATTAAAATATCTGAGAATTAATAAAAAAGGACAAAACTAACAAAATATTTTGCAAAAATCTTTTGTAAAAGGTTAAAATGGTAATTAACTAAAACTAAAACTAATCATCACCCTTTTCCTAAGCAGAAAAAATAATTATTTTGCATTTTGACAGAAAAATAATTTTATGTAAGGTCTACTCACCAGCAAGCAAAAATGTCTGGGGGTGATCAAACATTATATTAGGTGGATACACAATCTAATGAATCAAAGAAAACATTTTTACTGTAAAGCTTCTGTGTCTAGTTATGTAAGAGAATTATTATTATCAAAATGTTCAATAATTCTCGATACCAGAGACAAGGATGATTCAATTAATACCTGAGTTTCTGCAAATATTTTGTTTTGGATGAATCTTTCACTGAGCGGGGAATCTCAGTTACATGCGCTTTTGTGATTAATGCACAAATATTCTCCACATCTACAAAGCTGCTGTTATTGGTGAATTATTTGCTGCCATCCAGATTTATTTTGAGACAATTCAAAATTCTATTCTGGGTGTTGCAGCATGATTTGGATATGTTACCATGTATTGTTGTTCATGAATTAGTCAGTCATATAATTTTAAAATCAATATGAAGAATTCATTTGTTTCCTTTGAGCTGTCTTTATCAACTACTGTAAATGAAGAAGCAAATCTCTATATTTCTCAGGAGGAAGGCTGCATGTGAGAGATAAATATGTAATTGTGATAATATTGCTAAAAGATATGGTGACAATATTGATTACAAGTATGCCTCTTCTCTTTCTTCACTGTTGCTTAACGTTCCCACCACTCTCAGAGATTTGGTATTTCATCCACTAAAAATATACTTCCGGTGTTGGCATTAAGAAAAGTTAGTCCATCAAACTGGTCAAACCTATCGGTGTTATGCAGGGCGTGAAGGAACCTGAAATACAGTATCCTTCCAAAGAATGCATCCAAGTTGCTTGTTGCAGTTGCAGTATTGCCCACATTGAAACAGGCGTGAAGATTGCAATTGGATAGATTGCAAAACTTTACACAGGATTAAGATTTATTTAGGATCAACACTAAAACTTGCACTTCATGTGAACTTTTAAGGAAAAATCAATGAGAGCTTGTCAACGGAAAAAGATTAAAACATTTTATTATGCCTTTAAGATTTATTGGTTAATGATTAAGTAATTAAAAGCAATCTGCTGCTCCAACAGCAGTTTGACTGCCACAGCTCCCTCTGAGATTGGTAGCTGGTACTGGTTTCTTCTGGGACTGGGCTTTTGGCTGTTGGGAGATTCCTTTTTTGGATTTGGAACTAGGTAACACACTTAAAAAAAACGTAAGGCAACTATTCTCGAGGTCCATCAGGCTTCTTATTGGGTTCTCAGCTTTGTCTTACAAAGTCACCCTGGACTCAGTTATTCCCTTGGGAATGTGTGCTTTGGGAAAAGGAATTTCATAATGGGCAGAACAATCAATCAGAGTCGGACCATGTAAGGGATCTGTCACATTAAACAGCCAATAGAAAAGGTACTCTAACAATTTTTTCAGAAAGATTTTCTTTAGGCTGAGAGAGACCAAAAATTGCAAATATATAACTCTATATATGCTGCTATCTTACAACTAAGGCTTTTTTCACATGGTTATTTTAAAATATATTACTTCCATTAAACAAAAGTTACATTCAGAGTTTATCACATAAATCAATAACTGTTACTATTCATGGATTATTCTAAGGCTTTTTTATCTAGACCTGTGGTCTGAAGACGAGGGCATTTTAAACTGACCTGGAGCAAAGCAGTTAAAGGAAGTGAAAGGTCAAATTGTGGGAAAGTTAAAACAAGGAAAATATTACACTGCACTGTCAGTGCTCATGTATTTCAAACTTGATTTCACAATATAAACCATCAACCTGAGAGCTCATACTAGGGGAGAATTACAAGTACATCTTCTCAGTGGGTCGCCTGGTCAACCAGTGCACGCTAACAATGACTTATATGGAGGGACGTACGGTGACTTGGTGGGACCTATGGTGGGACGTATGTTACTCTTGCAGCTGGTAAACGCTACTTCACAATTGTGTACAAACTCACCCATCACCGGCGTGAAGACCCAGTTTAGACCCAGTAGCCTCACAGAAGAAAATATCCCATCACCACATCCAGTACTGCATTTTTTTCTTTCATTTTTCAAAGGTTTGATCCTGATCCTAAATCTCAGGGTAGCTGACTATATGATATTTTGCTACTTCTCAAGTTTTATTAAAACATCTATTACACAAGGCTGATGTTTTACCTCCAGGCTGTCTGCTCAGAGCATTAAAATTGAAGAGCTGGACACCAAAGACATTCCATGTACTTCAAACCAATCAAAACCTTTAACATTCACTAACACAGTTTTTCTCATTCCTTTGCCGATTTTGCTACTTGTTTGTCCGACTGCTGTTTTTTTATGTCTTGTCTCATCTCACTCACCTTGTTTGCCCTCTCAGTGTATATTTTCACACAACTTCATAAATCCATTTCTTTTGCTTTTAAAGAAAATCTGTCAAGAACATTCTGCTCTTTGAGTTACATCTTGTTTTATCATTACATTTTGTTCTTCAAAACTCGCAAGGCAGCCCCATCAAATGTTAAAACACTCTAAGCAAGGATTATTGTCTCCATACATTTTTCTGCCAAAAGTATTTGTTCACTCATCCAAATCATTGAATTCAGTTAATTGTCCGCAGGTGTATAAAAATCAAGCACCTAGACTTTCGCAGCCCGTTGAACAACAACAACTCAGCCACAAGGTGCAAGGCCACGTAAAATCCCAGAGTGAGGTCAGCAGATACTGAAGTGCAGATGTCTATGCTGAAGACCTTCAGGCTTTATGTGGCCTCCTCATTAGCTCAACAAAAGTGCATAGAGACCTTTATAGTTTCCATGGCTAAGCAGCTGCATCCATGTCTTGAATCAAGAAAATGCAAACCGAAGCATTGGTTTCAATGGTGTATAGCACGCTGCCACGGTACTGTAGAGCATTGGAGGAAGTTTTGTAGTGACAATTCATGCCTCTGTTTGACACTTAATTAGATGAGTCTTGGTTTGGCAGCTGCCAGGATTATTTTATTTGTCTGAATTTTTTGTGGAAAGCCTTCATAGAAGAGCAGTTATAGCTGTAAAGGATTAGCGAGTATGGTTTTAAACAATATGGATTCAGAATGGGACTTCACTCAAGTTTATCTATGTGCAAAAGCAGACAAACAAATGCTTTTGACAGTAGTGTCTATTTATTTTCTGTTTTGTTTTATTGTGCAACTATATTGGGTTTTACCACAGGATCAGAAGCACATCTGAATAGATAAGGTCTCCTGGATCTTCTTAAAATATGTTGTTTCTCAGATTGTTGTGGCAGCTTAAAATGTGTGACCATATTGGTGAGCCTGACTTTATTAAGCACTTAGGATAGTAGCCTGGCGGCCTGAGGTTTTGGAGGTACCATAATAGCTGTTTTGATTAAATTAATGAATTTTTGAAGAGCACCATATTTTATAAGTTTCTAAACAAACCTCATGGTCCCATATCAGGTGAGGTGAAATATTTTGCATCTCCTTTGGCCTCACCTCTAATCTAACCATGGAAACCAAGCAATTCAGATGAAAAAGCTGCAAGCTCCAAGCTGCAAGCTTTCAGCGTATACTCCTTGCTCTGTTCTTTGTTTTTGGTGTATTTCAGGGATTGCATTACATAATCATATAAAACCTGGTAGTTAGTGTATAGTTCTTTTCTTTAATATGAATGAAGATGTTTGTAGTTTATATCAAAAAATAATTTTTATGTTGAAAAGGTGTTAAGAACTTGAAGTTGTTGTGTAAAGACCCATTAATCTATTGCTATCTTCAGGCGAATAAGGAACTTGTGTGGATAAGGGCTCAAAACTGGTTCTTTTGCAGGGGACCACATTCTCCTAACTCCGGCCCTGCTCGCAATTGTATGTTATAGTTCATATGTTTGTACAAGAGTCTGTGAAAATAAATTATGCAAGTCTTCCTTTAATTACCCTATCAGAAGTATCAACATAGAATAAGGAGAAAGGCCCTGCTAATCTCCGCATCCATAACGTTTTTTCATTTTATTATGAGCAGAGGCTGCATTGAACTGTCATCGTAGTGGCAAATTACTGCTCATATCAAAACAGCATCCTCACCAACATCCATATTGGAAGCTACCGAGCACAGTGATTACGCTACTTATAAGATGAAATGGACTCCAAAAAGCAAAAATCTTCTAAGAAATCATGAACTGTAACTTCTGAAGCAACGTGTCATGGGAATCTTAAGTTGCTACTTTTCTAACCCCCTGTGGGAGCGAGCTGTGCTGCAGTCAAAACTCTAACTTTTAAATAAGCAGGAGGAGCAAGAAGGGATTCACTTTTACTTTTTTGTTCTATTCAAAAGCAGCACTACAGCGATAAATTCTTTGTTTGTGTCTCTGCTTGTGAAACTACGTTACTAATTGTTGCTCCTTCTGTACTGTTAGCAAGGGTAGCGGTCCACTTCCTATATCCTTGAAACCCCATAAATAGCTTGCTTTAAAGGCAATAGGAAAGTGTGTAATCTGCATTTAAGCATGCATGAAATGACTGTGGAAGTCACAAATATAGTCACAGTTCTGAACTTGACTGACAGGAACCCACCTTCATGAGCCTCTGATTGAGGCTGCAAGTATGGTCAAACATCAGTGTTTTAAAGAAACATACAGTATGTTTACCACAGCATTTTTAAAGCATGAACAAAAGAAAGGACTGATTGATTCTAGCTGTCTGCAGTGCTGTTCTAACAGCTGTCCTCAGCAGATATAAAAGCACATGAAAGAATACAAATTCAATTCAATTCAGTTTATTTATATAGCGCCAATTCACAACACATGTCGTCTCAAGGCACTTTACAAAAGTCAGGTACATACATTCCAATTAATCTTAATCACTGAACAGTGCAGTCAAGATTCTGTTTTTATTCAACATTGTATTAAAAATTTTCTATCTAAGGAAAAACCCAGCAGATTGCATCCAGTCCTGATTTCATGCATTCACTTCCTTCCAGATGACATGTAGAGACAGTGGACAGTCACTGACTTTGCAGCAATCCCTCATACTGAGCATGCATGTAAGCAACAGTGGAGAGGAAACTCCCTTTTAACAGGAAAAACCTCCACAGAAAACAGGCTCATGTGAAGCGTAACCCATCTTCCAAAACACAGACTGGGGGTATTGAGAAACAGAGCAGAGACACAAAGCAACAAAGAAGCACTATCCAGGAAGTCCTTTCTATGGAGGAAAGTAATGTTAATGGAATGTCGCGTCCTTTAGTCTTTCACCTAGAAAGAAGGCACAGATAAACTCTGAGCCAGTTTTTCAAGTTTAGAGTCTGGAAGAGAGCAACTATAGAGTTAGTCCCCAGTAAGAAGCTCAGTCAGTAGCTATGTCTAGGAGAGAGAAAGGGTTTAAACACTAAAAGACAGGGCCATGAATATCTGGTAGAGGGTGAGCATTAGTTGTTAGCCAGCAGAAGCTTGGAGATTCCCCTCATCCAGAAAGGGGTTACAAGTAGACACAGAGTCAGGCCAGGTGTAGCTTCTAGGAAAAAAGATTAGATAACAAAGTTAAAAGCTGAATACAGCAAAATTACAAAATTGAAGAGTAGTGTGAGAAAGTAGCGAAGAGGGTGAAAGTGTTCATTAATGTCCTCCATCAGCCGTAGCCATAGCAAGCATTAACTACAGAGATAGCTCAGGATAACCTAAAGACACTCTAACTATAAGCTTTATCCAAAAGGAAAGTTTTTAACCTAGCCTTAAAAGTAGACGTTTTGTCCATTCTAGAGCCCACTGATGGACCATTGTTATACTAAAAACCCAACGATTGGGATACTCTCTCTGTCAGATTGATTATAACCATTGGAAAAGAGAGGGGGTCATACAGGTAGCAGAAATGGAGGGTGTGTTTGCACCTCAACCATAACTGAGCCGGTTTAGGCTAAACCTGATTCCCCCTTACTCCATCCAACAAGGGGAGAAGAAGACGGAAGTAAAATAAGGAAGAACAAAGTGTTTAAATAGAACCTTATTTAATTCATGGAGGACATTTCAGAAAGTCTTTTGAAGCCACATACTTAACTTTCACTTTTATAGATTATAGACAATTTAGTTGAGAAAAAATAATGAACAATTTGGAGAAAGGGATTCTAAGGGGAATTTTGGTTAGGTTTTAAAGTACAGATATGGTCACCCAACTAAAGTGGATGTAAATTTGCAACCTTGAATGAAAATAGGCTTTTAGAGCAAAATGCATTTAACAGGAAGTGATCTGGGAGTGGATTTAATAAGGTGATGTATAAAGCTCGCTCTGATTTTCATTCTACTTTTTTGTTCATGATGAAAATGACAGGTGCACTGCATTGCTTTCTGCTCGGGTGAGCCACTGCTGCAATATCCAGGCCTAATAGCACTTAAAGTTCTGCCCGCAAGCACACACACACGACTGAGTGCATGCTGCTGCACAAGCCCTCGCACATCCGCGCATTTCAGGCCAGTCTGTTAAGAAGGCAAACGGTTTCCTCAGACAGGGAGCACAAATAAAACTGAATTAGTGTGTGAATCATGGAATAAATGACTACGCCCACAAAGCAGACGTAAAAGACAGATACAGACGTAGACTAACACACCTATGTTGTCTTTGTTGTATTGCACACAATCCGTTTTGTGCATACCTGTTTTTTTTTTGTTTTGTTTTTTACATAGATTAGGGTTTGTTTCAGGTATTTTGTTTAGGGCTGTTTTGTTGAACAAAATGTCACAGGGATCATCCTGAAGGACTAAGGTTTTTTATTATTATTCTGGAGAGGGAATAAAATAACAACGGTTCACCTCACAGTTTCTCTTGCAACATTTAGTGAAAACACAGTTGGTTGTGATAAAATTACAGGGACACCTGCAGTGGTGTAATTAATTGCCTGACTAATGATCATGGTTGCAAAGAGACCTGGACTGTTAAAGGAAAATGATATAATTCTAACTTCTTACTCTTATTTTTTTTTATCTTTAGATTGATTACTCTGATGTAACTTTATCTGATTATCTTTACACCTGCATTGATAAAGACATCTAGAAATTTCAGTTTTCAGATTTGTTGTACTTTGGATTAGATAAAATATTAAAAAATAATAATTTAATATCTGGACAATCACTTGAATCAATTTACTTCCCTTAAACTTCCAATGATAAATTCATGCACTAAATTCAATTTGTACTTTTTTTGAAGTGCTAGGTTGGAAATTTTAACCAGAAACCCCAGAAGTCTTTATCCCAACTGGGAAAGTCAGAATTTTAACCAAACATGTCAATGAAATCTATTTGTATGTATGTTTTATCTCATCTTGAACGTGACTAAAACAAAGGAGATGATTCTAGATTTTAAGAGAAACAGGAATAAGTCAAAAACTATTTACATCATGGGAGAAGAGGTGGAGGTGGTGGAGGAGTATAAATACCTCGGTGTTCACCTGGACAACAGACTGGAGTGGAGATGCAACTGTGTAGGGACAGAGCAGACTGTACTTCTTGAGGAAGCTTAGGTCCTTTGGTGTTTACAGCAAGATGCTGCATATCTTCTATAAGTCTGTTGTGGAGAGTGTGATCTCTCCTGCCATCATCTCCTGGGGTAGCAGTATTAGAGCCAGGGACTTAAAAAACCTCAACAAGCTGATAAAGAAGGCTGGCTCTGTTCTGGGGACTCCTCTGGAACCTCTGGAGATCATTGTGCAAAGACGGATTCTTCATAAAATGAAGAACATTATGGAAAACCCTGAGAATCCTCTTCATGAGACTGTCCTACAACAACAGAGTGTCTCCAGTCAGAGGCTTCTTCAGATCTGCTGTAAGACGGAGCGCTACAGGAGATCCTTCCTGCCCACAGCTATCAGAATCTATAACGGCTCTTTGAAGAAACCTACATAATGAGCTACAACAACATTTAATTTCCCTTAGGGATTAATAAAGTATTTTTGAATTTGAATTGAATTTGAATTTTTCAGGGGTTGAAATTTCATCAAACAATATAGAAAGTCCAGTTGGATTTCCAGCCGTTCCCAGATTTCCTGATTGTCATTGTGAATCCCATCAGGCCTCAACCAGTCCTTTTCATCTGATGACTAATGCCTGGTCTCCACAGCTGCAACCCTCACCTGGAAACCTTACTAACCTCCTCAAGAGCTAGCTCTCTGCTGGTCATCTGAATTCAACCAACTTACCTACTTAATCACCCTCATCATCAGTATCATCTGGAAGCCGTAAATATTATTGGGACAGCCCATACAAAAAAAAACAGTTTCACATTGTGTGATTTTTAAGTAATTAATTTGCCTTTTTTTTATTTGATACATCAGAAAAAGAAAATTTAATATTTGCTACAAAAACCTTTGTTTGCAATTGCAGATATCAGACGTTTCCTGTAGTTCTTGACGAGGTTTGCACACACTGCAGCAGGGCTTTTGGACCACTCCTCCATACAAATCTTTTCCAGATCCTTCAGGCTTCGGGCTGTCGCTGGGCAATACGTACGTTCAGTTCCCTCCGAAGGTATTCGAATGGGTTCAGGTCTGGAGACTGGCTAGGCCACTCCAGGACCTTGAGATGCTTCTTACGGAGCCACTCCTTAGTTGTTCTAGTTGTGTGCTTCAGGTCATTGTCGTGCTGGAAGACCCAGCCATGACCCATCTTCATTGTCCTTACTGAGGGAAGGAGGTTGTAGGCTGAGATCTCCTGATACATGGCCCCATCCTTCCTCCCCTCAATACAGTGCAGTCGTCCTGTCCCCTTTGCAAAAAAGCATCCCCAAAGAATGATGTTTCCACCTCCATGCTTCACCGTAGGGGTGGTGTTCTTGGGGTTGTTCTCATCCTTCTTCCTCCAAACACGGCAAGCGGAGTTTAGACCAAAAAGCTCTATTTTTGTCTCATCAGACCACATGACCTTCTCCTATTCCTCCTCTGGATCATCCAGGTGGTCATTGGCAAACTTCAGACGGGCCTAGATATGCACTGGCTTGAGCAGGGGGACCTTGTGTGCAATGCAGGATTTTAATCCATGGCGATGTAATGTGTTACTAATTGTCTTCTTTGAGACTGTGGTCCCAGCTCTCTTCAGGTCATTGACTAGGTCCTGCCATGTAGCTCTGGGCTGATCCCTCAGCTTACTCATGATCGTTGATGCCCCACGAGTTGGGATCTTGCATGGAGCCTCAGACCGAAGGAGGCTGATCATTATCTTGAACTTCTTCCATTTTCTTATAATTGTGCAAACAGTTGTTGTCGCAGCCTTGTGCAGGTCTACTATTTTATCCCTGATGTCATTACACAGCTCTCTGGTCTTGGTCATTATGGAGAGGTTGGAGTTTGTTTGATTGAGTGTGTGGACATGTGTCTTTTATACTGATAACGAGTTCAAACAGGTGCAGTTCATACTGGTAATGAGTGGAGAACATGCCCTCCTTGAACCGCCACCTTAACGTGGTGGAGGGGTTTGAGTGCCCAAATGATCCTAGAGGCTATGTTGTCTGGGGCTTAAATGCCCCTGGTAGGGTCTCCCATGGCAAACGGGCTCTAGGTGATGGGTCAGACAAAGAGCGGTTCAAGACAGCCTCATGAGGACTACATGATCGAGGTATGGCGGAGCCGGGGTCCCACCCTGGAGCAAGGCCTGGGGTCGGGACCCGTCAGAGAGTGAATGGTGGCTGGGTTGCTCCTCGCGGGACCCGACCGGGCCAAGCCCGAAGGAGAGACGCGAGGCCATCCCCAAGTGGGCCCACCACCTGCAGGGGGAACCGTGAGGGACCGGTGCAAAGAGGATTGGGCGGCAGACGAAGGTGGAGACCTCGCCTGCCTGATCCCTGATGCTTAGGCTGGCTCTAGGGACGTGGAATGTCACCTCACTAGGGGGGAAGGAGCCTGAGCTTGTGCGGGAGGTCGAGAGATATCGACTAGAAATAGTCGGGCTCTGGAACCCATCTCCTCGAGAGGGGCTGGACTCTCTTTTACTCTGGAGTGGCCTGTGGGGAGAGGCGGCGGGCTGGGGTGGGTTTGCTTGTTGCCCCCCAGCTCAGCCGTGTCGTGTTGGGGTTTACCCCAGTGGATGAGAAGGTCGCATCCCTGCGCCTTCTGGTTGGGGACAGGTCTCTGACTGTCGGTAGTGTGGAGTACCCGGCCTTCTTGGCGTCCCTGTCGTGGGTGCTGGATAGTTCCCCTCCCGGGGACTCCATTATTCTGCTGGGGGACCTCAACGCCCACGTAGGAAATGACAGTGACACCTGGAGAGGCGTCATCGGGAGGAATGGCCTCCCCGATCTGAATCCGAGTGGTGTTTCGTTATTGGACTTCTGTGCTAATCACGGATTGTCCATAATGAACACCATGTTCAAGCATAAGGGTGTTCATCAGTGCACCTGGCACCAGGACACCCTAGGCAGGAGGTCGATGATTGACTTTGATTTCGTATCGTCAGACCTTCGATCCGTTGGAAGAGAAGAAAGCGGACACACTTGGCAGGCCCAAGCCCATAGTGAGGGTCTGCTGGGAACGTCTGGCAGAGCCCTTGGCCAGGGATGTATTCAACTCCCACCTCCGGGAGAGCTTTAACCGGATTCCGGGGGATGTTGGAGACATAGAGTCCGAGTGAACCATGTTCTCCGCATCTATTGTCGATGCTGCTGCCCGTAGCTGTGGCCATAAGGTCTGTGGTGCCTGTCACGGCGGCGATCCCCGAACCTGGTGGTGGACACCGGCAGTGAGGGACGCTGTCAAGCTGAAGAAGGAGTCCTATCGGCTGTCGTTGGCTTGTGGGACTCCTGAGGCGGCTGACGGGTACCGTGAGGCCATGCGTGCCTTGGCCCCGGCTGTGGCAGAGGCAAAAACCTGGGGCTGGGAGGAATTCGGTGAGGCCATGGAGAAGGACTGCCGATTGACAATTGAAGCGATTCTGGCAAACCGTCCGGCGCCTCAGGAGGGGGCAGCAGTGCTTCGCCAACACTGTTTACAGTGGGTGTGGGAGGCTGCTGACCACGACTGGGGACATTATCGGGCGGTGGAAGGAGTCCTTCGAGGATCTCCTCAATCCTGCCATCACGCATTCCCTGGTGGAAACAGAGGCTGGGGACTCGGGGTTAGACTCTTTCATCACCCAGGCTGAAGTCGCCAAGGTGGTTAAAAATCTCCGCGGTGGCAGGGCTTCGGGGGTGGATGAGATCTGCCCTGAGTGCCTCAAGTCTCTGGATGTTGTAGGGCTGTCATGGTTGACACGCCTCTTCAACATTGCATGGCGGTCGGGGACAGTGCCTCTGGACTGGCAGACTGGGGTGGTGGTCCCCCTTCATAAGAAGGGTGACCGGAGGGTGTGTTCCAACTACAGGGGATCACACTTCTCAGCCTCCCTGGTAATTTTTGTTTTAGATTCCTTCACTCACAGTTGAAGAGTACCTATGATAAAAAATTACATGCAAGTGGGAATACCAGCAAAATCTGCAGTGTATCAAATTTTTGCTCTCCCCACTGTGCGTATATATTTTATATATAAATATATTTTATTAATAATTATATAATATATATATATATATATAAATATATTATATTTATATATTAATCCCTCAGGTTAATATAAAAATTTTTTTCTCCTACACCCCTCAAACATTTTCCTTAGATACAATGCATTGTAGTAGTTTTTTCACCTTTTAAACAGTAATAATCACCTTTTTTATTTAACCGGGTTAATGTTTTACACTCACATATGGAGGTTTTACACATGGAAAAAGGTCCATAGCATTATAGTACATACAGGTATTTCTGTTGGTTTAAAAAACACACAGAAAATGTAGCGTTTTGTTAATAATGTTATTTACTACCGCCAGTAAATGCATCTTTTGACTTGTCTTTACCTTACTGGTCAGTCAAGGGCAAAATCAAGTTTATGCAATTTGATTGGTTCTGAGATGGACTGTAGAGATAAGGAAAGATAAGGAAAGAAAAAGTAAGAAAATAAAAGAACAAAGAGGGTCGGCCGGGGCCGTTGATGGACGTGTTTCTGGATCCATGGAACCGAACCACGCTCGTGTGCCGGAACGGACTGTTGGACCGGAGTTGGAAATTTTATTGTTAAAAAGGGGTCCATGGTGGGGTGAGTAACCCATTCCTCAAGGTGATTTTGGACCGCCGTCATTGGAACTGCTTTTCCGAGGACGAATGCTAACCGAGGCCCACCAGGCCTGCAATGTGTGTAAAGCTATCGGACTGCTTTACTAGTTCAAGAAACCGAATAGTGTGATTTGTTTCTTATGTAAACCATCTGTATAAATTGTTGTTTTGAACAGTTCTGAGACAGCGCGGTTTTTAAAAGTCTAAAAAATCTCATTACTAATCTGTTGGGGTTGTGCGGTTTGGTTGTAGCACTTCCGGTGCTCAACATCTCATTGATGGGTGAGATACATTTTGTGCTATTGTTCTACTGTGCTGAAATTTAACTGTGCTCTGTTAATGTACGTTGCCCTTGGTTTATTACTGACCAGTACGGTTTATTAAACTGGTACGTCTTTAACTTTACCAATTTCCTTCCCTTTTAGTATGAGGTTGAATTTGCACTTCATTTAGATCTTAGTTTTAGTTTTTTCTTTTATTATTTAGCCTTGCTATTGGGTTCAGTTACGCACTCTATTTACCTCATATTCTGTTGCCAATTGAAACACTATTTTCTCATTGGAAGCATATTTGATAGGGTGTAGGTCAGAGAATCTGGGCGCTGTTCATAGGGGAAACTAGAACAGTGGTTATATATATATATATATATTATATATATATATATATTATATATATATATATATATTGCCATATCGAATTTCAAGTTAGAATATGCGTTCCGATGAGGCTCGTTTGTCAGATTAAAGTTACCTTTCTAAACTAACAACCTTTAAGCAGGTATTAAATATACTTTTCATTAGGCCCAAATTTCTGCATTAAAAATGTTTTTTTATTGGTCTGATGTAATATTCTAATCTTAAATGTCTTGTTTACATTAGCTAAATAAATTAGCTAGAAATACAGGCTTTAACACATCAGTCTGTGCGTAAATTGTCTATAGAATGTGTCTTACTTAGTGAATTGAGTTAGTGAAATAAATGAACTTTTCAGTAATATTCTAATTTATTGGATATGACTGTGTATAGGTGCTGCCAGAGCCATCAAGATCAAATTAGCCAGCTTCCTGAGAACCAGGGGTGTTTCCCAACAAAGTAAGTTATGCTAAGTAAGCTAAAAGCTGTTTTTTGTTAGACAAGCACATCCAGAGATTAGAAGATTTTGTTAACATGTTGCTGAGTGTGGACATCTGTGAGGCCGTCCTAAATATTAGAGCAGAGATGTATTCATTAGATTAAACAGCCTTAATCCTTAAAAACTACGGCAGAACATGAAACCCATGGCACTTGAAATCATTTTTGCTTTCTGACTATTTTATGCGTAACAAAACAGTAATATTAAAGAGCTTTTGTTAACATGTGCTGCTTTTGCTTTTACTTAAACATTTGTTATAAAGAGATATCAGAGCCAAATTGGGTTTGTCTCTGTGCTGTTCACATTTTGGTCCTAGTTGTTGATAGTGTCATGATCCTTAAATGCCTGTGCTTTATTCCATCACCCTTTTTTCTTCCTAAACTTAAAAGGTTTAATGTTTTTATTTACATTGAATAAGGTTTTTAACAATTGCTTAGGCACTGTGTGACACTGACAGTGTCGGCTTGAATCTGTCGGTCTGTGCCATCTTTGTCCAAAGCCTTGTTTAGTGTTCCTGAGTAAATATTAGTTCCCTTTCACCTTGGCACTATCAACCCTCACACCAATGTACACTCATTCAAAATACATGTGGCCTGCAGTAAAATCACAGGAATGGATCAAACCAGTTTTTCACTTGTGTTTTCAACTGAATGTCCAAATAACTGATGCGTCAGGCGTTTGGACAAATGTCATCTGATAAAAGTGGTCTTTTTCTTAGTGTATATTTTGTCCACTTTCTCTACCTTCTTCTTTTTCTTTTGAGCATTTTCCATCCATGGTGTGGCATCATTGTTCTGTTGTAACATTCAGTTGTATTATAATTTCCACCATCAAACCCAAACTGCCACCTCTGATGAAAAGGAATTGGTTAAGATGTTAAAGAACAGTCCAAGCACCTCCAAGCCCCAGGCCTATCGTAAACTGGAAGACGGAGAAGCAACAGTATCCCTGTCCAGTGAGGCAAGTTTGAACCAAAATAAAGTGCGTGTTACAAAATAAATCATTTCAAGCTCAACTCAAATGTGTAGCTGGCCACCAGGCCAAGCCAAAAGGCTTCTGTTGGGGTCTGGGAGACTGTGTCTCCTCTTCTGCCTCCTGCTTACTCTGTTCTACCCTAGAGGGCGCCAGAGCATGGTGGTGGGAAGCAGTGACAGGTTTTTCGCAACAAGCCTCAATTTAGGAGGGTATAAGAGGAGTCTGCTGCCAGCAATTCGACGCCTGAGGGTTAACCAACTGTGGTAAACTCTAGCCCTCTGTAGCTTGTGAAATTCTTCCTGAGAATATAATCTTACCTTTGTATGTGCTCCTCCTCAGGTAGCCTTCGAGTACTGGATTCTGTGCCAGCTCACCACCTTGTTCCAAGCCACCTACTGTCATAAATTTTACGGCAGATTTGACCCACATACAGAACACTCAAAGATCAGAGGACCGTTTAGGTGAAGTTTATTAATAAGGCGGAAGTGACCGGAGTGGAGCTCGAACCGGGAACAGGCACTGCAAAGAAACGAGACTGGTAAGTACTGATTCACTCAAAAGAAAGCTCTGATCTGCAGTCTGCTTATGGTTAGAACTGCTCGAACCGCCAGGGAGAGAGAAAGTCGAGTGTGGGAAGAATTTAGGATGGGCTCAAGATCCAGCCGCGCTTGCCGATTCTGTTGGTGATCGTTGGAGGGTGGACAGGGTTCGCTCAGTCCTCCAGAGCGCAAAGAGCGGACTGCCAGCTGGTTACAGATCCGGAATTCGATATATCAAAGGGGTCGTCTGGGATCCTCTTGAAATGAATGTGGCGTGGTTTCAAATACCTGGAAGTTGCGACACAAGAAGTTAGACAAGGTCTTCTCACAAAAATACAAGGTTCAGGTAGAAGGAAACTGGCCAGATAGTAACACCAAGTAGGCAAAACCCTCAGGCGTAGAAGTGCTGGCAATCCACTCTCTTATAGGTCTCCTGCAGATGATGGAATGAATCACACCTGTCACGCTCTTGGGCCTGCAGTTCCAGCGGCACCTTATGGTGTTCAAAGGAAGCAGCAGGCCAAGTAATCCTCCCAGCCTCTGACACCTACAAGGATTCAAGACGCCCTTTCCAGATAGAATTCCAGCTGGCAACTCTCTCTCAGAAACCCTGTAAGCGAACCCCGCTCACCGTCCACCATGCCCGCCATCAACCCACACCCAATGTCGTACTTACCACCTTCCTCGAAAAAACTCACCTCCTGCAAGCAGCTTGTCATCCCAGATCAAGATCATCACCTCCTGACGAACTCTCCACTCCTAGGCCCCGTTCACTTCCCCCCTGGCGGTTCATCTACTTATCACCTGTAAGCACAAGATCCCATCTATACCTTCACAATATCTTAGTTTAATTCTAACCTCTGTCCTCCTCCATCCACAGTTAAGGTGTTCCCGGTTCGGATTCCATACAGTACAATCTTACCAGTTACAATAAACCTTCTAAACCCCAGATGGCACTGCTATTTCCATTGTTTCACAGCAGCTCTCTCACTCCCGTGACATCCCTTTCCCTGACCTCGAAAAAGTTCTCGGGTGAGGTTGGTAATTGTGGAGGTTTCCTCCTTCAATGTACTCTTGTTTTCAAGTCTAACCAGTGCATCTACTATGCTTCCGCAGATCATTGCATCGCCTCATGTCCAGTCTGACCAAAAGAGAGGGTCCGCCAACTGTGAGGAGAGAGCTGACAGACCATCATCCCAATTCTAAGTCCCCTCGCTTCAGCATACCAGCTACAATCATATTTAACAATGACAGCCTCAGTCTCTCTGCTCTAATTCATTTCGGTTGTGACCAAAATTTAATTGATCAGGCTCTTGTCTCCCAAGCCAAAATCGAAACAGTGCCCCATGCAATATTTATGCTTCAGAACCAAGGATTATCTTGAAGAATCAGGAAATTAAGTTAAGTTAGTCTTGGAACTAACTAAAGCAATAATTGGCATACCTTTAAACAACCATTCACAATGCAAGATCAGATAAAACATTATTTTAATAAAATAATATTTTAAAGAATGATTTGCTGAGTAAAACCAACCTTCTGGATGACCAATTCTCAACAGTGTTTAATTAGCTGCCTTCATTTATTAAAATAATATTTAACAAAATATTATTAAGGAAATAGTAAAATAGTATTTAAGGAAATATTATGTTGAATAAGAACTAAATCTTTTGGGAGAAATTGGGCATAACGATGTTTACTTAGTTATCAAGTTTAGTAAAATAATATTTATGCAATGCTGGCTGAACTGCAGGTTACAGCTGTAACCACGGTGATGCGATTCCCGTTGTCCTTCCTTCAGACCGGGAAAGCTGCTCCACTCAGCGTCGTAGAGACAGGGTCTCTGCTGGGAACTCTCTGGAACACAGTTTGCTTCTGTAGACCTCAGAGAGAAAAGTCAAGCAACGCTTGTACCTTAATTACCCCCGTTCATGAATGAATACCGGATTCACAAACAGCAATTCATTCCTACTTAACTTAGTGCATATGATCGCGTGATCATATGACACTCTGGGATCCAGTTTGAAGAGTTATGTCTGTTTGCCCGCAAAGAGACATTAGCAGGCTGTGTCCCTTCGTCCAGTTCCGCTGGGGACCTGCGTGGAAGAGGTCAGTCTGTTGCAAAAGTGGGTTTTTTTAGTCGGACAGTGATGTCACGGGAAGTCCGCTGTTACCCCTTTTCCTGGCTGTGCTGGAAGTAGGTTAATGCGATTTATTTTGAAAGTTCCAGAAAAGTTCTTACTAGCCTTTCACGTTGTACCCATGGCTGGCGTCCAAACACAGCCATTGACGGGAGGGTCCTTCAAAGAATCACCCACCAAACCAAAAACCTTGAACTGATCATTTCAGGTAACCACAGGGAACACATTACTTTTTTTATTTTTCCCATTTCACAATCTGTTGTCTTAGTCTTCAACTGGTTACAAAAACATAGTCCACATTTAAATTGGTCTAAACTCCGCATTGATTCCTGGTCCACCAACTGGCTCTCTTCCTGTTTACAGTCTGCGGCTTCCCCAAGGGGCTAATCCATTAATCTCAGCAGAAGCTGATCCTGTTGACCTCTCTCTCTGGCACCTGAAGAATAACATGATTTGAGAAAGGTTTTCAGTAAAACCAAGGCACTCTCATTACCTCTACACCGCCTATACGATTGTGCTATCTCCTTCCTGGAGCCCTCCTACTGTCCAGCAGATTGTTCAACATCTCTCATCCAGCACATGAAGTCATGGAAAGCTACATAAATAAATCTTTGACCGCTGGAATCATCCGCCACTCATCCTCACCTCTAGGGGCAGGGTTTTTCTTCCTGGGTAAGAAAGATGGATCCCTCCGCCCCTGTATTGACTACAGAGGGCTTAACCAGATCACAGTAAAAAACAAGTATCCTCTCCCTCTCATTTCATCAGCGTTCGAACCAGTCCACGACTCAACTATATTCACCAAACTGGACCTCCGCAACGCATATCATCTGGTCAGAATCCGCCAGGTGGATGAAAACCGCCTTTTCAGAATCCGCCAAGGGGATGAAAACCGCCTTTAAGACACCCCGTTCCAGACACTTGAAAACAGCTTCAACAATTCCTGGGTTTCGCAAACTTTTACCGCAGATTTACCGCACTCACCTCCACCAAGACCATATTTATTTGGACCAAAGACGTCAGTTCCGCTTTCCTCGCCCTCAAAGAGAAGTTCTCCCAAGCCCACATCCTCGTTCACCCAGACCCGTCTAAACAATTCACACTCAAAGTCGATGCCTCTGACACTGGGGTGAGTACTGTGCTGTCTCAACAATCTGACTCAGACAGAAAGCTTCATCCTTGTGACTTTTTCTCCCAGAGATTATCCAGTGCTGAAATAAATTATGATGTGGGGGATCAAGAACTTCTGGCCATCAAGTTGGCTCTTGAGTGGTGCCATTTGCTGCAGGGCGCGGAAACAACCGGTGCTGTTTTGGAACGATCACAAAAACCTTTCTTATCTCCAGTCCGCTTAACGCTCGAACTCCCGACATACCCGTTGGTTTCTGTTCTTCTCCCAGTTTAACCTTTCTATTTCCTTTTGGCCCAGCTCAAGAAACACTAAACCAGATGTACTCTTACGACAGTTTTCATCCGATGACGCCGACAAGGAACCAGCCTAAGCTTCTGGACTGGATCCGACCTTAGCCTTATTAAACATGTATGGACAATGGTGAAAATCCTGGTCTATGCCAAGAAGCTGTTCAAAGCTTTGAAGCTGTTCAATTCATATGAATATAATTTCTGATAAGATGAGAGGTCAAATATTCAGGCAAAATTATACCATGGCTTTGCTGATGGGTGTAAAACATGTTGCTTCTCTGCTACTAAAATATCTAAATGCTAGTGGGAGTTTTTTGACCGTTTGTACACCGAATTCTAGTTTTTATAAATTCATTGAAGATAATCATACTTCACCAAAATCACTAACAGCCACAAACTGATATGGCATTCATGCCAATGATGAGTATATGTAGACTGCATGTTTGTACAGCTAATGAATGTGTTCAAGTAATTGCTGTTTTTTTGTGCTAATGTTATGCTAATAGTTGTAGGAACCTAGCTTGTTGTTTTCCTCCCTCAGTGTAATGTTTTGCAAATTGGAAAATGCTTTTTAAGTTTAGTATGCGAGTAATCTTGGGGAAAAAGAGTCAAGGCAAAAATGTAAATTGGAGAATATCTGTATTTGAGAAACACATTCTTTCTCTAATTCAATATGCATTTTAATCCTTGTGATGCTTTCTGCATTTGTAAGAAAATAAAACTGTCAATCAGTCTTTTCCCTGATTGTGACCCTCTTGGGCATCTCTCCCTCTGCTTTCCCTTTCTGTGAACTCTTTTTCTCTCTTTATTTCTTCTTGTCTCTTCTCTATTTTCTCTGTTATGCATCTTGCATTTATCCATTTAATTAAAATTTTATTCATTTCAATTTTAGCATAGAAAAACAGCAGTAATAAGTCCTCAGCATCCCAGTCAGTGAAACCGACCTACTGTGACATATTGCCAAGATTATTTTTAGATAAAAGGAATTGTGGGACTAGAACCGGGTCTCTGGGTTTTCCTTGTGTATGTGTGGGTTGAGAGGCTGACAGCAGCAGCAATCCTCTGACATCTGGCTCAGACAGATAAAGTTATGAAACCACACTATCTAGGTATCTATAAGATGGTGTCTTGTGTCTCGCCCTGTCTTTTCATTTTGCTGTTTCTCTCCACATCTTTCTATCAAATTTTATCAGTGTAAAACTCAAGCGTGCCTTTATTGATGACAAGAATGGTGGATTTGTTGGAAACTGCAGACTTTCAAGCAGACAGAAAATGACAAGACAAAATCTTCTCAATGTCTATTGACTTAAGTGACCTTAAGTGTACAGTGTAACACAGTAATTTATACCTTGTATATATTTACTGCTTTCAAATAAAAAGTGTCTTCTCTGTTAAATAGTTCTTCTTATGTATGACTCATTTGTTGTCTCTTTTCCCATTGTGTTAAATAAAAACGAAATTGTTGGGCAATATTCTGTGATATATGTAGGCCTGTGTGTATGCTTACATGTATGCATGCAAGTGTGTTTTCAGCATATCAGTTTTACCCAACACAAAGCCCCTACTGGATCTGCTGCTGTTAGTTTTCAATCTGACTTAAAAAAAATATATCTTTTTGGGAAAATCCTAAAAGAAAGAAAACAAAGAATTAGAAATGCTTGCTGTTCAGATGAAACACAAGTTGTAGTATTAATGAAAAGATGCATTAAGACAGTTGAAAACATTTTACTCATCCTACTTCCAACCACAAGCCTTGTAAATGCATTAAGAAAGGATTGTACAAATTGGTCATCCCTATGATTTTGTATTTTCCACCAACTTATAAATGTATGTCGATAAAAGATAATTGTGCTACTTCTCGTTAATCATGAATGACTTTTCACCAAAAAAAACAACAAAAAAAAAACAAATAGTCATTATTTATTATGAACATTTTTGAACTTTCATCTCATCTCAAATGTAAAAACAGATGTGTCATAGTAGTATAATTTTATTTTTTTTTAATCTATGCAATGTATAAGAGTACAAAACTTGCAGTTCTGGCCAAAAGTTCAAATACACCCATCATGTGCATGAATGTCAATTTTGGGATTTTAATTATCTGTTTGGGCTGCTCTTTTTTGGTGGAGTGATTATAAATCAAATAACCCTGAGTAATTTTTGAAAACAATCAAGACAGGATCATAATTATACATACAGGCTGAAATATATGGTCCTTAGCAGGTTCCCAAGAAGCCACACGGTTGTTTTAGTCTTGAAGAGGTTCCCTGGGGGCCTGTGCTTCTTCTCATCTCTCCTTAATATTCTTAGACTTAAAAGGTTAAACATTTTTTAATCACCTAGCTGTTGATTTTATGTGAAGAAAAATATTTCTTTCTTTATGATTTCACCAACTACCAAAACAGACCCCTGGCATGATGCTACCACCACCATGCTTAACAGTTGGTACACTGTTCTCAGGTTTAAAAGCCACACCTAAACTCCTCCAAATATAATTTTTTTCATCACGACCTAATAGCTCAATCTTTGTCTGAACATTAAACTTTTCTCCTGGATGCATTTAAATAGTACGTTTTTGTAGCTCAAATTTCCAGTTTATGATTGATTTGGGTTTTGCTGGTTCCTGGGTTGTTCCTTTAAACAGTGTCTCATTTCCTGAGGGGATACCTTGAATCAGGTGGTTGAAACTTTGACAGAGCTGGGTGTTCAAACCAAACAATGACTCCATACAGACATTAAAACAGATTTTGGATATGATAAAGCAGACTAAAACTAAGCTTTTGGAACGATCCTGACATAACCCTGATAAAAATGCACGTAAAACACCAAAAAAAAAAACATATCTGTGCCAGGTAACCAAAGGATTTAAGTAAAGGCTTCAAAACAACATAACACTCATGCCTATAATGATTGTATCCATACTTCTGATCACCACTATAAATTTAGAAAATATATTTGTGATAGTGAATTATTAAAGATATTAAATAAAACTATATTTTTAATATGGTTAAATCAACTTGGAATTAATTCTTAATATGTAATGAATTAGTAATTATTATCTGCAGAACACCTACTTCATATTGTGGCATTATCTTTGGGAGCCACAGACCCAATTAGCCTGGTCAGTGACCTTAATAAGGAGAAAATGATGATGTGTGGCAGAAAAAAAGGCTAAATTTCTGAGCAACTCTTACAGCAGTGCTGAGCAACAGAGAAGAAGACAGAGAAACAAAAATGGGGGAAAAGAGCAGGGAATAGGGGGCTGCTGACAATAAATACGAAGTTTAGAGGGAAACGTGGCAGTGGATTTGATGGATTGATGACTAAGTAAGACGATAAATAGAAGAAGAGACTGAAGGATGAATGGGTGGATGCCTCGACACATGGCCCCGGGGAATCAGCCATTATACATGCAACTGTCACTCAAGATTAGAGGCATAATTAAACTCCTGTCGCATTGCGTGGGGCTCCGAAGAGTGCTGTGTATGCATCTGTATTTGTTTGTGCATGCATCAATATACCTGTGTTGTTTTTCGTATGTGTGCATGTGAAAGAGTATGTGAAATAGAGAGTATGTGTGTGTGTGGGAGGAACAGACTGTGACAGAGATTGATGGTGAGGGGAATACAGGCCATTATGTTGTGTAGCTAAAGCACTGATACCCTCTCCACCTCAGTGTCTGTTTAAGCTACTGGCCATATTTTAGGCGTGGCACAGTTGACCCCTGAAGCCTGCGCACATCCACTGACTCCTTTACTTTTAAATTGGAAACAAAGTGGTCAATTTTTTCAGGAATCCGGGTATAATCCATAACTGAAATGCCTGGGGCAGAAAAACACAAGATAGCAAGGCAATATTAGGTGTCATATACAGACAAGACACTGAGATGCTCAGCCAAGATTATTTCCAATTAAGAGGCAATTATGAGCAATTTTTAAAAAGCCAAATAACCTGTTCTTTAAATATTTAGCCTTGATAGTATAGGTTATCAGTGAAGCCTCGAGTCTTTACTTAGATAAATGTAAAATGAGTATGAATATGCAGACTTTACAGCTTAAAGAAGACTCAATCAGGGAGGTGGCACTGTCTATTCACCACTTTATGATTAAGGTTCAGAGGGTCGTGCCCATGAGCAGCTGCAAACCGAGCAAAAGCAGCATCTTTGCCCCGTCTATGTTTGTGTTTTAGAGAGTGAAAGAAGCCCATAGCTCCCCCGCAGAGCTGAGAATCAGCCTCAACAAGTCAGCCAGCAGCAGCTATAGCAGGGGAAAAGGTCTGTATTCTGGCCTTCAGAATAAAAGCGTCAGTTATCTGCTGTGGCACGTGATGCAGGAAGGACGACTGGCCTCAAAGTTTTCAGCTTCCAACCCACAAAATGACGTGGGAACAAAGCCTTGGTCCTAAATATTAGCTGAAGTTACCAAATCAATTAAACAAGAGTAAAATGGCAGTAATGATGAGACTTTAGATGACATGTTGAATTGATCTTGCTCTCAAGCTGATGGCATCAAAATAAAATGTGTCTTTTTCTGTCTAAGTGAAGCACATATTATCTTAGCCAAATTTCTCATTAAACTTTCAGGCATTCATTTTATATTAAAAATGAAACTAACAAAGCCAAACATGCAGTTTCATCAGTTCTTTGTTCAGTTGTCTTTTAGGGGTCAAAATAACATTGAGTTTAGGAGTCTTTTTTTTATGTGGGAATAATTCACAGGTCAGAGTTAGATGAAAGTAATTTTAAGCTGTCAAGATCAACAACCTAAAAATGATGGAAAAAGCAGCCTATGTTCTAACAAAAACTGTACAAAAATGCCTTTAGAAAGTTTTAAGAACGACTGATAAAGACCAATTTACAATATTACAGAAAGGTCTGCCTACTTGGAAATAACATAAAAGAAATTATACAAGAATCAGAACATGTGAACAATTAATATGACAAAGCTTCAAATGTATTTTTGTTTGTTGTTTTAGGCTCTCAAAAACAATCTCCATAAGAGATTTCCTATCCAGTGCTTGATCCTATCGTTGAATTAAGTCCTCAGAAGGTTTATGGTCATAATAAAATTGAAAACATTGATTATTAGGACATAAAAAAGGATTACAGATAAAATTTTCTCTGTAACATTTGACATTCATCAGGAGTCTTAGGTTTGTTTTTTCATTGTTAAACTGGCCGCTGTTTTTCTTTCCCAAGGTTTTGAGGGAATTTAGAAGATGCTCTTTTTCATGGATAATAAATTATAAGAACCTGTTGTTCTTGCCTCAGGGTGCGACAGAAGTCCAGGAGAACATCAGTATCTGAGTGGACGGTGTGAACGATCGACATACAGGTGACCTCACCCTTCAAAATTACTAATGGTGGACTCTTGAAATCTGAAGGATTCTCCTCAGCATGGATAAAATACCACTGTCATCAATAGTAAACAGCATAAAATCAACTACTGGAATAAAAATGGTCCTTTCAGTTCTTTAAGAAAAGCTCAACACTCCATGGATGTATTATTGTAATTAAAGATTTTGGTGTTTTATATTTGGATGTTTCTGTTGTCTTTTTCCTAATACCTTTTAACTGCTTTTATTGCTATATTTTTTACATGTTTAGACTGAAAAATGTTTAGCAAACATGTTTTAAAAGTGTTTTTTGCAAGCACCTAAATTAGTGTTGGAACTGGACCAAGCGAGGACTTACTTTAGCTTTGTAAGTAGATTATTTTTAACTAAATCGTCACAACAAAGCTACATATACCATTATTAGGTTGATGTAAAAAGCCAAAATGTTTAACATTTAAATTTCCGCAGTGTATTTGGTGTTAAAGAAATAAAGTACAATTTGAGTGAATTAAACTTATTTAAAATATGACATTTATTTTTTACCTATTTTATAAGGCTATCCCCAGCCTGCATCTATCGATGTCCTGTTGCCATTTAGGTCTGCAACAAGCTCCAAGCAGGACACATTCAGTACTAAATCATTTTTCTATTAAAAAAGCTGGGTACATTCACTCATATTTCAGCATGTTGTTTTTGAAGTACTCTTTAGTCAGAATTTTTATGCAGTTAGTTTTATGCTTTTTCTGTAGTTTGATTAAAGGAAATAAGATATGATGTAGAAATGAAGGTCTGCATTCCCTTCTAGTAATGTTTACGTATGTTTACCAATTTATCTTCACAGTCAGGATTCAAATTGTTGCTTCCATCTAATACTGAAAAAAACAACTGATCAATTTTGTAATTACTGCCAACAACAGCAATGTTGTTGGCATATATATTGAAGAAAACCTTTACAACCCGGTTGTTGTTCATAACTGTATGCACCACTTTCATAATATACAAAGCATTCAGAAGTTAATTATTTATCAAAGCAATTTTAACTTCTACTTGCAACCCTAAAGTCTGACTTTTCGAGTCCAAACATCAACTGGATCGGCCCCCTGAAGTCTGAATTCTGACCAGGAAACTCAGAGGTCCCTCACCAACCCCAAATTTAAAATCCAATATTGGTGCAACATACAGAGGTTGGACAATGAAACTGAAACACCTGTCATTGTAGTGTGGGAGGTTTCATGGCTAAATTGGACCAGCCTGGTAGCCAGTCTTCATTGACTGCACATTGTTCCAGTAAGAGCAGAGTGTGAAGGTTGAATTAGCAGGGTAAGAGCACAGTTTTGCTCAAAATATTGAAATGCACACAACATTATGGGTGACATACCAGAGTTCAAAAGAGGACAAATTGTTGGTGCACGTCTTGCTGGTGCATCTGTGACCAAGACAGCAAGTCTTTGTGATGTATCAAGAGCCACGGTATCCAGGGTAATGTCAGCATACCACCAAGAAGGACGAACCACATCCAACAGGTTAACTGTGGACGCAAGAGGAAGCTGTCTGAAAGGGATTTTCAGGTGCTAACCCGGATTCTATCCAAAAAACATAAAACCACGGCTGCCCAAATCACGGCAGAATTAAATGTGCACCTCAACTCTCCTGTTTCCACCAGAACTGTCCATCGGGAGCTCCACAGGGTCAATATACACGGCCGGGCTGCTATAGCCAAACCTTTGGTCACTCATCCCAATGCCAAACGTTGGTTTCAATGGTGCAAGGAGCGCAAATCTTGGGCTTTGGACGATGTGAAACATGAATTGTTCTTTGATGAGTCCACCTTTACTGTTTTCCCCACATCCGGGAGAGTTACGGTGTGGAGAAGCCCCAAAGAAGCGTACCACCCAGACTGTTGCATGCCCAGAGTGAAGCATGGGGGTGGATCAGTGATGGTTTGGGCTGCCATATCATGGCATTCCCTTGGCCCAATACTTGTGCTTGAGGACCATGTGCATCCAATGGTTCAAACATTGTATCCTGAAGGCAGTGCCGTGTATCAGGATGACAATGCACCAATACACACAGCAGGACTGGTGAAAGATTGGTTTGATGAACATGAAAGTGAAGTTGAACATCTCCCATGGCCTGCACAGTCACCAGATCTAAATATTATTGAGCCACTTTGGGGTGTTTTGGAGGAGCGAGTCAGGAAACGTTTTCCTCCACCAGTATCACGTAGTGACCTGGCCACTATCCTGCAAGAAGAATGGCTTAAAATCCCTCTGACCACTGTGCAGGACTTGTATATGTCATTCCCAAGACGAATTGACGCTGTATTGGCCCCAAAAGGAGGCCCTACACCATACTAATAAATTATTGTGGTCTAAAAGCAGGTGTTTCAGTTTCATTGTCCAACCCCTGTATATAATGTTGCAGTAATAAAATGTTTGGACTTCTAATGGTTTGCATGTTCAGTCAGTCACACAGAAAGCTTTGAATCAGTCTGTGAACTCCTTTAGGATGGGTGTTCCAGTTGATTGTTTAAACTTGGTATCTGAAATTCTCAAGCAATCCTACAATCTATTTGCACTGAAAGTCCGATTTGGGAAAGATGTTTGATCCAACTTTGAAAATCACTGAATTTTAATTATTGAGCAGTGTGATCAGTGGTTTTCAACCCTTTAAAAACAAGTATCATCTCACACAGTTTTTCAACTACCACTATGTTTTCAGAGACATTTTGGAATGATAGTATAACAGGATATAAACCTTTTCAGTTTGTTGTGTTTAATGTTGTGTTTAATAATGCCCATATAAAAAAACTAATCACGTTAATTTGTTGGCCTTTTTCCTTGCAGATGCAACTGTGACTGTTTTGTCCATGGTGAATAACTTCTCGGAATAGCTTGAGGAACCCAAGTCAGATTCCAACTACAGGGGTTCTTCCAGCAGATTTTTGCAAGGGGGTAGATGGAAATTCCTACTTCCGAGTACAAATTGAACGCACAATGAAAGGCACCATCAAAGACAGTCCCCCTGCAAATCTGGTAAAAAAACGAAGAAAGAACAAGTTTTGCCATTTGTTCTGCTGTCTAAAATAATACTGTCACATTCGGCACCTTTATTTTGGAAATCCACACCAGAAGAGCAACATGGAGGCGTGCTGTTTGACTTGACAGATGGAAGGCGGGAGACGCTCCTCACGGCTGTCTTTCTCGGTCCGTTGGTCCATCCCGGTTCCCATTGTCTCCCCCTTTTCACTTCTTCAAGACAAACCCTGAGGCAAGAAACTGAAACAAGACGTCATTTGGCTCGGATCCGTTTTTGCGCGTCACGTTTGGAGACTACTTCGGACGGGAATTTAACATCGCTCAATTCTGCGCGAAATTTGCACAGCCGTGTGTTTTTGTTATTGCTTTTGTATTTATTATAGTGGAAGTGTCTTTATCATAAAGAAGAAAGCAGGGGATCAACCTATCATCGGATGTCGGTTCTGACAAAAAATAAAGAAACAACAAAACCTTGTTGTGGACCTGAAGGGGAGATGATCCTAAGGAGGGGGACTCATTAGACAGAAGAGACACAGAAATCATCTTCCAGGAGGCTGACATATATCAGAAGACCCAATCAACGCTTTCAGCCTCCACTGCCTGTCTGGATAAGTCAGGACATTTAGAAGAAAAACTCGTGTGGAAAGAAGACAGCGGTGTTTGGGTGAGGATGTTGCCGCTACGTGCCCGTCACTTCCCCTGAGACACGAAGAGGAGAGGAGCCCGTTTGTGAGTGGGGGGATTAAAAAAATAGATACCAGGACCACTTTCACTTGTTTCCTCCACCTGGAAACAAATTACGCTTACCAAAGCGGGCAATCGGGGCATTAATCGGATTATTGAGCAAGAGATCTGTGGGAATATATCCAGCCAGTTCCACCATCTGTCTGGTGCGGTCCAGGATTGTGCTAGTTCAGCAAGGATAAAGATGCGACTCAATGAGATGAGCCCTGAACGGATTACTAGTCCAACAAGGTGAAGTCTGGAAAAGCCGAATGGACACAGAACATTTTCTCACCAATGCAGGGGAGTTTTTATTTTTTTTACTAGGAGAAGACCTGTTTGATTTTTTCCTGCTCAAATGCACATTACCAGCTTGTTGGTCAAGATAAATCATAATTTGTTGTCTTGAATTCTCCTAAATTGTCCTAAAGGCCCTCTTTCCATAATTAATATCTGACCTGTGTTTAAAAAGGAGACCACTTATCAGCCTTTCATCTGAAGGAGGTAGTCACACCTGATCACACAGGGGCTGCACTCTGCACTCAGAGGCCGCTGAGCAGTGCCTTCACCAGGGGCTGCCAGACAGCCAGGCAGCCCCTCATTGGAGGGGGGTGGAGGTGAAATAGAGACTTTGGGAATTATCTAGAGTTTCTGGACCTTTGCATAGAAGGAGAAGGAGATCATGGGGTGTTGCAGCGGCAGGTGCACCTTGGCCTTCATCTGTGGCATGCAGCTGGTAAGTGTCGATTACTATTGATCCTGTAATGAAGATGATAGGTCAAGAGAGAGAGCAGCTTGTATTTTATTCATTTTTACCTTGTAAGAGCTTGACAAACAAGCAAGTTGTCTTGGGGAATCAGAGGCAGAAGCATTTTAAATGTGGGAAGTTGGAGACAGGTGGGTGGATGAATTACTCAAAGGTTATAAATTCAGAAGTCAATAGGAGTGTAAAAGGTTACAAAATAGGGGATAAAAAAAAGAAAGGTGCTGTTCATAGGAGCTTCAAGAGTGATTTCTTGAACGAGATCATTGTAATGAGAGAAACAATACACTTTGCTGAGTTGCATGTGACATCTGTAGAAAAAGGGACGGAGTGAAAAGGGAAAATATCTGACATTAAGCATCACCAGATGCTTATCTGTTCCTTGGTGTGCCACTCTTTCTCCTTTCACCATCGGGGTCGTCGGGAAGTGACACCAGGCTGGGATTAAGGGGCACTGCTGTATGCATGCATGTACATCATCTGCCACCTCGTCACCCACCCAAAATCTCTGAAAATTATATCTAAATGTTCCTTTATGGCTTGACAGGGACCTGATGCTGTAATGCAAATGATTTTATCAGTTTATATGAATATTTTTGACAAATAGAGTCTGATATGATCAGATATACAGATATAAATACAATTTTTAATTTGAGGTCCTTTGTTCAGTGAACAAACGGAATAAATGTTTATTTGAACTTCTATTTAGTAATCTATCATTTTCTGTTCCACCGGAATATCGATATGGCATGAGACAGAGGCCTATTTATTTTAGCCACTGGTCACCAGACTGGGCGAGGACCCATATTTATCTCTTTGCCACAGATGGTAATGGTAGTACAGAAAAGTACAAAAAAACAAACAAGAGAACTGCAGTCAAGAGTGGTCTCTTGGGGGTAGGTCAAGTCTCAATAACCCCCAGTTTACTGGTTATTTGGGAGTGATACCAGAAAAAAACCTTTTTGCCACCATCACAAACTTAAACATGTAAAGTTTGCTGAATGCTACCAGAACTTTAAGTGGAACTCTGAGTTTTGGTCGACCGAGACAAACGTTTGGACAAAGATTGTTAGATTTGCACCAAACTCTCCTGGTGGGTTTGGTGCGAAACAAAGGATGAATATGTGGAGAAGTACCTCATACCCACTGTTTAGGTGCAGTGGAGGAACTGTAATGCTGTGGACCTATTTCTCTTCCAAATGCCCAAACCTTGTCAGAGTACATGACATCATGAAGTCTTTGAAATACCAGGATATTTTACATAATAATCTTGTGAAAATAACTGAAAATGGATCATTATTGGATACTTTAGCAAGATAACTTTAGCATGTGGGCAAATCAACACCAAAATGCTTAATCTGACGCACAATCAAACTTTTCCACAGCCATCACAGTCCCCACACCTAAATCCTATTACAAAGACAGGGGCCAGTACTCTGGATGATCTATAGAGAGTGTCCAAAGTGGAATGTTCAAAGATCCCTCTCTTTGTGTGCTGCAACCTTGTGCAATGTTTTAGTAGAAGACCAAGTCCTGACCTTTTGGCAAAAGGTGATTTGCAAAATAGTATAGCTGTACTGTTGTTAATTTTGTTAACATTTGTTTTCAACGATGCATAAATGCAGTTAATTTAAAGGTTGGATTTTTCAAAAACATTTTTCAGAGCGGGACTATGCTCTTACAATAAACTTTAAGTTTATTTTAAGGCCTTTTCACACACTTTTACCCGGGATGCCAATAAAGGTGGACCTGTACCTAAAACTCTGATGCTTTTTGACTTAAGAACGTAATATCTGTTTTATTTCTTCTGCCACACACTCCTTCTGGTCCGTGTCAGCTTGTCCAGTCTGCCAATAACCGAACACACTGCAGTCACCCTTACCTGCCAATCACCTGCCTGTCATCCAGTGTCGTCCCTAAAGGTTGAAACGGACCCACATTCAGTCTGACCTTTGGGACAAATGCAGTCTTGCAAACAACTTCATGCTGAACTTTGACCACAAGTCGGTTGTTAGGTCTCTGTAAGTGAATCAGCAAACTGCTGTGTTTAACACATTCACTGCTTGAATCAGTGAACTGTAAAGTTAGATTCAGGCCACTCCTGGGAAGGGTTAGACCTCACTAAGTGGGTGCCTTGGACAGATGAGCTAATAGAGCAATAGCGTTTGTCGTAACATTTGAAGAGGGTACTTTAATTGGGGCATGCATGCTGTTTGTGCAGTAGGGTATTTATTCATTCACCCGGCCATCCACCCATCCATCCATCCATCCATCCATCCATCCATTCTTTAAACCGCTGCTGGGGGGATGTTGAAGAAGGGAGTGTGCTAAATATGTTGTAGTGCAAGTGGTGCTGGGAGCAGACATTGCCCCACTTTCGTCCTATAAATAGTGTTATCAATTATTATTATTAGATGGCTCAGTTTCTGACGTATGTGAAATCAATTTAAAGAATGTCATTTTAAAATCCTAAAAATGATCACTAATAACTAATACATCATCTAAATATCAGTAGAGGTCAAATCCATCATTTTTATTCAACAACAGACTTGGAGAAAATGGAATAGTGTGCTTTCAAGTGTGCTCTCTAGCCTAAGAGGACATCTCAAACAAGAAAACATCTGTGATGATGTGAGAATTTCTGTGTTTTAAGAGTGCAGCTTCGTCTTTAAAATGAATAGCTTGTCCTGTTATTTTACAACGAACGCTAGCCGTTTCACTCTCCAAAATAACAACTTGAGTATTTCCGAGGATGAGCATTTTAAAAATGTGTTTCATGTTGTTTTGCCAAGGTTACTGCAAAAAACAAGTATCTCTACAGTGCCTCAAATAAAACCTGAGATGTAGAATGCTTGCATTTGTTTTCAGCTCTTCTAAGTAAATTAGTTGTATTCCTTGGGGCATTTATCTTCTAAGTTTGCACATCTAAATGTTTTTGCTCATTTAGTCTTTATAAAATACATCAACCTCAGTCAGACTGGATGGAAAGTGTCCATAAACAGCGATTCTCAATTTGAATTTAGGTCTGGACTTTGACTCGGCCATTCTTACACAAGAAAATCCTTTGATCTAAACCACTGGTTCATAGTTCTGGTCCCAGGGCATACAGTATATCATGTTGTAGATGTGTCACTGCTCCCGCACAACTGATTCAAATGATTTTCTCCTCATCATGCCATCAAGTGCTGCAGAATCCTGTTAAACCCCCATTCATTCAGGTCAGGTGTGGCAGCAGGGAAACACCTAAAATATGCAGGACAGTGGTTCTGTTTAGTTGTCCTGCTGAAAGGTGAACCGTTTCCTGAGTCTCTAAGAGGTTTTCTTTTAGTATTTAACACAATTCATCCCCAAAGCATGATACTGCTGCTACCGTACTCCACAGTTAGGATGGTGTTTCCAGCTTGATGTGAAGTGTTGTGAGTTTTCCGCCTTACATAGCGTATTCTAAAGACTTTAAGTTGCTCTGGAAAGTAAAGGGGATAGAAAACATTTTTCAGATTTTATTCGTAAAAAAATTTAAAAACATGCAGCACTTTCATTCTCAACCATGTGGTTCTTTGTTGGTGAAAAAGCTAAAGTGACATAAATACTTTTGTAAGGAGCTGTATTTGTATGAACAACCTGCAGCTGTTTTCACACTGAATAGGTAAGAGTTTGAGACTCCATCATTGCCTTCTTGTCCATTATAAGAAAACTAATGGAACATCCTAATTTATAAAGTTTTATGTATGTGACCCATATTTTGAGAAAGTATGTGCTTGTAAAAGGCCTATTGTGCTGTAAAATAGCACAACGCTGGGCACATTTTGACTCGAAAGAGAGACACAGCTGTGTAAGGGAACTTGTTTACATCAGAATGCTAATGATATTGCCTCATGCAGCGCACATACATGAAACACACCACTGTGCTGTAAATGGGGGGGCTGCGTGTTTCCGTCGGTGATATAATGGCAACGCGCATGCATTTGCGTGCGTGTTTGTGAATGAGATTCTGTCACAGAGATAGTCATTGTGTCTAATGCAGTGGAACTAATGCGGTGCCACAGTCAACAACATGTTTTGCTCTGTTAAATGTTGTAATAGCTAAGCCAGCAGGTCCAACAGTACTGTATGTTTATGGCTTGGTTGTGCACAGTTAGTTCTGTTGGGGCTCAGGTTGAAGCCTCCTGATCGTCCAGGTTTTAGCAAATGCAGCTTTTCTCAGCTCTTCTTCAACACATTTACATCAATGTCTGAAACCACAATCCACTCAGTCTTTTGTGGAGAGCCACTTTGTTGACTACAAATTAAAAGAGTAATTGTTCTTGCTGGGTGAGATTGCACCAAACAGGTGACCATGCAGAGGAAAATAGAAAAGTTCTGATCAGTGAAGTAGCGAGACTGACAGCCTACATAACTGAACAGAACTTTTTCACTCTGCTTAGGTTAATTGCTAAGACATCATGTCACTACAGTTAAGCAGAAAACAATGGCTTGGGTTTGGGGATAGACTGTATCTTCATGAGCAAGATGTTTTCAGTCCAACCAGCTGACTTTTTGCTTGATTCGGATTAATATGCAAGGCAAGCTTAGGCAATACTTGGCTGTTGTACACATTTTTACAACAGTGGCAATAATAGTGGAGGATATAAGACTGTCAATTATTTCAAATATTCTAAGTGAATTTAAGAGGGTTGCTTTTTGCTTCTCTGCAAAAGTAACTGTTTGTGTTTCGGTTGAAAAACGTGCAGAAACATATGCTTTGTATTTATATGTCTCAACATTTCTGTTATAAACACTTTAGACAATTTTTCAAAAAATGTCTGATCAGTTATTCTGCTAAAGATCTTTTCAGTTAAATTTTAATAAACATAATGAGTTCAGTCTTGCTTTAAGTCCTCTTTTATATCCTCCACTATTGCACTATTGCACAACAGCCTTCAATGACATTGTTTTTATGGTCAGTGGTGCCAGGTGAGACTATGAGCACCAGAAGAAGTCTGCCTGCTAGACAGTCATATATGCATAAAATTTTTGTGCATGCGTTTGAGAGAGTAAAGGACTAATTCTGATAAGTTGCAACCCTTATTTAGGTAATATACTTTCTTTGTCCTTCACTGTGCCCTTTTATAAGTGTCTGTCTCTCACCTTACCCTGCTGTCAAATTATACCAGGATCACATATTTTGGTTAAACATTAGGAAAGTTAGAATATTTGTAAATATTTTACACTAAATTGAGCAACAGCAAAAAATAGGGAGTTCGAAGATATAACAAATTTTTGAGGTAGAAGTACATGAATAAATGAGTAAATGAATTTACAGACTATTAGCTTGTCAATACAATCAAGAAGATCAGGATTATTTAAATACACAATATACATTTCATCTTCCACCATAACTTGCAACTTTTCAACCTACTTAAATAAAACTCCTGAAATTCTGTTTTGGCCCCATACCAAGATTGTTATTGTCCCCCATTTGACCACCCCTTAGTGACACCCCTGCAGTTCTCTAACAGTGACCCTTGTTTGTCACAGTTCCTGTTGTTTGAACCTTTTAAATATGGCTCTGAATGTGGATATAGGCAAATTTAGCCAGAGTAGATAGTTTGTTGAATCCATTTTCTAATATATATGAAGATCAGCATGTGCTTGTCAATGGAGTTGCATGCCTTCTTGTCTTTCTCATTTTGAAAAATGGCTGAAAAAAATTAACCACTGTGTCGCATCATAGTTATTCGTCTCCAACACAGGAGGTCATGGTCCACCTAAAAAAATAAGGCTGAACATTAAAAATGCTCCAGTTACATTTAATCAAGGAATTGTTGGGGTGGGGCAATAAGTGTGGCGCTGGTGATTTTGATTATATATTTTAGCTTGTATTTCTTCCATAGTAAGTAAACATGTACAATTTAAATGTTTAAGTTTTCTAGTGTGAGATTTGGAAACTGATAGAAATTGGATTTACTTGGTCTATAAAAGGCCTTTTACCCATCTTTACCCTGGGTGATACTTTTAGTTAAAGTGTAAGCTTGAAATTATTTGCAAATGGTGGCATTATGGTATTACTACCTAGCTATGTTTTTAAAAGATGTCAATTATAGAGTGATGCAGTAATAGATGCGGAAAGCATCATTCATTTCAAACTATGGATAACAACTTGTACATGATCCCCTATGAGTCAGTTTATCTGACTGTCAGCTATTTATTATAACCAATATCAAAAACACTGGAGACACGGCTTATGCAAATGAAAAATCAACTTTTGATCAACCACCAGAGCAAACAGCTAATGTGTTGGTAGCACTGGATGACCTTTGGTCTGATGCCATTGCTGACAAGTTGTCATTCTGCAAGGTGACTGCATGGGTTTGTTTGATCTGTTAAACTCTAGCTGTCTGAGTCCATGGTTTTAGCTTCATTCATTCACTGCAGTTACAATGTTAGAGATCTCCTGATGTTTTAAGGTTGAAATATACACTTTAGGAAGAGGACTTCAAAGAGGTGTATTTTAATAACAATAATAATGAAAAATTCTCACACAGAAAACTGTATTGACTAGGAGTTCAAAAGAGGACTGTTAGTCCAACCGTTATTATTATTCAAGGTCT
The DNA here is from genome assembly GCA_036173005.1 of Crenichthys baileyi. Lineage (NCBI taxonomy): Eukaryota > Metazoa > Chordata > Actinopteri > Cyprinodontiformes > Goodeidae > Crenichthys > Crenichthys baileyi. Next base: position 124,133 of record JAHHUM010002431.1, read on the forward strand.
GTGTGAAAGAAATAACAAACCCTGAGGACAGTTTTTATTGGGATATCTGGAGTTGGCAGCTGACTTTTGCTTATTTTTGACATTATAAGGTACAGGTGCCAAATTTTAAAATGTTGCTCTCAGCTAACTGAAATTTCCATATTATGCCTGGAACTTTGTGGATACAAACACGCCTGCATTATTACTATTTCTGGGTCAGTAGAACCACAGCGTTCCATTCAGAGATGTACAGTTTTTCCAAGTAGCCCCATAATGCACTTTGTCAGCTGTCTCAAAGGGAAAAACTAAAACAAAGTATAAAGTGATCTCCAAAATGCTGTTTTAGTGTCCAAACCTTTTTTTTCTGACTGGCAGATTTCTCTCTTAACTGTGTGTTTGGTGCCACTCTTTGAATTGGAAGTTTGCATCCAAAGATAGTCAAAAAAAAGTCCAGGGCAGGAAGAGATTACTAAATTTACGTCACACTGGCTCGTAGGTTGAGCAAACGGTAAAACAGACTCGAAGTTACAAATCTGCCCTGTGAAGATAAATGAAACAATCAGTGCCATTGTTAGAAAATACACTCAGTTTGGAATCTTCTTATAAAACCTTGAAACATTCAATCCGATTGTCCAAAGCATGCAAATCCCACCTCTAATCTATCCAGCTAATATTTTTTATCTTGCTTTTTTTTGGTCCCTGAAGACTATTAACTAACAGTGGCAATCCATCTACTCTTATGTAATTAAGAAAGAAAAAGAATAAAAAGGGAAAACTGACTGATCCAGCAGTTTAGAAAAATCTGAAATATTTAAAGATTGTTGTAAATCCCTGAACCATTAATCAAACAATTGTTCTCAGAGCTGAAGCTTTTCTCAGTAACAGCAGCACACAAATCAGAGAATGTTAAAGGTGATGAGCTGATTTAAACTTTCTAAATTTGTTGAGCTTGACAGGTCACTTAACAAAACTTATAGAAACCAGGTTGTCGACACCAAATTCAGTTGTGTGGTAGGTGTCGTTTTAGGAATATAATCCAGCTAGCAGCCTTTTGGTCCCCCCGAGAGACCGCTAACTCTACTCTGAAAAGCACACAGACCCTACAGTTATGATTACAAAGCCCACCCACTTTGTGGAAAGTTATGATTGGTCAACGTTATCTCTGACAGATCTCTCATATACTTTGTATTAAAAAAGTAAGTTTTACAAAGGGACTACCAATCACTGAGCTGGTAGAGTCCATTTGTTTATCTAAGAACATCGGAGAATGGATTTTAAAACTTGAAATTCCAACACTTACTGACAAGCCTGTTTCAGTAGGATTGTTGCTTTAACAATATAAGTAAATAAATAAATAATAAGTTAATTAAAAAATCTAGAAACAAGCACATCATTTTATTATTTTATTAATCATTATTTTGAGGTTAATTCAAAATATATGTTTTTAATATATCAGTCTGCACTAATAAAGGAACAAGACAAATTTAAGCCATTTATTCTACAGTTTAATGGCTTTGATTGTTTTTATTTTATTTTATGTAATCAAACAAACAGCTTTCAAGGGTTAATACAGTAACACTGTCAAAAACAAACCAGAGAGTTATAAACAATGCAACACTATAATTAATCCAAATTGTACAGTGCCATGACCAAAACCAAAGAAAAACATTATAAAGATTAATTGAACTGAACAGAGCAAACAGACTGTATCAAATCAGATGGTGTTTACGCCAACACCTTTTCCAACACACAAAAACACAAATACACAGATATTCCAGCACTGGTGACTCACTGTCTGTGGCCATGGTGGAGGTCCTCTCGGCTATATTGGTCCACATCTCCCACCAGCAGCTGTCGCAAAAGCGATGATTCAGTCGTCCTACCAAAAATGTTGCTTCACCATCACTGTGCAGACGGCTCATGGGTGTATAACACTGACACAGCTATAATTGTGTTGTATGTTAATTAAACAGAGTAAATAAAATAAAATTGCAGGCATGTAATTCTGTATCTAGAGTATAGTGGAATGATGAATTATAATTCAGTGTCAAAAGAGATAATTACTCTTTAGCATATTAAACCATGTAAATTAAAACGCTGTCACGTCCTTGTTGGAGACAGTCATCCTAAATGTGCCTGTTAGTGACTTTTTATGTGTATACATAATGTACAGCATGATTATTGGACATGGGAAACTTAAATCCAGACACACAGAGCAGGCCACAGGCTATCTGAGATGTATTGTTTGTCTGTCATTGGAAGTACATTCCTGTGACATTTCCAACACTGAGGGACATAATGAATAATTTATGTCTTGGAAGTGACATGAATGCAGAAATGGCATCTCTGTATCTGTGTGCATCACCTTATTGCAAACCGGTGACTGCGTAGTCCTTCTATGACCCAGAAGTTGATCAAATGAAAGAGAAAACACAGGTAGAGACAGATAATTGCCCAAACAAAACAGGGAAACATCAGTTTCCATCAGCCAGGAAAAATCAGTAATCTCCTGTTGCGTTAGCTTTATTACCTCAGAATTGATTTGGTGCAAATTGTCAGTTTAACTTTGTTATTGCAGCTTTTACAAAAGGTCCCTCCACTCAGCTAGATTTAAACACAGCTCCCCAATAATTTTATTAGAGATACTTGGTCGCTGTTATTTTGCAATCAGCATCAATCAGCATCATGCTGTTTACGTGTACTTGAGTAAAAAGCATATGCAGCCCCCAGCTCTGTCTGGAAACCATTGTAGCAATGTAGGGAGATAAAGAGGCTTTCCTATCTTTTATGTACGACACTGCTTTCAACAAGACCCCCGCACAATCTAAGCTCTGACTCTATAGATTTCCTGTCGCATTCTCTTTTTCACAGCTCTAATTTGTCAGCCTTTCTCCCCCCTGGTCTCAATCTTTTTATAGATGCCCACCTTTTGTATCAACGTCTTTCTGGCCGTTTTCATCTCTTTATTTACCTTCATCTCCTTTTCTTTTCGAGGAATGCAGCCTTCGCTCCTCGACCAGTGACTTGACTGGCGGCTCATTCAATGTGTTCAAATACAGTCTGTGCACAAAACAAGTTTCCTCTTGCTGGTGCTGATGAGGTGCATGTAGCTGCAGCACTGGAGCGCGAACCTTTTAGATCCCTGACAGCTGCATTTCTATTCTTAAGTTTGCTGTATCTGACAAAGGGTTACAGAGCTTATTTGGCTTTCAGTTGTCAACAAAGAACCAAAATACAGTTTTTTTTAAATAGATTTTTTGATTTATTCTTAACTTTGAAGTTGTCATCTTCCCCATGGGGAAACTGTTCACCAAACCAATTAGAGTTTGTCTCTAAACTTTGCAGTAATTTGTATGCACTGATGCATATTTTAAGCACACAGCTTTAAAATTTAGTACATGCATAAAGTATCCAAAAAAGGAGAATATGAGCAAATGTTGGTGTTATTTTTTGGATGAAAGAACTCGGAAATATGAATTTTTCACTTGAAAATACATGAGTATTGCTAAGGTACAACAACAGATTCATATTTTTTTCATGTTGTTATTTACGTTACTGGTATGTATTGTGTACTTGATGTTTTTTTTTTGTTGTATCAGGCTGTGTCCATAAATATCCCCAAACTAAACAGTTTGAAAATCAAATAATTATTTATCATAGCTAAAATAAGGGACCATTATTGAGTCTCTGTTGCTTGCCTTAGTTAAGTCACACCAGCCACACAGAAACAGCTCAATAGCATATTAACATGTGTCGACACCACAAGACCGAATTACAGAATCAGCAATGTCAAAACAACGGTATTGGTTAAAGCGGTGTGCTGCATGCATTGCCAAAATTGGCTTTGACCCCCTATTTTGCCTTTGAATTTTCACATATGACATGGATGGATGGCACAACAAGCCTTGGTTGAATAAGTCATATGAAAAGAGGTCTGAATCATCTGAATCAGACTGCAGTATTCCAATATTCAAAGTACACTTGGTTCTGTGGTTTGTTTTAGTAGTTTAAAGCTTTTGAAGCCTTTATTAGTGCCTAACTGTATACATGTCATTCAGCATAATTGCTGGCAGCTGTATGCAAGCCTCTGGGAACATTTTAAAGTTCTTAGAACTACGCATTACTGCGATTAGAGTCGTTCTTTTCCTGGTTGATATCTAGCAAGTGGCCATTTCCTATATAATTATTTGACTTTTTCCTCGTGTGCTCATTGTGATTTGTCAAAATGTGTTATTTTAACACATTGCAGCTCCTGCAAGCTTAGTTGCTTAATGCATTTGCAGGTTTTTGTATACAGAGAAGAATAGAAAAGGGTCAACTACCCTGAGTCGTTCAATATTAGAATGCAGAAGTAATGTTGTTGCTGCACTAATTATTTTTAAAGATTTACATCTGCAGTGGCTAATCTCTCCCCAGATGGTAACTATTCTATTGACAGTCAGCTTCTCTGAGATATTTCAGGGTACAGTGCACTGCCACCATCTTCGCTCAGACATTACATCACCTCTGTTCCAACTAACAGATACATTTAATTACTCAGCTGGAACATCTGCTTCCTATACTTAAAAATGCTTGCAGTCAATAAAGTTTTCCCTTTCTTAGTTTGCAGTATTGATTTTGGTCTTTTGTGCTTTTTGCAATTACATATTCCCATTTCTTTTGTAGTTGCACCTTCACAAGCTCTATAATACAATTTATAGTTTAAATAGACTGATTAGAAACTATGAAGATGGTAAAATTGTCTCTACCTTCAAAAACTCCAAACATGGGATTAAGCACCTCTCCCATGATCCTTCTTATGGCTCAGATGGTGCAAGTACACACTTAAAACTGTGTTATCATCTGAACGTATACCTCGTCTTGGCTTGTATCATATTTAGAGTCATTAATCACTTTGACAATAGAGGAGTGTTGTACTAGGCAAACTCGTGTTCCTGTAGCATTTATTGATTTTAATACACATACTTCTGAAAAGTCAGAACTTAATTGTATGTCCATGCTTTACAATAACTATAAATCATCTGTTTCAGAAGATAAACAAAGGTAGGAACTGAAGGATAATTTATCATGAAATAAATCAACAGTGATTCTAAGGAAACTGAATATTATTTTTTTGATTTGCAAAAAGACTAGGCTTGCCAGGTCAGTGCAGTCTGCTTTCTTTTAGAATGACGTTAAAGGAGCCCTCCACTCAGGAGCCTCAATAAAGTTATACTGATCAGCAACATGTACACAATGATAGTACAATGTTGATTTGATGGCATTTACCCCAAAATATAAGTATTTTAGCATGGTGTTTAAATATGGTGTTTCCAGTTTGATGTGATTCAGAGGATCCAACAGGAAAACTGGATTCCACATGCTGAGAGTCAAATGTAGTAAAGAGACCGTCCCATTTTTTTGTTTCAGTAGAAAGGGAGCCACGACGAGTAAAGATCGACCAGGTTCTGTATTGGCCAGTTCTGATGCCGATCTTTTAAAATTAGTGCAGCTGATAGCTAGGATGATTTTTTTTTTAAACCCATCGGTCTTTTTGTACTTTTCAGAATTTTGTCTATGTTTTTGGGTAAAAAACACCTACAGGTAAGCCCAAAAGAAATCCTACCCCTGGCAGATCTAGATTTTTAATTACTTTCTTTCAACCAAGAAGTTCATTTGTGATCGGAAAAGAGACAGGCGTCTCTGAAAACATAATAAACCTTTGTATAAGGAGTATCATTCTGGAAAAAAAAAAAAAATTTACATTGTATTAAAAAACTGCATCCCAGAAATAATTTATATACTTCTCAATAATCAGTGGAAAAATCTTTGTTGGTGTTACGACAATCAAACCCTTCTCATAATTGTTGACCAGCTCCTTGTTTCCACAAGATTTCTCTTTGGTGATGAGCTCCATGTCTTTGAGGCTACAAGACCTCCTTGCCATCACCCTAATCTTTAGCTAGCTCAATGGATTTTCTATTTGATTTAAGTCAGAACTCTGGCTGGCTTGCAGAATGTTATTACCTAGGTCTGCTAGGGGTTTGAGTAATTGTGGGCTTAATTATGTGCTAGTTGGTCTATGCAGCAGCTTCTTTATCTTTCTCTGCATCTTTAGAAATGGTGGTGGGAAGATCTCAGGTAACTTGCACGCATGCCTACAGAGTTGTTACTGTTCGTACACAGTCTACAAAAGTCAGAGGTTCTATGGTACAGATAATGACATTGAAGTTTCCTGCTCTCAGTATCGATGGTCAGAACTCATTCCTCAAGCAGCTGCAGCTGATTGAATAATCCAGCAACACACTACAGCTGGTGGCCCACTGCATTCTCTAGGATCTGCTAGGATATCAGCCAGTAATCTAAATATTGGCCTAATTTATTGGCTAGATGATGATGATATATTGGTCTTTAACTATAAAGCCTTTGAGGTACTTGGGGATGTAGAACAAATGTAAGCAGGCTAGGCTGACTGGTGATGGCCTTGTGGATGAGAATGTGAATTTTCAAAGGATCCCTAAATGTGTATTGAAACTAGTGTAGATACAAAAAGCATGTAGTTTGAGAACATTTTGGTGTTGGGTTGCACATTTAGCAACAGTTCATTGCTAAAGAATCTGGCTGACAGAGAATACTGCTTCCAAGCACGGTAATACAAAGTTGTGTGGAAGGAAAAAGTGTGGTGGAATAAGGTGCACAAGCAACATAAACAAAATTACTAAATTAAAAGAATTTATTACATTAATGAGATCTCCATTTTGGTGTGAATAATTATGGACTTCTCTGCAATCTTGAGACAGGAACTTTATTTTAAGTGTGACAGCACTGAGTCTCCAGCAATAATCAAGGATACATTCATAAATTTGCTGTGAAATATTCAATCTTTGTTACTAGTATAGTTGTTAAATACCACCGAGAAATTGACTGGAGAGGCAGATTACTGTCCCCTTTCAATATCTTGGCTATGTCTATGTAAGACTGTAGTGCAAACAAAGACACCCACTCTGTTGAGATGGAGTGTTATTAGAACGGTTTGAATTTGTATTAAAAACTGTAGTTCCAAATTAAATGCAAAGTAAAAGAACAGTCTGGAGTCATGTTGCTTGTAAAGAACTTATTTATCAGTACCAGCAACAGTGCAGAGCTGCAATTTCCCCTTTTTATTAAAAATGTAAAATACTCCCTTTAATATGATTTAAAAATAGCATGTTACTCGCTCAGTAGAAATGGTTCCAACTCTTGTAAACACAAATAAAGTCTTACAGTATCATAAAATGTTCCCTTTCTGTATCAGCTTGCACCGTCATTTTAAAGCTGCCTGTAAAACCGTGGAAGAGTGGAAATCTTTTTGTTCCACCCTGAAAAGCTGACTCAATCTATATTCTTCCCCAGCTCACTGGAGGCTTTAAATGTGATCCCTTACACAGTTGAATTATTTGTTATATAGCAGCAGTGATCCTGACACGCATATTGTTAAATCATTTTCACAGTATAGACTGTTGTTGTGAATGTGGAACAATCCGGTCTGTCATCTTATGAATGCAGATGCTTACATGAGGTACGTGAAGAGATATCTTCAGTCAAGTTTTTTTGTTTAAAAACTATCATAATTAAAAACCGATACCAGCTTCCACTGTGCATCTAGGAAGCACTTTACTTTTTCCATGTTTTGTTGTTTTACATATACATTTTGGGTTTTCTTTAAATACTTCTTTACAAAATAGTTTTTAGCCATTTTGCAATATTGTTGAAGAGTTGAAGCATTCAACTTACCAGGTACTTAAGTATTCATGCCCTTTGCTATGACACTTAAAATTGAGTTCAGTTGCATCCTGCAATCCTGAAGAACCTTCTGCAACTTGATTGGAGGCCGGCGGTCATAAATTTAGCTGATTGGAATTTATATAGAATGGATCACACTTACAGTATCTATATTATATCAGAGGAGAAACTATGCAGTGAATTCAAAATAATTTGACACCTGGACTGAACATCCCAAAAAGTACAGTGGTGTCCATTATTAAATGCACACCACTGTAAAATAATAAAAAGTATTTATCTTTATCACCTTTCAAATTACAGTAAGACATCAAACTCCATGCAGAAAAGATTTTATAGTTTTAAGAGGTTTAATGATATATTCAGACAATCTCAATTCTTTGTTTCCACCAACACTGTCAGTGTTTACAAATCACAAACTAATCAGTGTATATAATATTCCAGTCCAAGTTGGACTAGTCTAGCATATTGTAAATGTTATGATTGTCTCAATCTAAGCTGGTGACAAATGCATTGAAATTTTCCTTTTTGTTGTTTTTACATATAGAATAAAAGTTTCATTAATCTCAAACTGTGTTTTAAAGAACCCACGTTTGTTGCAAAATGATCCAGTTCAGGGTGGATCAGTCTAAGTATTTAAAATATTGAGAAAGAGACCATCAAATGCAGTCCAATCTAATTAAAATCTGAAATAGACCTTTAGTTTTGCATCAATAGGAAGCTCCAAAGCAGATGCTAATGTAAGAACTGCGGCAAAAGGTTAGTTAGTCACGGTGCTTCACCTACAAATCTTTGTTTCTTTTTTCTGACCAAAACTCTGAAATATAAACCGCTTTGTGGGCTAGTGCAATGCATTTATAACTGAGTGAAGTCTTTATTATAGTGCATTTGATTTGTCTGCGAAGTTGAAGTTTGGTTATGACGTCACACCTGAGTTGACTTTCTCACATTAGTGCAGTATTCATGTCAAACTTCTTTCTCTATTCTGCCTCCTAAATGATTTGCCTTTACATTCTTAGTTAGTTACAGAGCTTTCTGTCCCCTTTCAGGTGTTTCCACTTTTTAATCTTGGCTCGTGTTTTTCTAGTTTTCTCTAATGCTTTTTAATCTTTAAAACAAGATATTTCTTGCTTAACCCGCAGCACTATTCATGCACATAAGAATGTTTGTTCTTTTTCCAAAGACAAAGATATTTTCCCAATGTAGAAAGATTATTATTAACTTCATCTACAGTTTCATAGCTAGCAAAAATAAATAAACTCAATTCTGAGCCTCATATCAGGTAATTGGAAGTTTCAAGGAAAATCTCATTAACTGCAAGTTAACGGTGACTACTCCTTTAATGATTCGTGTTCCCAAATGCAGGACAATTTATTCTCTCTAGCAAGACATTTTTTTTTCTTACTTAGATTTGAGTATTGTATGAAAAAATTAAAAGCATTGCAGCTAAGAGAACACAAAAATGGTTGTGCTGATGTAACTGTAAATCTTTTAACAATTAATCAAAGTAAGCATATACTTTCATGCTGAACTACAACTGTTCTATGTCATTACTAATCAGCCAAAATACAGATGGTGTCTGCACGATTGTAGAGAGATTCACGCATTGGATCAAAAAGGCAGTACACTCACCATTCCGCATGACAGAGCGCGGCATTCTTCGACTTTTTTGAGCATGCACAAATGCTTTCTCATTCGCAACAAGGCTGAAAATGAAGGTGCAGCCTCAGAATACTCCCAGACTGTGTATGACACTAGTGCCGATATGAAAAACATGGCAGGAAGATGGCCAAAAATGCTAAAAGGACAAGCATGTGTGCCAAATACCAAGAATGCAGTCGGATCCTGACAGGTTTCACATTGAGATGAGGTCTTCCAGAGCCAGAGGTTAATGAATTGGCAGCGGTCTTAATCTAGTGTGAGGTTGACCTTACCAATAGGCCAATTGCTCAAAATGATTTTTTAGTACAAAGCATTTGTGATTTTCTAAGTTACCTTTTCACCTGCTGGAATTACATCAAGACAGTGGTTTAGTGACAGGAAATTGAAACAACATGACACAGAGGTCATGTGCTGGATTTGACTGTGTGATAGCAGAGGCGCATAGGCCTGCCGAGCTGCTGCAGTCCATATCGAGCTGACCTTGTATGTGACCACCACTGATGGATGAGCTGGGATTCTGTTTGGTCAAATGCTGCCTCTGTACTTATTTACACACAAGCAGGAAGCTTGTTTCTTTCCTGCTGTTTTAGTTTATTACACTTCGAACTTTGTTGCTGACTTTTTGTATGTCGTGTTTTATTAAACCCCTCTTCAAGGTGAGAGTCTTGCTATTTCTCTCCGAGAACATATTTCCTGTTGAGTTGTTGCTGTTGTTGACGCAGTGGGTCCCAATGTCCCCGCCCGCTCTGTCGTTCGGATCTCATTACATCAGAAGAGGCCTTGAATGATAAAGTGCAAAACATATTGCCTTGAGCTTCATTACACATAATTATGAAAAATCATTATGATGAATGTAAGACGCAAACCTTCTGTTTTGCGGGAAAATGAAAATGTTCTCCAAATAACACTGGTATTTGGTTTAACTTCATAAATTTTGTGAGTCACTTGTTCAGCAAAGAGGAGTTTAGAGTTATTAAAACTGTATATGAAGCCTAGAAAACAAGATAAATGAGTCACCAGGTTTCCAGGTGGTGGTAGTAATATCATTTTGCTTTGCTATTTTTCTTGATGTTTGCTTTAGAATTAAATTCTATTTCTACCACCGGCAACAAACCTTATCTCAACTTATCTTAGCAACAAACATCATCTTATACTGTCTGAAAGGCTTTTTTACTTTCACTGTGTGTTATGTTATAAACTTGTACATTTCTGCTATGTTCCTTTCCATTCTGTTCCCCATCTTTCTTTCCTACGCTGTCCCACCATATGTTTCTATGTTTCTTTCTTTCATGTAGTGATTTTTCTTCCTCTGTTTTTCATTGTTTCTCTTGAGGCTATTCCTTCTTCTGTTGTTCCTTATTCTTCCTTTCACTGCTCTGCAAAGTCTCTCTGGGGACATTTGAGTTGCTCAGGGAGTTGTGGAAACAATGTCTGTGTCTGCATCCTGTGGGACAGCCTTTGTGTGGTTGTCAGCTTGTGTGTGTGTGGGTGTGTGTGTGTGTTTCCATGCATGGATAACAGAGGTTGTGGAGCGTGTTAAGTTGTGCCTCAGAAGCTCTTCGACTGGGACAAGGAGCCAAGGTAGGGAGAGCTAGTAGAAGGGATTGGTGGATGACAAAGCATTAATGTGGATGTGGATCAATACTGGGATAAGACGGATTGAGATTTGAATGAATGAATTAATAAATGAATGCATGAAGGAGATGGTACAAGACCATGTGAATTAGCAAGGACGATAATAAGAAGGAATGAACTGACGACAGACAGAAGGTGAAGCTACAGAGTTGAAACCAGATATTTACGTACATTTCTCTTTTTGTGTCATTGATTATACCTTTCCTGTTGTAGGTTAGCTAGGGTTACTAAAGTTATTTTTTGTTAAATGCCAGAAAAATGAGAGAGAATGTCTTGAAATTTAGGGTTTGACATACAGTACATTTCCTTAATATGTGTTAAGATTTCCTTTTTAAACTGTATAACTTGGGTATCACTCATTAACCTTCTAACAATAGCTGGCTGGATTTTTGGCCCGTTCTTCCTAAAAAACTGCTGTAACTAAGTCAGGTTTGTAGGACATCTTGCTTTAGATCTGCTTCCAGTTAATTTTTCTGATGTATCTCTACTTAGAATGGCAACAAATTATGCCATTAGAAATTCCCTGCACTACCTCCTTTTTATTTCTCCTGGTCCCATGGCCAATCAACGAACAACAGTCTTTTTGCGTCACATGTAGTTCCTACTCAGCCTCTCAAGAGCATGGATGAAAAAAGTTGGTACCTGGGCGGAAAAAACAATAAAGAGAGGAGTGGAGCAAGGCCAAAATTAATTCCATTTTTTCCACCAAAGTCGCAAAATCTTGGCACAATACCACCAACTCCATGGGCCACGTTCTACTTAAGTCTGGGTTTGGACCCTAAAGATCAACTGAAACATTTTCATTTACTGAATGTTCATTACAAGTGTAGTTTCTAGTCTGCTCAGTTCAAATGAGAAACTTGAAGACTGAGGCTCAGCACTGATACAAAAGTAAAATAGCTGTGGAGATGGTATTGAGAGATTGTCCTCCTTCCACTCTATTCCTCCATTATATTATGGGACTATGATATTATGGGGCTCTCTGGTGGCTCTCTGGCAAAGGAAAATTTAGCTGAAACCAACAGCTCTAGCTTTGTCATTTGAACTTTGACATATGGAGCTATGGGAAACATGCCGGGCACATCATCTGTTGCTTTTGGAAGACCAGTTGACTTTTGTCTGTGAAACCTGCCAATGCTTTTTTTATTATTCTTTATAGTAACTCCTGCTTATAGATCCATAGATAGGTTTGATAAGATCGCTTTATAGCCTGATATAATAAGACATTTAGGTGGTTCAATAGCATTAGAAAAAATTGTGCAATGAGCACAACCTTAGCATTTAAAAAGGTTAGTCTTGATGTTCACTAAACAAAGTGATAAAGTTGTAGTTTGGTTTGATAATGAGATGGAAGAATTCAGAAACACATCCTTGCAGTAAAATGTTTTCTGTTTTTTTTTAAGAAAACATTGATATGTAATTCCCTAAATAATTACCTTCTTCTTTTTCAAAGTGAAATGCTTACAAACCAAAGCTGTAAGGCTGTCACCTTCACATGAATCCTAGTTTAGTTCTCTTTAAGTGTTGTAAACCTTTCTATTAAGGAAATGGAATGTACTGTTATTTGCTTGCAATCATAGGAATTAATATGCTAAAAGAATTGCATCAAAGGTGATTACCTATAAATTGATTAATACAAGTGATGTTAGTTGATGCTTTGACAAATAAAGTAAATATGCAAAAAGTCTATAGCCACTCTTTAATTATTTGTTTTGCCTCATTTCTCATTTCAGTACATTCATTGCAGTTCTTTTTGACAGAATATGTTACTGAGAAAAACAGCAAGTTATAAAACATTCAAGCAGATTTCAAACACAAGTGATGTATCATTTAAGGGTCATCACTTGTCTTTATTCTACTTTTGGGGTGCCGAAATATTTTGACGCAGTTTTAAGTACCATAAACTTGCAAAAACCTGGGAGCAGTGCTTTTGGCCTTTATTCGGGAAAAAACCAAAATGTTTCTCCCATCAATAAAATTCCACCCCATTTTAATTGCCCCATAGGTAAGATTTGGATCCCTGCAAAAAATAAGAGAAAAAAAAAAAAAAAAAAAAAAAAAAAAAAAAAAAAAAAAAAATTTCAGCTCACAGGGTTTTTTTCACTGCCTTTCTATTGCTAAGAAAACTATCCTCATAAATTTTTTCCAAAAAAAATTCTTTGGGGGAAAAAAAATCTTTCTTAAATTAACCAGTACAGAAACATCCCGTTAATTTATAAGTCTTGAGGGCAGCCTCTGCCTCCTCATCAGATCAATCTCCCTTTAAACCTCCACCACTAGTGGGGGGGGGGGCACCTTTTTTGGGGGTTCGTCCTGTCGGGCCTTGTGGCGGATGCGGGGGGTGTCGGGTTTGGGGATTTTGGGGGGTCCCCTGGGGTGGGGTTTCGGGGGGTCTGGAACCCGGGGGCTGTTTGGGCCCCCAAATGGGGGGGGGCTTTTGTGGCTTCTGGGGCGGGGATTGGTGGCTGCATGCTTTCATGGGTTTTTGGGGGGGCCAAAATGGTGGGGCATAGGTTATGGCCTGGTGGCCGGGCTGAAAAGGGGTTTGGGTCTGGGGGTGGAATTGGGGGCCCTGGGTTTGGGGCCCTTTTCGCCCCCGGGGTGGGGGCTGGCTGGGCCGGGGGGCTTGGGGGCCCCCGGGGGGGATGTCACCAAGGTTTTTGGGGCCCGCGCATGCTCTGGCATCCCGGCACCAGGCCCCGGGGGGCCTTTTAAATGAAACAGGGGGGTTAAATGCCTCCTAAAAAATGGTTGGGGAGGTACCATCTCATTGAGGTGCTTCCCCCTTCAAGGAGTGCCCCTCTGCTGGCGGGGGGGAGGACTGGGAGGGGGGGGGGAAAAGTCAACCGGGTGTCAAGTCTTATGTTTCTTGGGGTTGTTCGAAGGGTTGGGGTTGGGGGTAAAGGGTTTTTTTCCGGGGTTTGGGGGGTGGCTTGGGTTTTACTTGGGGGGGGAAAGGGGGGTCGTTTGGGGGCTGGGGGTTTTCCCGGGTTTGGATTTGGTTCCTTTTCTAGATTTCCGGGTTTGACGCTGGTCCCCCGCCCGGTGGGGGAGGGGGGGGCGGAGGGGTCTGCATCATTTGGCGGGCGGCTAGCCGGGGCTTTATCTCTGGGTTTGATGGTCTCGGCTTCCCGGGGGTTTTTTTGGGTTTTGGCCGTGGGGGTCCCCTGCCTTTTGTGGGCTTCGGTTTTTGGGGTTTTCTCACGGGCCAAATTCAGGCAGGGGCATGGGGGTTTTGGGCATTTCTTGGACCTGGATGCATGGGGCTTTTCTCAGGGGTTTGTGCAGATTTGAGGGGGCTTTGTTTTTGGAGGGGTGGTGGGGGGGCACTTGCATAGTGTGGGGGTTTGTTTCAAGGGGTTCCGCTTTGGGGCCATTGCGTGTACTGTCCCCCTGCTGTTTGGCATGCTGTGGTGTCAGGGTGGGGTCCTGTGCTTTGCGGCTCTGGCCCCCCCTGTTTTTTGTAGGCGGGGCGGGGTTTTTTTCACTTTGGTTTTGGGGGAGTTTAAACGGGCCTCTTGGCCCCTTTGCTGAGGGGGGGTTTGCTTTTCAGGGGGGGTGGATCCCCGGTGGGTGGTGGGGGGCTTGGGGTTGGTGGTCTCCACCGTGGGCCCCCACCAAGTATGGAAGGATTTTGTGGGGCTGTGGCGTTGGCCCTTTGGGGGAAAACCCCCGCTTGGCTTGGCCCTGTCGTTTCTGCTTGGCTTTGGGATGGATGTTGGTGGTTCTGCATCCCGAGGGGGGAGTGGGGCCCCCTTTGCTGTGGGGTGCTGTTTGGCCCTTTTTTGCCGCCCTTCTGCTTGTTAGGCTGGTGTGTTTTCCTTGGGCACGGTGGTGGGCGGGGTGGTGCATTGCGGGGTCTGGTTGACTGCCTGGCTTCCCCGGGGGGTCTCGGCTTGATTGTCTGTGGAGCGTGCATGTGCCTATGCTGGTCCGGAGCTTGCATTTGGATGGGCCTGCAATTTTGGGTCGGGTGTTTCTTGTTGGCGGCCTCGGTATTGGTGTGGGACGTGCTTTATTGCCCTGCTTACCTGGTTGTGGCTGGGGTCTGGTGCCGGGCATCGGGGACTGGGCACTCTGTTGGCTCTGCCCCGTGGTTCGGGGGTGGTTGGGCATGTTGGTCATGTGCCCTCCTCTGTGTGGTGTAGTCTGGTTGCGCTGGGCCGGCTGGTCTGCTCTTTTTTCTGTGGTGGGGCCACACTCTTTTATCTGCTGACTGTCGTGCCTGGAGGGGGGGTCAGGTTGGCGGGCTAGGGGGTGGCATGGGGAACTGCAGCGTGTGGGGTGAGGTGGTTGTGTCCTCTTCTTGGATGTGGGGTCACCGGCATCTGGATCGGCTGAGCGGCGATGGTAAAGCTGAGCTGGATAATGTTTCTACCTGGGCTAACATTTCAGTGGCAGTGAAGTGGTGTGTCTGTGTGGTTCCGGGGGAGGGGTGGGGGACACCGGCCACGAGTGCTTGCCGCTGGCCGGGGACATCTTGCCAGGTGAGTTTGTCCTGTCTTGGTGTGGGGTCGGGGGCTCCGTTGTTAGCTCGGTGCTCGACGGTGTCTGCCCTGTTGTACCTGTGGGTGGGGGCTGGGACAGCATTGCCTGGGGCCCTTGCCTTGCTGTCGCGGCGCGCTGTGTGGTGGGGGTGGGACGCAGCGGGGGTTCTTGGAGCGGGGCTGTGTGTGGAGCTTGCGCTGTGTGGGTGTTGCTTTTTCGGCCTTTCGGGGATGAAGCTCTTCTGTGGGAGTGTGCCCATGTGCTGTGGGGGGGGGGGTGATTCATGGCGTTTGGGTTCAGGGGCATGTGTTCGATATCTGTGTCCTGGTTGGGGGTGGCCCAGTGGGGAGATTCATGTCAGGTTCATTGGGGGTGGAGGGCTCATGGGGTTGGGATCGGAACTCATTGGGGGTTGGGACTATTGTATTCTGTGGCGGCTCTGGTTGGCGGGCTTGTTTGGACCATGTAGACCCCCCTTTTGTACATGGTCCCCTTCCCGGATGAGGGTGGGGGTGGTTGGGGACTGGGGTCGGGGAGGGAGGTTGGGGTCCAGGCCGGGGTCGCTCAGGTTCAGGCATGAGCCAGGGCTAGCCCAGACCAGGTTCAGGTGCTGGGGTGGTCTGCCTGTCTCCACCCCCGGAGGGAAGGGGACCACCTCCTGGGTCCGGGGGCTGGTTGTCCCCATGGGGTATCGGCATCTGGACCTGGGAGTATGGAGTATGTATGGGGAGTGTGAGTGAGTGTACAACGTCCATTGTTGTTTGTCTTTACGTTGGGTGTGTGGGTGTGAGTGTTTTTTATGTGTATGCATGAGGGTGGGAGTGTGTGATTGTGATTGTGTGTGCCTGTTTTTTGTGCTGGGTTGGGTCTTGGGCTGCTCCCTCTCCTGGATCAGTTTAAGCCCCCATCGAATGTGGGGTCTATTCCCTCTGGGTCCATGGCTGGATCTGCTCGGGCGTAGACGGCTGCCGGCAGGGCCTGTGGGCTCGTTGCTGCAGCCCCCCGGGGGCTTCTGCACTCGGCTGCTGGGTGGTTCCCCTGGAATTCTCCCCTGCTCCTCTCTGGGGGGGTTACGGTAGTCCCGGCAGTGGTTCTCCTGGGGTTCCTGTGCTCTGGGGGGTCTTTGGTTGTCTGTGGCTCGGATCTCCTCGCCTCGCTTTGCATATCCTCCAAACTTGTAAATTATGGATTTGGTCAGCTGGTCTCTCAACGTAATTGATCAAATTTTTTCGACGGGAAGACAGGGTAAAGGAGAACCCTCTTGTCCAGACGGGACATTCTTCTCTGGATACACAATGGATTCTTGGCAGCAGTGGAAGATTGTGTGCCTGACTATGATGTCGGTCGAGGACGTAGAAGACTTTTGATAACAGGATTTCTGCTTTTTGGAGTTGGTGGTTACCTGGCTTATCGAGTGAGTCGCAAATTGTGGGCAGATGTTCAAAGCATTCCAAAGCTGCCTGCGAAGTTGGATGGAGTCTGTAGAGCGATCAACACTCAGACTGAAATATTAAGAGAGCAGAATCGCAAGCTGAACACGATTCTTGAACAGAATCGCAGCCTGGCAGCGGTTGGACTCAGAGGTTAAAGGATATAATCTTGGAGAAGTTGTACGCTCCAGATCTGCGGAAAGTACCAGAAATTTGGATTCGCAATTGAGACATACCAGTAAAACTCTTAAGTTAGTTGGAAATTCACAACTGCCTGAACCACAACATTTATTGTTTTTCTAAATCTGGCGCCCTAATGTGGCCTTGGCAACTTCTGTTAACTGGCTATCGACAAAATATCTCCTTGATGTTATATAAACACGACGCTCTTCCTCAGCACTCCCCCACCAGCTGTGTGCTGATAGGACTATGTGGCCGATTGATAAAACTTCCACCTCTCTTCTCAAGGACAGTGGCGCTTCTATCAGTGTTGACAGTCTAATTCTTGCAAACACAATCAGACTTACATTCGCACCCTCAAGATTCCACTGTACCCTTGTTAAATCTTTACTTATGTGTGTGCTGCTTACTAGAGGGTGACCAGGAGTGGATTTTCTCTCCTGTCCTGTCCCGCTCGCTCCCACAGAAAAATGTCTTGTCCCATCCCAATCCCAGGCCAGCATAATAAAAAAAATCCTGTCCCATCCCACTCCTGGTAAATTGACTCTCACTCCCATCCCGCTCCCATTTAGAACGACTCCCACTCCCGTGCCACTCCCATTTTTGTTTTCTTCATTAAGTCTTTTGGCAATTTCTTTGTTTGAAGGACCAGTTAAGTCCCTTTTTTTAGCTGTAGTAAAGGCCAGTTAAAGTAAATAAAATTAAAAATGAAGAATAATAAAAATATCAACCAAGGGAAACAGACCATGCCTATCTTAGCTGAATAAAAAAAAATGTACATAGTATTTTACTCATTTATTAAGTGATTTTTTTCCAACAATGATTTTATTTTTATGTTTAAAATTGCTGAAATGAAAAAAAATGCACCAGCAAGAGAACGTTTTGAACAAAAGTCAAAAAGGGCATTACCTTTAAAATTTTAGAAACTGTACCTCAACTTTCACAGCCCTGGCCCTCAGGGACTCCTTCCCTGCAAGATTTAGATTTTGGTCTGCTCCAACACCCTGATTTAAATTCTGACATGACCTCCTATACAGGCATCAAGAATGGGGGTCAAACGGGACAAAATTAATACAAAAAATCATCATTAAATAAAAAAATGTTTGAATGTCCCATAAGTGAAGTAAATGTAACATGAAAGAAATGTAACATTAAATGTGCCATTAAATTAAAGGTCAATTTTTTTATTTAATAACTCATTAGAAACAATAAATGTACCATTATATCATGAAATGGACTTTTATGCAATTAAATGTATCACTGAATAAATTAAGTATAATTTTTAAGACGACATGACGTAATTAGTGGTACATTAATATTTAATGATGTTTTAAAAAAAAATGTACATTTAATGGTACATTCAATTTTTTTCTGTTCCACATATTTATTTAATATCTTCCTTGATGAAGACTTTCTACGGAGCCCGCAAGGGGGACATGGGGGGATTTTTTTTTTTTGCGTCCCCACGCAAATACTTTTGCGTTCGCTCGCAAAAATTTTTGCGTTCCCACGCAGCAGTCTTTTCGTTATCTCGCAATACTTTGGGATATTTTCCAAACCCAGATAACTGCAAAAATGGAACAAAACTGCACCTTTTTTTGAGATTTTTTGGTTTTATTTTTGAAATCGGGGCCTTAAAAAAAAAAATCTTCAATCAGACTTAAAAACAGTTATTATCCACATGCTGTCAAACTACTGAACTCTGGACAATAATACTGCACGAAAAACCCCAATCTGTGACACTTTTTTTGCTTATTGCTGCCTAATGTGTACTTTTTTTTTTTCACGCCATTAGTGCTTTTGTTTTTTATCGTGATTTAAATTTTTTCTTATCCTAAGCATTTAATCATATTGTTGACTACATGTTAACCCCCATATGACAAATAAAAATTATCAATGCCATATCAGTGTTTTTTTGTTTTGTGAGCAGTTTGTCATCTGTGCTGCTGTTCCAAAATGCACACTTTTCTCAAATGATTAACAACTTTTGCGAGCGAATCAAAAGTATTGCGTGGGAAGAAAAAAAAAAAATATTCCCCCATGTCCCCCGCGGGCTCCGTACCTTTCCCCCCCCTGTGGCAAAGGCTCTTAAATCTTTAGTGCACATGCGAGCAATTTTGTTGGGAGATGAGAGTTGACGCATGATGGTACTTTTCGTTTGACAAATGAAGAGATGCAGGGCTGATTCAATCCGAATTTGCCTTACAAAGTGTCCCTTTAACACTGGTGTACTTGATTAAGACTAAACACGTTTTACAAAACAGCTACTGCGTGTTTAACACCGCTAAAATTTCAGCTCTCCTGAAGTTCTCCTTTAAGTTGCAAATCCAATTTTACCATGTCCAGTTCTCCACCTGGTTTTCTCCCCCATTCTGAACGCAGGTGGAAAACATCGATTGAAAGCACTGTTGGCTTGTGGGTCGTGTAGTTTTCGTTTGACTCGCATTATAGTATATGCTTCTTGGAAAAAAAACTACACAATGGCGGCGTCGATCCAATTTTTTTTTTTTTCTTAAAGTTTATAACACAGTCTCGTTTTACATTTCCAAAGACAACTGATCCTAGTTTGTTTTCCCTCGTATTGGTTTGCTCCCGCTCCCGTCTGCTCCCGTTAATTTTTTATCCTGTACCGTCCCAATCACGTGATCTTTACTGATGCTGTCTCCCAGCACGAGTCCCATGGATTTCCATGGGACTCGTGGGATTCCCGAAAAAATGTCAGCTTCTATTGCTTACCCCTGCTGAGGTTTTTTTGTCCTACTTCAGACTCTATTCTACTCAGAATAGAGTCTGAAATATGATTTTTTCCCCTCCTATCTTACTTTACCTAAATGTGTGATTTCATTACTTTTCATAGATTTTCAGATTTCTCCGAAGGATTACCAGCAAACGCCAAATATTATTAGTATAGAAAATTTGAATAAAATGTTTTTCACCAATGACCAAGATTTTTAAATTTCTTAGAAGGGTTGTATTACAACAATTTCATAACAGTGAAAGCCACACATTATTGGGTTTTAAAAAAGTTTGGACTAAAAAATGTTTTATACTAGTGACCCAGCTTATTTGAATGATGGGACCACAACTGCCTCATACCAGCGACCTCAAGGATTAATATTTTTTTCTTCTAGCACAGGATGAATTCCTTACCACAGAGGACTTAATGAGCTAATTACCTCTGTTAGAAAGATTGGATTAGAACCAGCTCTTACCAGTAAACTCCCAACGATTATTAATGTTATTTGATTTGTTTTTCTGTGTTTGATTTTCTGTATCATTGTAATGTTTTTCCTTTAAGGGCCTTGTTGCTGAAAAGCGCTATATAAATAAACTTGACTTGACCAATGTTCTATATTGAGCCGCATTTACCACTAAATACATCTGGCATTCATAAGTACCGTGCACCATTCGGTAAAAAGGCTGGTAATACGAACATTTCTACAGGTGTAGAAGCAAACAGGGTGTTATCTTGTATTCTGTTCATCCTTCTTTCTTTCCTCCATTCTATTCTCCTTCTCTCACCTTTTCCTCTTTGCCTCCCTTTTCTCTCTTTCGTGCTTCTTTTTTTTTCCTTTCCATTTCTGTCTCTGTGTCTGTAACAATTGAAATAGTCCCAAAGCAGTTTCTAATAAAGTTTATTTTTATGAATACCAAGCAGGGCTTTAAAGCGTTAGCTGTAATGCTCCACTTGTGAAAGTAAATCTGTTGGGCTTTTTCTTGGCACTCAGACAACAATTCTGAGTGCCAATAGTCAACAATCCTGCCGGACAGGACACGGTAAAATAAAGAAAAAAAAAAAAGATTGTGGATGCTAAGGATGATGGCCTGCCAATCTTTGCAGGTTGCATACAGTGATGGCAGTCATCGACTTCAACCCCGAAGTCTCTTCCAGTTAAATGAATGGCTGGATAGCAATACTTAAACCCCCCTTTGGTTTGGCAGTACGATGCTTGTGAACGTATAAAATATA
Source organism: Crenichthys baileyi (assembly GCA_036173005.1). Classification (NCBI taxonomy): domain Eukaryota; kingdom Metazoa; phylum Chordata; class Actinopteri; order Cyprinodontiformes; family Goodeidae; genus Crenichthys; species Crenichthys baileyi. The sequence continues at coordinate 145,235 of JAHHUM010002431.1, forward strand.
AAAGGTATTTGCGTTTTGTATTCTGATTTGTTTTGACAGCCACAGGAAGCAAAATATGTAGTCAGGTAAATTCCTTTGTTCTTCTGCAAATTAGGTGTGTTTCATTCAAGAGTTCAACATCACTCACATCTTATAAAACTCAAACCACACAGTTGGTCTGTGTGTTAGCATTGATAGCAAGGAGCTTGTTGCCTCAGGCAACAGAAAGCAGTAGGGAAGTTTACCCAAGAGAAATATCATATCCTTTAGATTTATTGAGAAAATAGGTTTTACAAAGGAAAATGATATCTCCTGTCTCCATTGCTTTATTTCAGTTTGACACAAGTTTAAAGGTTCCCTCTATACAATCCTCTGTACATCTAAAATTGTTCTAAGCTTGACAGGATTGATTTTAAACTGTGGAAAGTTTGCTTTTAGGAAGTTTTTAATGTTTCTCCAATGATTGGGGAGTTTCTGCATTTTTGCAAATTTCAGTCTAAGGGCTAAATTTGTGTCTCAATTTAAAAACGAAACATCTCAATTGTTAACAATATAAAAATGGTTTTCCATAGTGAAAGTTTTGAGAGCAGACTGCTAGACATGGGCTGGTGTCCAAATTTAAGGTGTACTATGGTCTTTTAAAAGTCACCATGTCAGCATCACCAACATTTGCCATCTTACCATTTCTGCACTTTAAAGTCCTTTTCATGTTGCATACAATAGCAGTTCCCTTTTCCCATTTCCCTTTTCTCTTTGTACGCTGTCAGTCTCTAGTCTCTCTCAGAAAACACTTTTAAATCTTGACTTAGATGCTTTTTGGCCAATGTTGTGTGATTTCTAAAAGGTCAAAGGCAGCGTGTGGGGGGGGGTGGTTTGGGTTGAAGTGAACCTGCTATTGTTATACCTCTGAGCGGGCCAAGTGGGGTAGTAACAGCCACCCAATGATTGACTTATGAAAGGTTAAGCTGGCTTTGAAAATCAAGGTTTTGATAACGCAATGACAGACGGTCTATGAGACCAGCTGGGGTACGGAAACACACTGTGGAACGGTGTGGTGTGTCTTTTGTTGCTTGTCACTTCTTGCCTTTAACACATTGTATGGGTTGTGCTGAAGTGCTGACGAGACTGAGCAGAGCACTGAACTTCAAGCATTGCAAGTAAAGTTTAGGTATAACTTTTAACTTAACGTTTCAAAAACAGATATGTCTGACACATTTTTATGGTTGCACGATAATGTGACTCTGCTAAGTTCCACTTCCTGTGGTTATGTGAAGCCGTTTATAAGGACTTGGAATACATTCATTCAGCAGGGATCC
>JAHHUM010002431.1:146539-239244 GCA_036173005.1 Crenichthys baileyi
ATAGCTATACATCACATTCTGTGCATTGCTGCTCTACGCTGTGGGCTTCACGTCTTATATGATTATAATACTTTGTAAGTATTTATTAAATGTCAGTTGTGCTGGACACAAAAAGCTGTAAAAACGAATTAAAGTCTGTTTCTAAATGTTACTTGGTTTTAAAAAATGGTTTAATGTTGAGCTATGTTTGGATATATGGAAACTAAAAACGTAAATAAAATTAATAAATGTAAAATCATGAATTATATAACAAATGTAAAAAACAATGAGGTTTTATTAAAGAAAATAACAATAATGATTTTTACAATACTGTTATCTTAAAAAAAATCTGCCATCTCATCTTTTTGCCATACTGAAAACAAAGGTAAAATATGTATTGTGATAATTAGAGAATGCATGAAAATATATGCAATGTGATACTATAGTATCGTTGTTAAGTCATGAGGTCGGCCAAAGTTCTGAGCTCTAAAATGAACATGAACTAGTTCATGCTGGTGCTGCCATTTTACTTCAGCTGAAGGGGTGAACATCTGAAGAACATCTAAAGTTAATACAGATTTAGTCTGTGTGAGATAAACTCAGGACTACTGAATGATGAACTTATACGAAATGCATAAGGAACAAGTTACTGGCAGCAGATCGTTTTTCTCATTGGGGGTAAGCAGATTCTTGGACAGAGCCTGCTCCGTTGCATTCCACAAATACTTAATTTGGGGGGGGGGGGTATTACTCAAGCGCCCAGTATGGTCATACTGGCCAAGGAGTAGTCCGTACTGTTCCACAGCAAAACATTGAGACAAAATAATAAATTATATTCGCCTAGCTGTCAGTGTTTCTCATACATCAGCTGATCGGCCATTACACAGTCAAAGTACACTCTGCCCATTTTAGGGTTTTTAAAGTCTCAGCGATCTGCTCTATATCAGGTTCTATAATTCTTTCAATCTAACCTGAAGTGTACAAAAGCACAAACAGCATAGAATTCACCATGTCGCCATTCGTTAAACTAAGACCAAGCCAAAATGGAAACATTTGTGACTAACTTGCAAAACCCTTAAAACAGTAACTGTTCTAATGTATTCATGCCTTTTTCAAAAGGTTTTTTTAAAAATCTTTGTTGCAGATAAAAATCTGAAAAGTGTGTCTTTCACTTTAAGTATAGTTGCAAGCTTTGGGGTGTATCTCTACCAGCTTTGCACATCTACAGACCTTTTTACTCACTCTTCTTTAAAAAATAGCTCATGCTCAGTCTGAATGGATGGAGGGCATCTGTCAACATGAATTTTCAATTGGATTGGTGTCTGCACTTTGGGCCATTCTAACACATGAATCTGCTTTGGTATAAGTTGTTCTATTGGGGCTCTGGCTGTTTGTTGTGTCCTGCTGGAAGGTGAACCTCCACCCCAGTTTCTTCAGGTCTTCTGGTTCAAGACTTCCAATTCTTGAAAATACCTTGAAGTTGACCTTTTACAGGATTCCAGGACTTCCAGGATTGCCCTGTGTTTAGTTCCATCCAACTCCCCATCAACTCTGCCCAACATCCCTGTTTCTGCAAAAGAACTGTATCCCCAAGGCATGATGCTGACACCACCATGCTGCATCTTGGGGACGGTGTGTTCAGGGAGATGTGCAGTGTTAGTTTATCACCACACATGGTCTTTTGCATGTCGGCCAAAAAGATCTGTTTTAGATTCAACTAACTAGAGCACTTCCTGCTACAAGTTTGCTGTGTCCCCTACATCATTTTTGTTGAACTGCAAACAGGACTTCTTTGTCCCGTTTGTCTTTCTTTTAACAATGGCTGTCTTCTTACCGCTCTTCTATGAAGGTCCGATTTGTGGAGTGCACGACTAATAACGGTCCCATACAACAAAATATTTTAGACCAAAGAATGTTCATGTGTTTGAATGGCCTAGTCAAAGTTCAGAACTTAATCAAATTGAGAATAGGGGCCACAAATTGAAAACTGCTAATCACTGATGCTCTCCATCCAATCTGACTGAGCTTGGGCTATTTTGGAAGGAAGGATGGATAAGGATACAGTCTCTAGATGTACACAGCAGGTAGAGATAGCCCAAAAAACCTGCAGCTGTAGTGAAAGGCGGTTCTACAACGGATCGACTCTGAATACAAAATGCAGTTTTTTTATCCTTTTACATCAAAGTTATTCACTGCTTTCTGTTGGTCTGTCACATAAAATCCCAATAAAAAATTTACGTTTGTGGTCCTAATGTGACAAAGGTGGACAGGTTCAGTGGGTATTAACACTTTTCCAAGGCACTGTACATTCACAATATCTAAATCTCTAGAATTCAATGGGGTGCACTTTCTTTTTAGCATGACTTTGCCCGCTTTCAGAGAAATACCAAGAAAGACTCTTGCATCAAGTGTATTTGCCTTTCCCGAGACAACCTCCACTTCCCTTTTCTTGAGCTGCGTGACAGGGTTTGCACAGCTGTGGTTTGCTATTTCATTAGGCGAACCCTATGATGAGTCACACATGGCAGTTCTGAGTTTAGCAAGGGCTCAAGGAGGTTACTGTGTAAACACACTGTGAAGCTTCACTGAGCAAACAGATTTTGCTCAGTTTGAACAAAAAAAGAAATCAAGCCCAGTGACTTGAGAAAGTAGTTTTTAGGAAGGCAGGCCTGAGGTTTGCTGATCAGAGCAGGCAGACACCAGCTCGGCCAGCTGGGAACAGGGAAATTCCTCGCCGAAGCTACTCACCAGTCCTCATGATGAGTGCAAATCTGGTCTTTCAGCCTTTGACACTTTTTATCTCAGCTTATTTGAGAAAAGGTTAGCGGCCAAAGGAGCTACTGTCATATCAAGCTGCTAAAAAAAACCCACAAAAATAGAGGCATCCGTTTCTATCAAAGCTACATAGTGGCTGGAAAAAAGGAAACAAAGGATTTTAACTTAGGTACTAAGTTCTACCTGCTGATGCACAAAGTTAGTAGGGCAATCTTTATCCCAATGTATCACTTCACTGTCTAATTAAAATTAGTTGAAGAAATCCATAGCAAATGACTTTCTGTGCATACATGAACCCCAGGTGTACCCCTCCCCTCGCCCAATTACTGCTGCAGATAGGCTCCAGCAAGGACAACCAGGTATAGACGATGGGTGTATGGATGTTTTTCCTTATACCATCTATGCATGCCGTGTACCTCAGCCAATCCAGTCTTTGTTTGGTTCCATGTGACTAACAGTTTGGAAACGCAAACGACCTGATCTGGTCTACAGTATGGAAGTCCTTGGGGGTTGTACTCATGTCTGAACCGAGGTCTGTTGTTTGCTTCCAATTCCGTTTCATCATCTCTTAAATTCTGATTCCTCTGGCTTTTTATTTCTAAACACATAATAATAGCATTACTACATTTTTTGGTGATACTGTCAACTTATATATATAATTCATACTTAAAGTACAAATCATTTTTTGCATTTCACTTCATGGTATGCAATAAATTGGAACATTTATAAGCAAAATGAAATAGCTTGTAGGACAATCAAAGATTTAGATTAATCAATTAACAAAAAATTACTCAATGGATAAATCCAAAAGAAAAAGTAATAATTATTGGCTGCCCTACTATACTACAAGGACATGTAAAAACGGACATGCTGTGGTTTAGATGGATGTAAAATGGAAGCAGGATGGGACAGCATGGCAACACCGGGGGTTTGAAATGGGGGTACGAGTTGGCAAAGGGTTGAACTGACCCTTGGCCCGACAGCCCCCTGAGCTTTCAGCCCTGTGTCTATTATGGAACATGTTAAAGTTATTAATGTTAGTAGCCTTTTGCAAATTTCAAATTTGCTTGTGTTCCCCATTCTCTGGGGAACACAAGCAAGAGTCAGTTGTTTACAGTCGCTAATTCCAACTGGACTAACTGCTAATTTGACACATTAGAGACAGCTTAAAATGTCAGCTTCCTAATCATTTTGTCTATTTTGAAATAACAGTATTAGAGGCACTGCTCTGTCACACACATTGCCATATATATATTATATATACATTCTAGAACTGCACCTCTGAAGGTGGCAGCCAGTTGGAGTAGCTCTGTTATTTTACATTCTGATTAATTATTTTAAGAACTGAGATTCCTCTTGTGGTGGATAAGTATAGATTTTTTTTGACAAATATCCTCTTTGGTATTGGATGCTGTGCAGATGGAAGGATTTTTGGTGATACTTTTTTACTTTTGGACATTTCTTATGATGTGTCACCATGACAACAAGGTAGTTATTTACAACTGGGATTAGCTGATTAATATCTCAAAAGCACAAATAATACATCAACTACAACCCCAAATCCCTGATTAGTTGAAAAGGAGCAACCCTGGATGCAGAGCAGGAGCAAAGAGAAGAGAAAGAAGGAGGAATTTCAAACCATCTCTTCCATCGATTATGATAGGCAATGTGAGATCGTTGGGAAACAAGTTGGATGAACTCCAAGCCCTTCAAAGGACCCAGCCAGAGTATCGGGAATGCAGTATTATGTGTTTTACTGAGACATGGCTGCAGGTTCATATCCCTGACTCCAGCGTCTCTCTGTCAGGCTTTCTGACTGTTGGAGCAGACAGAGACGAACAGCAAAGGCAAAGGAGATGGACTGGCAGTACTTGTGAACAAAAGATGGTGTCATCCAGCACTGTTATGTTACTATGTGAAGTGTCGTCTCTGCAGTCCAGATATTGAACCGTTAGCATCAGAGGCTTCTTCCGATGTGCTGTAAGACAGACCACTACAGGAGATCCTTCCTGCCCTCAGCCATCAGCATCTACAACGGCTCTTTGAAGAAACCTGCATAATTTGAGCTACAACAGCATTTAATTTCCATTTGGGATTAATAAAGTATTTTTAAATCAAATTGAATTGAATATAAAGGAATGACTGATCCTAACAGAAAGGCTAGAAATAAAAAGAAATCCATCCATCCTTCTATTTTCTATTCTATTTCTTCTTCTGCACAGGGTCGTGGGGGAGCTGGTGCCTATCTCCAGCGGCCTATGGGCAAGAGGCGGGGTACACCCTGAACAGGTCACCAGCCCACCACAGGGCTAAAGAGAAATCCTAATCAATCAGTATCGGCAGGTAAAAACATTATTAAAGATTTAACCTCACAAAACCTCGAATCAATGCATCTTTAATTTCGTTTGCTAGAAAAGCATCAGTATATCCAGCCATGATTTGTTTTTTAGGAAAATTAAATAAAGTGACACAATTTACAACTCTGAGCTTCCCCTGTTTTCATACATTGGATTGGAAGTCAACAAACCTCTGTTAAATTGCCAGTTTTTTGTTGATCATTAGTGATAAAATGTGTCTAATTATTGGTAACTACCATGAGATGCTGGGGATTTCTTTGCAGTCTTCTCCTGACTAATACCTTTGTACACCGAGATCCCTTTCATCCTTTGTAACCTTTCTACAAACTATGACTATAGCTAGTAAATGCAAATGAATTGTAGCAGAACACCTGACCTTTATTTCAGGTTAATCCAATTCAATGTAACTGATGACAGGTGTGAACTTAAGAATACTGAATGTTAAAATGAAATCAAAAGGTGCTTCAATAAACTTCATTTATTTGTGTGCACGTTTATGCTACTAGGTTATTGCAGCTTATTATTTTTAATATTTTTTCAAAATCAAAAATGTATAAAAAAAATATGAAAAAATATTTACACGTGTCACATGAACGGTGGAGTTTTAAAATGATCTGACCTTTATATCACAAAAACCCGCTGTTTTAACAGGTTTGTGCGTGTTCTCAACAAGAACAAGCTGCAGCTTCATGTGTTGGACAGCCTGTCCTGGCCCAGTGATTTTGTGTAACGCCTGTGGTCACCACTCCCTGCATCCTTATGACACACCGATCACTCCACAGCCTCACCATCCTGAGAAGAACTGTCAGTCTCCCCATTTTGTGAGCATACAGAACCACATGGGCTGACTAAGCTGAATTAATAAAAGCTCTATGTAGAACTTGGTCAGGCTATTAACATTGTTGCCTTTTTATTTCAAAATGGATTTAGTGTGAGAAAACCACATGCTGATTGTCACCCACAGATGTGAAAGCAAGTTTTCCAACCATAGAGAGAGCCTCTGTTAAGTTTTAGCAGTGCCTGACAGACACAGGAAGAGAAACAGACGAGGCAGCAAGTAAAGCGCCCACGCAGCCCTGCTCTGCTCAGCCCTGAACGTCATACAACATGGCATGTTCAAGTTCAGTGCTAAGCATGTTGCAGCACAGCTTTAAGGACATTAAACTACACACAGCATGTACACAGTTATACCAAATAAAACAAAATCAACATTTCTGTAGAACAGAAATCAAAGGAAGTGAGAACCAAGACTAGTGTCCTCAGCAAGTTTAAAGAAAAAAAAAAAAAACAATAATTCTCTGGCTTTTATGAGTGTGAAATATTTATCTACCGATCAAACGTTTTAAATATTTCCAACACCACAAAACTACACAGATGACATCTGTGTGATATTGGATGGTTGTACAGACTGAAACCAAAGAGAGAGTAAAAAGCTCTGGACATTTGTAGAAGTACTGAACAATAACTTTATTGATACACGGATTTTATGTTATGCTTTACATATGTTTGCACCAATCTTGTTCACTCCTGAGTTTGTACTTGTTTTTAGTTGTAATATGAAGATCTACCAACTGAAAGTCTCCTGTGTTGGTATTCTCACTCTTTCATTGCTGTTCCTGAGATGTATGTCTGAGGTAAATGGTTTGCTTTACTGACATGCTCATGTTGTCTTACCACATAATGTTGTATCACATAAAGTCAAAAATCTATAAAATATTCAACAGTAACAGGAAGATATAAAAAGGCATACTTTGGTCATGACTGATGTAAAATAAACTGAACTAACTTAGAGTAGCTGGGAATTAAGGAAGCTAATGATGTTACAAAAACAGATTTTTAAAGGCATTATGGTAAATGGTCTGCACTTGTATAGCGCTTTATCAAGTCCTGAGGACCCCAAAGGGACTGATATCACACACTGCAATAAATGTCTAGACGATCAGAACATTCTGATTCAGCAGCACACCTTGGGTATTATTTCTATATAAACGGTTTTATCTACTTTGTAGCCCAAGAGTATTTCCTCCTTTGAGACAATAAACTCTAATTTATTTGGTTTGAGGTGATTGAGAACGTTGATTTGACAAATAACTAACTAAGTGACAGTATTTACTGTGTGATATAGTTATAGATAGTTAAGCAGCCAACCAATATGTTTTTCTGTGGCCTAAAAGTTAAAAATCAGTAAAGCCAAAGGTTGATTCTGCTCCAAATATTTCTATTTTCTTTGACCAATTTGTTTTTCCCTTTTTTTTTTTTAACCTTAGATCTGACTTTTGGAATTCTCTTTGAGGATCCTACATTTGGCCTGAAAGGAACTGCCTGAAGGAGGAACAACTTTGTCTTTCTGTGGGGTGGAGATCTTTCAGGTGATATCGTTTTTATAGATCTGCGTCAGAAGGAGGTAGATTCTCCACCTCTACCTAAAATAACCAATTTTTCATAGTGGCACAACATGTTTTCTGGAGAAAATCAGTTTACATTATTGCACTTACAGTTTAAATGTCTTTTATGAACTATGCAGAAGAACTGTGAATAATTTTGTATGTATTTTTTCTGCTTTACATACAGTGAAATAAATAAATCTGATTTTAAGGCAGTTTGAGCATAAATAACTGTGTTATATCTAGAATTAAATGTTAAAGTTATTGAACATAAAACCACAAAGAAGTGGGGCTTTGTTGTGATCATGGGGGAAAATTTGTCATTTTAATAAGAAAATGATCTCACTGCTTTTTGGATCAAAAACCTGGGCCCACTTTACATTTAGACTAATCTTGTTATTCATTTATTTTTCCACAACAGCAAGCTTTTTTCCACCAATTTTTGCCACTCTGTGAAACAGAGATGTGCCACTATGTTTCTGAGAAAACAGAGTCTACATGTGACACAAAGTACTGCTTCTGTTAACTAATCAACTACCAAACAGCTTTGAACAGGCATCTACTGAGGCCACCTCTTACAGAGTACACAAAGGTTCAATGTTCAGAATGATGGAGGGTTGAGGGGGGCTGGTAAACTTGAGGCACATGAGAACAGAGCCTTGAGTAACTCCACAAACAGCTTTGAGAAGTTCAGTATTCGCCCCAAAGAACTGAAACTCTGAATGAGGAAGAAAGGACTCGGGGAGTCGAACAATTGTAAATTAAAAGAAAGAAAACAGGAAAAAGAACATTTGTGGTTAATGTGTGGCATTATCTTTGACCCTATTTTAAATGTCTATATATAATATTTTAAAGATGCAATTTTATTTTAAAGTATGTGAATAAGATGCTAAAGAGACAAATATATTTCTGCTGATATTTATGACTTTTTCTTTAAACAGAAAACATTAAAACCTTCATTGAAAACAAAACTACAGAGTAGGAAATGGTTCTAGACAATCGCATATGTTAATGTTCAAACGTAGAGCAGGGTCTGATCTAATCTTTCTGATGTACTTGCCTTGCTTAAGTGTGTGGAGGCTGAACATTCTTCTAAAAAGATATACAGCTGGCCTGATGCACTGCATCTGTCCCTACTGATTGTTCCAATGAAAGCACAAAGCAGACAAAATGTTGCAAGATACAGAGATCCACACTGTAGCAAAGATCAACTGCACAGTGAAGCAGGCTGATGGGTTAACACTAAACTGGGCTGTAGGCCTCGATGACACTTCTGCTTGCAGCACTTGTCAGTGCTCTGTTCCAGCAGCAGCTGCTTCGGTGGGATCAAATTAGAGTCAACAAGATTTGGAGCTTGTAAATTAATAGGAGCAACTAAGTCTCTAATGTGTCACCCTGTCAGATAAATCTACAAGAGAAACTAAAATATGTGTATGTGTAGAAAACATCTGCATATGAATTCAGTTTCAGCTTGACCAGCCCTGACAGTTGATCGGCTGGTCAGAAATTCAAAACTACCTTTTTTCAAACTGTTAACACACCATACTTAAGCACTACAGCTACTCTTCACAATTTGTCAATTAATTCAGATTAAGTCAGATTCTAAGTATAATTAATTTTAATTGCGTGTTATTTTCTGTATTAGAGTTTATACAACAACCTATTTCCAATGATTGCAGATCTGACCCCCATTTGGGCCAAATTACTGTTATGAAAAATGACAGAATATGATCAATCCAACATAACTATGAGTGACCTCCTGCTGGTAGATATTTGTTGGAGTCATAATACTGTATCATTTCCCCACAGTAACTATGAGCAGATTATTGAAAATTACTTTTAGTACTCAGTGTTAACCAAACATTCCCATTGTGGGTCCAAATTGATGAATGGTCAGTATGAAATGTCTCATGGCAGATGATTAAATTTTGTACCTGATAAAGTCAAATTCAAAACAATCAAAATCACAAAGCATGATGTGACAGCAGGGTGAAATGACCCAGCTGCCATATCATGGTTTGTGCTACAAGGTAACAAAAACCATAACACAGTGTGGAAGTAGTTGATGCAGGAAGGTAGCTTAAAGTTTGCTGTTTTCAGTATCATTGAGGTATTTAAATATAAAGTCAGTGGAAGCATAGAAGCTCAACTATTTAAAATAAATTTGTGCTATTTGCTAATATAAGAGGCTGAAAACAGTTTAAAGTGTGAGCTCCAAATTATTTTTTCTGTTATAAATTAGTAAAACTTTATTTTACAGCGACTGCTTTCACACACTGACACACACACCCATACACACACACGGTGTGATGTCATCTCTACTCCTAATTAATAATCGTTCACCACAGCAAGGCTAGAAACAAATAATTTTGAACGTTTTTGAGTTCTAACAGAAAAATTTGAATCTCCTCAAATCTGTATTAGCAAGTCAAAGCTTTAAGGAAACTGGAGATCGGGAATTGGCCACCAACCTCTAATCAGTGAATCTCCAGTTATATATAAGACATTCATCAGTAAAATTGACATCATCATCAGTTTAAGGAGTGGAGCTGCAGGCATCAGAACCAAACAGAACATTCTACCAGTGTAAAGCATGTATAAACTTTAGTTACTCTGGCAGATTTAATTACAAGTTGGCCTCATCAAACTAAGCATTCCATCATGAGCACTTATTGACAGACTCCAACTCTGTCTTAGTTGACACAGAGGAAGTAAACTATTCATCATTAATGATAGTGATGACTGAAGCTACTCGCAGTTGCAGCAGCCACTTGTCTGAACTGTGTGGGACGTCAGCTAATCCTCGGTGCTCTCGGCTCCTCCCTTTATTGTCTGATAATTACAATTTGTTCATCTGTTTCCAACTAATGTCGAAATCGCACCTGATACCAGCAGTTGGTCTACCACATGACCTGCACAGTGCAATCAATCCCCAGAGCTCATATTTTACGTAAGAGCTGGGCCTTCTGTTCAGTTCTCATAGATGTCTGATCAAACACACGTTGGCAGGGAAATGAAGCGCACACCACAGTGCAGCCCACCCATGTTAGAAGTGACACACACACACAGACACCACCCACATGTGGCAAGCCTCATTCAGCTGAGCAGTTCTGTCACTGTGGGAAATCCAATTGGTCTGTGTCCTCTCGCTGCATGCATCCTCTCACACTTCCTGTTTACAAATGTCACAATGCATACATACACACACACACACACACACACACAAACACACACACACACACAGAGCAGATCTGTACATAAAGGAAAGCAGAAAGCAGGCGCATGCTTATGTGAACAGAACACACCCTAAAACTTCCAGAAGCAGCTTATTGTTTTTGTCAGGCGAGGCAGCAGCGAAGGGAGGAGCTGAGTGTCTCAACGCTGCTGCCGTAAGAAGTCAGACGCTTTGGTCAGATGTCAATGGGTCAGTTTATATTGATTTTGATACAAATGAGTATCTTTGAATAATTCATTTTTCTAGTATTGAATATTTCCAAATTTGATAATTTTGACAAGTGCTCAGAAATAAAATGATTCTGTCTTGCTTTTACTGAAAGAAATCTAAATTAGCTGAGCTAACTTGACGAGGCCTTGGTCCAATTCAAGAAGCCGACTGGGCTGTCAAAGCCAGTGGTGGTCTATGGCAGCTTTTTATTTTATTTTAAACAAAGGATCAATAAATTTTTTCTTTGGGGTTAATAAAGTATTTTTAATTGAATTGAACTGAATTGAATTGAATTACTAAAAGGGCAGATAGCAATTATCTGTAAGCCAATGATAGTCCTTAACAAGAACATTGTTAAGTTAATTAAGTTGGCCTGTATTCATCACTAGCTTTATTCACAGTAAATGGCCTGAGGCCCAGAGTTGAACCTGGGACAGCTGCGTCAAGTAAGATAGCCTTTAAATACAGTGTAAACACTACCACTGAGCCACGTGACACTCCTTATTTTCTTCTTCTAAGTTACTTTTACCTGCAATGTTAGTCATGTTTTTGTTTTTTGCCACTTTGCCCTTCAAGCATTCAGCATGTCGACATGAGTGAATCTTAATTAGTGCACAGAGCGCCTGTGCACTATTAGGTCTTCAGTATATAACATCAGGTCATTGCAGTTAACCTTTTCTGCAAAATACAGAAACTTAACTAAGTTCTCGCTGTAACCCTGGCCAAGAGGAACTACATTATTTAAAGATTAATTTATCTTCCTTATCCATCACATTGTCTAGCCTCTAAACTCCAAAGATAAAGTCCAACTAGCTGGTTACACAACATCTCTGCATTCAGGCCACAGCGCAGCCAATCGCAGCAGCAGTGATTGGTTGGTGTTCACTGTGCTTTCATAGTGTGCAGTAAATTTGTGGTTGGAGAAGGCTGCTCTCAGGCAGCTTCATCAGCTCTGGCTCTATTGGAAAAGTGTGCGTTTGTCCTCTGAGCCTTTGTTGCTATATTGAGCCATCATTGTGCTGTGTGGCGGGTGGGGATACAAACATCCTCCCTCACAATAATAGAACCAATCCTCTTTTCCTGTGTTACTGTAGATTGTTCCAGGGAGTCTCCAGCAAGACAAAACCAAACTTATATACACTGGGACCTTTGTTGAACTGAAGCTGCTGATAGATCAGCTCTAGTCTTTGAGTAGACATTGTAAGTTATGTACTTTAATAAAACAGTGCTAAAGGAGGAAGACTCTGGGTAGCTGGTATCTTTAGGTAGACATTTGACTTTAAAGGCTATTTCTCTTAGTCTTGATTGGTCTGACTGGAGAGCTTCAACAGTAGCCAATGGTTTGGGACATGACAATTTACTTAAATAATGCACATATACTGCATTTATTTCTACACGACAATAGTCGTGTATTTATCCTTTTGAGTTTTAACCATGTCATTGACCTAACAGATGGGTTTTTCATTGGCTACCACCAAACCCAGACTCCTCTTCTGGATTGCCAGACAGAGAGGAATGATTCATCACTACAGGGAGCATTTCTCCACTGTTCTAGAGTCCAATGGTGGTGTGCTTTACACCACTGCATCTGATGCTTTGCATTGCACTTGGTGATACATATTCTACAGTCAATGCAGAATATGTAGTATCAAGAACATTTCTTAATCGTTCTAGCTCCGTCATATTCCTGTGATCTTATCAACATCTACACTCCACAGAAATCTCACTGGTCAACCAACTAGCTCGTCATACATGATCCACGATCCAAATCAAAACGTAAAGGTGAGCAGACCTTTGCGGTGGCAGCTCCAAACCAGTGGAAGAGTTTACCCTCTCATATCCAAACCGCTGGGAGCGTTTAATCTTTTAAATCTATTCTGAAAACCCATCTTTTCTCCTTGGCATTTGACAGTAGCAAATATGAGACCCAAATAGATCTGATAGTTCTTGGTGGTATTTGATCCACTTTATTTGTTCGTTGCCTCTTTTGTTTTATTTTTGATACTGTTTTGCTAAAGCAATTTGGTCAACTTCTATTGCTTTTAATGTGCTGTATAAGTTAATTCTTATTGACATTGATGCATCAATGTAAAGACTGAGCCATAATCCCATCAACTGAACATGTTCTTTACCTAGAATTATTTATGACTTAATAAATAACAACAGGTCTAACTGCAGCTGTACAGCACACATGGAATAAGATGCAAATAACTTATACAAAATCCAACATTCGGTGCAGAGGCATCAGCGATGTTAAAAAAAAGAATCCAATGTTAAAGATTTGGGCCACATCTGGTCCTGTGGATCACTTTTTAACCGATTCATTACAACGTTGTCTCTTCAAGTTTGATTTGTTGTTTAATTTACATAAAAAGAAACCAAAACCTCTACTTTACTTTGAAGCCACACTGATTACAAAATACCACAAGTGTTTCCAGGGGACAGATTGCATTGATTGATTGCAATGATCTGTTCAATGTTACCTTAAAGCAAAAAAATATTTCATCATTAAGGGATTCATTTCTGTTCATAAACATAAACTAGGTTTGATTTCTACCAAAACAAAAATATAGACTTGTCATGATGTCATTGATTTTGTGATTTACTTTTAGTCTGAGTTCTGTATTTTAGGTTTTCTCTTTATTTTCTATAGTTATCTCTATATATTTTTACTTGTTCATTGTTCTCCTGGTTATTCCTTGTTTCTGTGCTGTCATTAGTCTAATCTCCTCAGATCCTTGGCCGCCCTCCCCACTTTCCCCACCATTTGGGTCATAAAGCCAGAACTGATGTTTGCATGGCCACACTGACAGGGTTGGACATGTCTCGTCTGCATGGTAGGTGGACATGATAGCCATCCTGGGAGTGGAGATACAAACTTCACCGCAGAACATACTACCATGTAAACCATAATTACTGAAATCTCACCGTTTGATATCAGTCACTAGAACATGGTACTGCAAAATTGTGATAACAATATCAATCATGATTAATACTCATGTCTGGGAAACTCTTTTTTTCTTTACTATTACATAATGCCCCCACCACTCTCCATGAGCCTTATAATCTCTGCCACAAAGGAAATACACCTGGTGTGGACATGAAGAAAAGTCAGAGTTCATTCAACCGGCCAAACATGTAACAGATACGCAAACTGTGAACGCATTACATTCGAAATATTATATCCTACTAAATATTGCATCCAAGTTGTCCTTTCCGTTTGCGATACGATATTTTTTGTGGCTTTCACAGAGTCCAGTACATGTGGCTGGGTGCCTGGCTAAGAAGGTAAGGAGGTGTCTTGAAGCTTAAGGAAATGATCCACTCTTGTAGTCTTTGGGGCTGGTAAGGGTTTTAAGGATGTTTCCTCTATGATTGGTAACCTTCTCTCACTGTTTTGACTGATAGCCAGTCTGGTGAATTTTCTAGATGTGACAGCTACTTGCAAGTTAAAATATTTTCATTTCCATTCCTGCGAAGTCCCAACGTGTGTAAAAGAACAGTACAACAGCTTTTTACTATTTTAAAACCAAGACAAAATGATTACAAAGTTCATCGTATAAACCCTCATTAGCATCGTATATTAGCGATTAGCGCAGCTAGCATTAATAAACAGCAGTGTCCATGTGTATTCCCTCGGGAACATGGAACCTTACTTGAACTGTGAGATCAAAACACTGCCAGCATTTCCAAATCCAGCATGCTCCTCAATAGACAGCTCAAGACAATAGAACCATTCAGCCTTCTTGGTAGTTGCTAGAAGTCTTACTCTTTCCTGGTTAGAATCTTACATCTCTGTACATCCTCTGACTTTGTTTTTACAGATGTTAAACATAGCTAGCTTTGAGTCTTCCTCAGTCAAGGTACCCACATAAAAGATTGTTGTTATTACCGCCACCTGGTAGGGCTTAAGCATGGTGCAAAAACAAAATCTGACTTTTGGGTTATGACTGGCAGGTCAGCAATTAAACAGAAAATTGTCCAATTCTGGTGATTTCTAGATACATTCAAAGTTTAAACCAAAAAGAGCTTTTAAAAGACAATTTTACATCAAATTACTTTAAACCAACTTTCTATAAAAAGTTTAAATGGACAACTGCCTATTGGCCACTGAGAATGAAAATGTAGCTTCCATGTGGCCTTTTTTCTAAAAACCTAGATTAAGCAGCAGTACAAGTGGATAAACATGTCCATGTGGCCTTTTTTCTAAAAACCTAGATTAAGCAGCAATACAAGTGGATAAACATGTCCATGTGGACTTCTTCAACTGGATAATACTCTGCATTGGCTGATGGTTTTACTTGGTCAATATAAACAAGTAACTTCAGAGTGGATAAAATGTGCATCGCTTTGCTGACTATAGGCTCCACTCTGCATTATGAACATAGGTTTTCTTTGCGGCACTGTTAGGGGTGAGATACAGTGGGTTTTTAGCTCAGCTTTTTTCACTCAGCTTTGCTGTGAGAGCAAGCACAACAACATAACATCGATTCAGTAGGAGCATTAAGTGCATCATGACTGAATCAGTTCATGAATTGTGAGCAATGTGTACATTCCACAAGAACTATACTTGCTCACTAACATGGATAAGTTAATGTACGCATTCAACCAGGGATGTAATTAAATGTCTCATCAAATCTGTTTTCATTCCCACTCAGTTCAATGCAGTCATCTGGTAGGATTACTGGAGTTCTGTGGGAGGTCTGCGGGTCTAGGACGGAGCAGCAACTTCCTGCCGTGTCTCACTGAAGCCAATGTGAACGGCAGACGGCGGGAGGTGGAAAACGGTGGCTGCTGGAGCTGCTCCAGTCCCTGTTTTGGCAAAGTCACTACTGGGACAGATGGCCCAGTCGTCGCTGAACACACACTGAAACACAGAGACAGACACGGAAAAGCCCCTGACAGAGGACGATGCATGAGCACATGCATAGGGTGGCAAACAAGTGCCAGGAGATTAATGCAGAGCCACCTACAGACAGAAACATGTGAATAAACACACACACACACACACACACACACACACACACACACACATCCACACACACACACGCACACACACACAAACTTAGTCTACATCAAATTAGGGATTAGATTAAATGCCACATCGAATTCACTTTACTTTCCCGCCCTTCAATCCTGTAAGCCGGCCTTTTACAAAATACAAAATATAAACAGCAACTGTACTGACAGATTAGTTTTATGTACTTGTATATATCAGAAATAACAGCCGAAAAAAAGTGAGTTCTCAATATTATCACACTTTTGTTCAATGTAGTTAAAAATATAGAAAAAATATTATTACAAGCTTATTTTTTATTATTATTATGCATGTCATGACATCAGCTCAGTTGTTACTAAGCTACAGACACAACATCCCAAAGCGTTTGTCGCACT
The DNA here is from genome assembly GCA_036173005.1 of Crenichthys baileyi. Taxonomy (NCBI): domain Eukaryota; kingdom Metazoa; phylum Chordata; class Actinopteri; order Cyprinodontiformes; family Goodeidae; genus Crenichthys; species Crenichthys baileyi. Next base: position 162,874 of record JAHHUM010002431.1, read on the forward strand.
ATCTGGTGATTTTAACCATGCTTCATTTTCTGGTACATTTCCAACGTTTCAACAGTTTGCTCTCTACCAGAGAAAACAAACCATTGGATTTGTTTAATGCAAATGTCAAGGACCCATACATCTTTAAATCAAGACCTCCTCTAGGCAAATTAGATCACAATCTTGTTTTTCTCTGCTTGAAAGCCCCTTGTTCAGAGGCAACCTGTCATCAAGAGAACTGTGAGAAAATGGTCACAGGAAGCGGAAGAAGCCCTGCAAGGTTGCTTTGAGGCTACAGACTGGGACACACTGTGCCCGCCACATGGAGAGGTCATTACTGCCATGACTAAGTGTGTGACTGACTATATGAACTTCTGTGTGGATAACACCATCCCGACCAGAACGTTGAGATGCTTCCCTAATAACAAACCCTGGATCACCAGTGACCCGAAGGACCTGCTTAACAAGAAAAATCGAGTCTTCAGAGAGGGTGTCAGTAATTTATTGAGAAGTATACAGAAGCAACTTCAAATCAAGATAAGAGACAGCAAGGTGTTGTAGAGTTTTAGAGTTGCTGCCCGTAGCTGCGGCCGTAAGGTCTGCGGTGCCTGTCAGGGCGGCAATCCCAGAAACCGGTGGTGGACACCGGCAGTAAGGGATGCTGTCAAGCTGAAGAAGGAGTCCTATCGTCTGTGTTGGCTTTTGGACTCCTGAGGGGGCCCGAGGTTACCGTGAGGCCAAGCGTGCTGCGGCCCGAGCTGTGGCAGAGGCAAAAAACTCGGGCCTGGGGGGAGTTCGGTGAGGGGCCATGGAGAAGGACTACCGGTCGCCTCGAAGCGATTCTGGAAACCGTCCCGGGCCTCAGGGGGGGGAAGCAGTGCTTCGCCAACACTGTTTATAGTGGGGTGGGGGAGGCTGCTGACCTCGACTGGGGACATTATCGGGCGTGGAAGGAGTACTTCGAGGATCTCCTCAACCTGCCATCACGCATTCCTGGTGGAAAAGAGGGGGGGGGCCGGGTTGGACTCTTTCATCACCCAGGCGAAGTCACCGGGGGGTTAAAAAGCTCCGCGGGGGCAAGGCTTCGGGGGGGGGGATGAGATCCCCCTGAGTACCTCAATCTCTGGATGTTTGGGGCTGTCATGGTTGACACGCCTCTTCAAACTTGCATGGCGGCGGGGACAGTACCTCTGGACTGGCAGACCGGGGGTGGGGGTCCCCCTTAAGAACGGAGGGTGTGTTCCCAACTACAGGGGGATCACACTCCTCAGCCTCCCTGGTAAGGCCTACGCCCAGGGTATTGGAGAGGAGAGTCCGGCCGATAGTCGAACCTCGGCTTCAGGAGGAGCAGTGTGGTTTTCGTCCCGGCCGTGGAACACTGGACCAGCTCTATACCCTCTACAGGGTACTCGAGGGCTCATGGGAGTTTGCCCAACCGGTTCACATGTGTTTTGTGGACCTGGAGAAGGCATTCGACTGTGTCCCTCGTGATGCCTTGTGGAGGGTGCTCCAGGAGTATGGAATCGGGGGCCCTTTATTAGGGGCCATCCGGTCCCTGTACGAGCGGAGCAGGAGTTTGGTCCGCATTGCCGGCACTAAGTCGGACCTGTTCCCGGTGCATGTTGGACTCCGGCAGGGCTGCCCTTTGTCACCGGTCCTGTTCATAACTTTTATGGACAGTCAGAGGCCATGGTACTCAACCGGAAAAGGGTGGCTTGTCCTCTTCAGGTTGGAGGGGAGTTCCTGCCTCAAGTGGAGGAGTTCAAGTATCTCGGGGTCTTGTTCATGAGTGAGGGAAGAATGGAGCGGGAGATCGACAGACGGATCGGTGCGGCTGCCGCAGTAATGGGGGCGCTGTGCCGGTCCGTTGTGGTGAAGAGAGAGCTGAGCCGAAAAGCGAAGCTCTCGATTTACCGGTCGGTCTACATTCCTACCCTCACCTATGGCCATGAACTTTGGGTCATGACCGAAAGAACGAGATCCCGGATACAAGCGGCTGAAATGAGCTTCCTCCGTAGGGTGGCCGGGCACTCCCTCCATTCGGGAGGGGCTCGGAGTAGAGCCGCTGCTCCTCCACATCGAGAGAAGCCAGTTGAGGTGGCTCGGGCATCTATACCGGATGCCTCCTGGACGCCTTCCTCGGGAGGTGTTCCAGGCACGTCCCACCGGGAGGAGGCCCAGGGGACGGCCCAGGACACGCTGGAGGGACTATGTCTCTCGGCTGGCCTGGGAACGCCTTGGGCTCCCCCCGGAGGAGCTGGAGGAGGTGTCTGGGGAGAGGGACGTCTGGGTGTCTCTGCTGAGTCTGCTGCCCCCGGGACCCGGTTCCGGATAAGCGGAAGACGACGAGTACGAGTACGAGTACGAGGAGTTGTAGAAGAATATGAAGAGCAAGCTCCATCAGAGATGTGTGGTCAGGGATAAAGAAGATCACAGGCTTCAAGCAGAGTAACGATCGGACAGAATGTCTGGACAAAGCCAATAAACTAAAGACATTCAGATATGCAGCAAGATGCTGCATATCTTCTATAAGTCTAGTGTGGAGAGTGTGATTTCTTCTCCATCATCTGTTGTGGTAGAGCCAGGGACTTAACAAAAGCTCAACAAGCTAATAAAGAAGGCTGGCTCTGTTCTGGGAACTTCTCTGGAACCTCTGGCGATCATAAAATTAAGAACATTATGGAGAACCTGAACATCTTTTTCTTGAGACGTACAACAACAGAGTGTCTTCAGTCAGAGGCTTCTTTAGATTTGCTGTAAGACAGACCGCTACTGAGGATCCTTCCTGCCCACAGCCATCAGAATCTACAATGGCTCTTTGAAGAAACCTGCATAATATAATTCCTTTGGGATTAATAAAGTATTTTTGAACTGAATTGAATTGAAAATGTGTCAGAGAGCTGATATCCAGGCGGAGGCTTCAAGGCACGGTCTGACATATGGTGTTGTGAGGACTAATATTGATTTTTATAGAAGAACTGGATGGCTGCTGCTGTTATCCTGTGAAAATGAAGTTATTTTCCCACTATCTGTGTTCTTCCATAGACATTCTCTAAGCTACATAGAATAGGTAATAATCGGGTAATGCAGTTTGTATATGATATCCAAAAACAGTGACAATGTTGCTTTACAATATTTATAAAAACGAATGTAAATTTTATGTTTGGTGTGAACTAATAAGTTAAACTTGTACACCGTTTCTATTCTAGTATGAAGGCTGTACCTTCTCTATGACTCTTCTTCGGATGCTTGCAACATCAGGTAATTTCTTGCAATAGAAATAACGAATGTGGAAAATTGCACCAGAAGAAAAACAAAGCAAAAGCATAGCTGAATGGATAGTGTGAAGAGCCTTTGCTACACAGACATGAAAGAAAAAAAACTTATAAGGCTTGAATAATGGTTTTTAAATTTCTAATCTAAATAACTGACAAGATGACATGTTGATTCTATACCTGTTATTGACCTTTTTGTTTCAGAATATTTATTGCTGAAATCCCTTTAAAAGTTAACACTACATCGCTGAACAAAAAAAACAATTGTGTGTTACATCTTTAATCAACATTTTAAACATTTTAAGATTACAATCATTTTGCAAATCTTGAAATGCCTTAAATTCCCAGTATTAATACAGCATCCTAAGGGTTGTTTCTAAGCAGACCCTTATTTTAGGAAGGCTTAAAGGTATTATAGGATATGAATACAGCCTAACTTTACAAACAGCATAATGTCATTCATAGAACAATATAACTTTAAAAAACTGACCTTTTGTTTGTAAAAAAAAAACAACAAAGTTTAGGACTTAATTTCTTTCTTTAACCCATAAATTAAAAAAATAGTACTTCTTCCAAAGGTCAAGCACTTAGAAAGTAGCGGTTTCTTCTAGAGCTGCACAATATTCTGAATCACAATCATCCTTGCTATTACACTATTGGGAATTCACAACCTCAAAGTTCTGCTTGGATGCAATATTGGACAAAATATGTTTCTACTGCCTTGCATTCATGCATGCTCTACTTCCAAATAATATTTTTTGCCAGCTGATGTATATTTTTAGTGGCTGAGATGCTAAGCTCACAGAGAAGGGTGGAAACATTGTATTGGAAAAGAAGGGAAGAATCTAGGAAAATGTGGGTTATTTGTAATTAATATTGTCATTGCAATTTTTCGCAAAACTATTACTACACGTTTCCTGATATCATGCCACAGCCCTAGTGTCTTTCTTACACAAAACGTAGAGCAATCCTTCCTTGACAGCATTGCCGTAATATTTTGGGATGGTATGGTGACATGATTCTGATTATTTTGCTTTCAGGCTTAACATTTCTACAGATAAATATGGAACAGCAGCTTACCCTGTAGGCAGACGCAAAAAACAAAACCTCTCAGCAAAACCGGAAATAGGAATGTACCGTTTTTAGCTTTTAGCATTCATTCCAACATAAGAATCATTAGAATGTGGAAAGAATGTTTGCAAATAATTTTCCACTCTAAATGTAACAATGGAATTTATCTTATAACCTTGATTACTCAAGATCACAATGACTCATTCACTCACATGAGGTTTGATATGACACATAGTGAGATTCTGCTGCTGTTTAAAGAGCTCTGAAACCCGAGCGGTTTAGCTTCAGATACAGTGATGAAGGTTGTGTTATTTCTCACCTATCAGCTAGAGGGAAACCTAAAGCTGGGTGCGTAACATGCCTCAGTCCTGGTGTGAACCGCTCTGTCCCACTGTCTGGGGGTACCCTTAGGGTAGTCCACTGAATGACTTGTGAACATGTCTCATTCAGTGGGGCAATCCCAGCAGCTCTAGACCTCATGAACCAAACTGAATCTCATGCAAATGAGACTGGAATTAATTTAGACAATGACATAAAAAAACAATACCAAGAGGAATTAAATTTTTTGGCTTCCTAAATTGTGCTTCATCAACTTGATTATAAAAACTATTTTATTGAAGGAAAACAACTTCAGAATAGAAAACAATGAAAAGCCCTAATTACCCGACTACACAAGAGACAAGATGATGAATAATTTCTGCCCTGCTTCCTCAAGTATTTTTCTCACTTCATTTGAATGAAATCAGATCTCCTGCGATAAGAGAGATTTACCAATAATGCACCTTAAAGTAAAATCCTCAAAGGAATAATACATTTGAATATGTGTTCTGATGTGGCTTGTTTGTCAGATTAAAAGTACCTTTTGAAAATAACCTTTAAGCAGGTAATACACATACTTTCGTTAAGCCAATATTTCTGTATTAAAATGTTTTTTATTGGTCTGATATAATAGTCTAATATTACATGTCGTGTATTCATTAGCTGTAAGCAGAAAATCATTACAATTAACAGAACTAAAGCTTTGGAATTATCAGTCTGTGTAATTAATCTATATCATGTGTTTAATTTAGTTCAATTTGTTACTGAAATAAATGAACTTTTCAAGAATATTCAGATTTATTGAATATGACTGTAAACGGCAAACTAATATGAACCCATTTGTTTCTGTTCCTAAGAGCACATATTAAAGTGTCTGAATTCAGTTTAAATCAGTTTAAAAATGGTTAAAAACATACAAGTCAAATTTTTACAAAACATTACAGGCAAAAAGTGAAGCACTCCCCAACAAAGCAATGCACAAATGGTTGGTTATGGTGACACACAGGAGTGCCATGGAGCAAAGATTCTTATTTTTACAATTATATTTATAGTTATATAATCATCCTGTGCTACTTGGTGTCCAAATCCTTTCACTTTTGAGACAAGTAGTGTGGATTTAAACATTAAGTCCAATTAGTTACTTCAAGGCTGGACTATTGTAATTCTTTACTATCAGGATGTCCACAAAATGCAGTTAAAAGCCTTCAGCTGATTCAAAATGCTGCAGCAAGAGTTCTGATGAAAATTAAAAAGAGAGATCATATTTCTCCTATTTTAGCTTCCCTTCATTGGCTCCCTGTTAAATCTAGAATAGAATTTAAAATTCTCCTCCTCACATATAAAGCCCTTAATGATCTAGCTCCATCATACATCAGAGATCTGATTGTTCCATATGTTCCTAACAGAGCACTTCGTTCTCAGACTGCAGGTTTACTGGTGGTTCCTAGAGTCTCTAGAAGTAGAATGGGAGGCAGATCCTTTAGTTATCAGGCTCCTCTCCTGTGGAACCAGCTCCCGGTTTGGTCCGTGAGGCGGACACCCTGTCTGCTTTTAAGGCTAGGCTTAAAACTTTCCTTTTTGATAAAGCTTATAGTTAGAGTGGCTTAGTTTATCCTGAGCTATCTCTGTAGTTATGCTGCTTAGGCTGCTGGAGGATATAATGACCACTTTCACTCATTCTGCTACATTCTTATCCTACTCTTTAATTTTGCATTATTTGCTGTTATTTCAGCTTTTAACTTTGTTCTCTCTCTTCTCTCTTCCTAGAAGCTACACCTGGTCTGACTCTGTGTCTACCTGTGACACCTTTCTGGAGAGGGGCATCGTCCGAGCTTCTGCTGGCAACAACTTAATGCTCACCCTCTACAGATGATCCACATGGCCCTGTCTTTCAGTGTTTAGCCCTTTCTCTCTCCTAGACATAGCAATTGACTGAGCTTTTGCTGTGACTAACTCTATGTGCTCTCTTCAGACTCTAACTTTGAAAACTGGCTCAGAGTTTATCTGTTCTTTCTTTCTAGGTGAAACGACTGAAGGAGCTACATCCATTAACATTTACTTTTCCTTCCCATAGAAAGTACTTCTGGATCAGTGCTTCTTTGTTCTCTTTGTGTCTCTGCTCTGTTCTCTCTAATCCCCAGTCGGTCGTGGCAGATGGCCGCTCACACTGAGCCTGGTTCTGCTGGAGGTTTCTTCCTGTTAAAAGGGAGTTTTTCCTCTCCACTGTCGCTACATGCATGCTCAGTATGAGGGATTGCTGCAAAGTCAACGCCAGTGACTGTCCACTGTCTCTACATGCTCATCCAGGAGGAGTGAATGCTGCAAGTCACTGACTGGAAGCAATCTGCTGGGTTTCCTTAGATAGAAAAACGTTTTATCCAATTTGAATAAATAACTAACTCTGGCTGCACTGTTATATGATTAGGACTAATTGGAATGTATGTACCTGACTTTTGTGAAGTGCTTGAGACGACATGTGTTGTGAATTGGCGCTATATAAATAAAACTGAATTGAATTAAAATTGAACCCAAAAAAATGAAACAAGTGCCAGGCTTTAGAAACACCAACAGATATTGAAACTGTAGTAGGCATGTAGTAAGCATATAATGCTTATGGTTAACAACCATAAGCATTATATAATATTTACACAAAATCGAATGAATACAAACTTCAGATTAAAACTCGAATCTAAAATACAAACATTATCTAACTGCTTTAATATAAAAAGGCAAGAATTATTCCTACATGTGATAAAGCATATTGATTATTACTGTTATAATAATGGGCTGCACAGTGGCGCAGTTGGTAGCACTGTTGCCTTGCAGCAAGAAGGTCCTGGGTTTGGTTCTCTGCCGGGGGTTTTTCTGCATGGAGCTTGCATGTTCTCCCTGTGCATGCATGGGTTCTCTTGGGGTACTCCGGCTTCCTCCCACAGTCCAAAAACATGACTGTTAAGTTAATTGGTCTCTCTACATTGCCCTTAGGTGTGAATGAGTGTGTGCATGGTTGTTTGACCTCTGTGTCTGTGTTGCCCTGTGATCCTCCACATTGGTCAAATAAGTTATAGCTTTGAGCGAATCTGCATGTAGAGATTCTTTCTTTCTGATATATGACATTTGTGTGAGATGCAAATCGGTCTACTCCACAGGCAGTGAGACTACCTTACATTTCCTCCAGCCACAGTAAGATATTTGAGTAGAGACAATGGGCCTATAATCTGATAGCGCAGTCCGTTTCCCTGCCTCCGGATGGAGCTTCAAATGAACCAAGATACCATCCCCATGCTGAATTGCACCAGTAAATGATGGCAGCTACGCACAGACAGTGATGGTCCTCTCCTATTTCAGGAAGGAGACTAATGACATTTGTTTGACATTACGATGCTCCCTATTAAAGCAGCCATATAATGGCAATATATGAAATGCATTGATAAAATTGTAAAGATTTTTTAAATCCTGTAAAAATTTTCTTATGAAGGTGGGACCAGGCTGAATACAGCTAGAAATGCATAAAGCTAATTATATGCACTTCAAAGGCACCCAGCTAGAAAAATAAGTAAATGATTCAATAATTCATGAGTTAGCAACTCCACTCCACTTCTGAGTTCCAATAGTGGGGGCCCTGCTATATGCAGCTCCTTCACATGAAACAGGGTCAACATTCTGAATGTCGACATTTTCCTCTTTCTCCTTCAATTCAGCAAATATGCAACTCCTGAGCTGAGCTATACAGAAAATCTGTTTAGTTTGCTCCCAGCGTCATAGAAAAGGAACATTTGCTTGCAGAGTGCAGTTAAATATCTGAGTTTATGACCTCTTGATGTGTTTGATTGTACAGCAGATCCAGAGCAAGACATTAGTCTCAGCGTGACAGTTTGGGCAGCAACTGGTATAAAAATATATTCAACACAATCTACAAAGGAAGTGACTGTCTGTTTCTCACAACTCAAAGATGAACTGACAACAGATGCATGTTGATTTGAATAAAGCAGGTTGATGTCTAGCAGCTCTAATGTCACTAAAACAAATTTTAAGGTCGTCATAGAAGGTCCAGGCCGTCCTCCAGATGAGGCTGGAAGATGTGCATCAAAGAATAAGATGTCGTTTTTTTGCCAACAAACAGCATGGAGGTATTTTCTGAATACAATGACCAAATGTGTTCAGTCAGTCGTATCTGATGGGATCATGTACGAGGTAATTATCAAAACTTTCCACGCCAGAAGAGACACAGTACATAATGAATACTATTTTACTGTATTCCGTTTGCCTAATTTTGTTCTAAAATATGATGGAAATTGATGGAAACTCAGCAGAGTATTTGTTTAAATGAGGAGCCGAAAATGACTTTAAAAAAGATGCACGGCTCGAGGGTGAGAGCGCTGTATCTGTATCAACATTCACTACATAAAGTTAATGGATATTAGTCATTAACAGCAATGAAATATAGGTATGAGTGGTAGCATTAGAGCAAACAATTCAGAGATGAGTATGTATGTGAAAATGTCAACACTGGAGGTGGTTTACGTCACAGTACTGTGGGAAAGTATTTGCACCCTTTTGTTGTGTTTAAATGTTTAAGATGAAACCCATTTTAACATCAGGCCAAGAAAAACTGAGAAAATAATAAATGCAGTTTTTACATTTGAAGGGGAAAGAAGCTAATGGCATGCTAATGTTAGTGCTAGCAAGTTAGTGTTAGCATCACTTTTCAATTGTCTTTTATATTGAATGAAAATGTTCAGCTTAAATTTCGACCAGCTTTAAAATGACTAACTCACTTCATACTGAGGTACAGCACCCTCCACATTTATAAAAGATGCACATTCGGAATCTGTAAAATGTTTTATCTGCAGGAGCGGAATCTCACACTGAATATTTTCTCTCTGAGCTTTTCTTTCCCCTCCCCTGCCATCCTCTGAAGAAATGTGGGTCCCCATCCAGCCCTGACTCTCACTGTTCCCGTTATTTTATATTTTTTAATTATTAATTAATGATTTAGGTGAGTTAGCTTTTCCCTTCTTGTGGTATCAAAAGGGCTAAAAGTTTCAACCCATTACTACAGTTTAAAGTCTTCTTAACAAAATGCTACAGAAAGTGCCAGAGTCCCTACCTAGAAGGGAGATGGGAGTAATCCAGTGATGCCCCTCCCCCACATACTGCTCAAGAGAGCTCCTACCACTTCCCTTGCTAATAAGATAGACAGATTTTGATGTTTAGAAATATCTACAGTTGTGAAAAACACAAAGAGTTGTGGCGAAAGAGCACAACCCATCACTCTAAGACAACGCTTTTTATTATAATTATAATAATAATTAGTATTATTACGGGTTCTACTAATCCGCCAATGATTTTGAAAAAAGAAGCAAGAAAAAACAACAACTATTAGTTCTTGATGTTTAAAAAAAATTATGATTTCCCAATTTGCAATTTGGGGCTGCACGGTGGCGCAGTTGGTAGCACTGTTGCCTTGCAGCAAGAAGTTCCTGGGTTCGACTACCCGCCAGGGGTCTTTCTGCATAGAGTATGCATGTTCTCCCCGTGCATGCGTGGGTTCTCTCTGGTTACTCCTGCTTCCTCCAAAATTGGTTTCTCTAAATAGCCCTTAGGTGTGAATGAGTGTGTGCATGGTTGTTTGTCCTGTGTGCCTCTGTGTTGCCCTGCGATGGATTGGTGACCTGTCCAGGGTGTACCCTGCCTCTTGCCCGTAGACTGCTGGAGATAGGCACCAGCTCCCCCGTGACCCGTGAAGATAAATGATTTCCCAATTTGAAGGTTTGGATTTTTTATAGTGTGAGATTCTGCTACTACAGAAAAACAAGTTTATTTTTGGTGATTTTACACATCTTTACCAGCAGTGCCAATAAATGTGGACGGTGTTGTATGTAGTAAGTTAGTTGACTTTTTAAACATATAGACTATATTTTGTATCCAATGCTTAAAAGTGGTAGCATTTTATAGGATTCAGGGTATTCAGAAACACACAGTTTAACTGGTTCTACATATTTTTTTCATCTTCTTGATTGAATTTCTTCCACTTCCTGCCCCATGTGTTACTGTTTCGAAGAATATTAGCCGCTGCTGCTCTCTTCCCCCCCAAGAAAGGCAAAGACCTCAAACAAACTAAGACCATATATTAAGAACTCTACATGAGCAAAACACATACGCAAGATCTTTATATTAGAAACGCCAGTGCATATGTCAGACCCCAGCTCTATAACACAAGGATTCACACAAACCACGACAGCTGATTCTGAAAAAATACTTTGTGCCCTTATCCAGTCTCTCCAGCTGTCCTGTGCCTGGAGACAGACATCTACACAGCTATTAAAACAAGCGTGACTCTGCTTCATGTATAATTGATCATTACATTAAGAGTTGGCTGACATGCACATGGCTGACATTTACCACGGAAACGAGACGCACCTTGTGACTTCCTGGAAGCCTTTGCTCTCCGGGAAGAGGGATGATATGGAAAAAAATCAATTCTGTTGTCAAGTGATTTATTCTAAAGAGTGTATGCAGCCGACTCACAGACGTTTCCTGGTTCCAGGATGATGGAAAGGCTAAGCAGAACCTCTTTTCTGTTGTTTGCCGTTGTAATTTCCGTTTAGGAATGGACTGGGAAATTGTCTGCTTACTGGAATTGGCCAGTTTTCAGCTTTGTTAGTCCAGCCTGATGATCACTTGGATGAACACTGGAAAAGCAGATCTTTTTCTGATCAGTGAATGCTTCAGAGTTAAGAGCTACCAGGTCTAGCTGACAACACTTCTCAGTGTGATAACTGAAGAACCCAATAAAGTTAGCAATTTAGGTATCAATGAAGTTTTCAAAGATGAAGTCAGAGGAAGCAGGAGGTGGAAGTAACTATTTAAAAATAAGCATGCCAGTAGCTGATACTGACAGTGAGAGAGAGAGAGAGAGCGAGACTTTCAACAGAAAATGGGAAGGCTGAATGAATAGCATCAAAGTTTCATCATTTTGTCATTTTAAAGTTTCAGCCTCTGTCTCTAATGGAAAATGCTGGATTTGGAAATGATGGTAAGCTTTGGGAAATCCCCGAGTTAAGGTGAGGGTCTACATTTTCTTGGAATACACATGAAGCCTGCTGTTTTAGTAATGCTCGCTGTAATAATCGCTAATATAAGAAGCTAATAGCCATAATTAACTTATCTTTGCTTTCCAACAACTGCTTACACACACAGTGTGACATCGCCTCTGCTCCCATTATAAAGTGGACCGCTCACGGCAGGAAAAATAGCATTTGTTTTGTTTTATTTGTATGCGGATGTCAAAGCTTTACAAAGACTGTGCACAAGATTCTGATAGCTATTAATTTGTATTTGTTTGCATGATAAAAATAATAGGATGTTCTTGTAAGGTTAAGTTCACTACCTCTACCATTCAAATGTTTCTTGTTCTACAGACCAAAAATAGCCTCATGATCAGTAGCAGGTAGATGTCTGAGAATTTTAGAGCAGCAAAAGGAAGAGCTGAACATGGTCAGGACACTTAATGGGTAAGGGTCCTCATGCCGTAAATGGAGGGCCACAAACAGGCAGACAGATAGAAGAGGCATCGCGCCAAAGCCTGGCAGTGAGGTGCTAATATAAAAGAGGTTGTGGCTTCCCTCAGGGAGTCTGTGCTGGGCCAGTGCAGACCTGCCCGGGGGCCTCTTATCATCGTCTGTGTCCATTCAGCAAACCACACACAATGTGGAACATATGTCTGGGCGGGAGAGGTCAGAGGACTTCCAATGTTGGCTGAATGAATGGTAGAAAGAGAAGTTTTGTCTCTAGATATTGAGGACAAGTACATGCTTTCACCAATGATTCTTTGTGGCTGTGACCTGCTGGATGCAGGGTTTATTTATTTATTTGTTTACTTTTCAGATTATCCTGTGATAGACCTGCAGACTGCTACACAGCTTTCAGCTGTTAAAATGCTCAACTGCTGTGAAGATTAAGCATTTTATATAATTGCACTAATTTTGTGTTTTTATTTATTTTTGTTTGAATTACTATCACATAACCTCACCACATCATCTCTGGGTGCATCAGCCTTTCTTCGAACAAAACTTAAAGAATAAATAACTTAAACATTCCAGTACATAAAAACAACTCTTAAAAATTAGGTTTTTGCTCTGTCTAGGATAGTTGACTTAATTCTAGATGGTAGATTTCTGGGTATGGTTCATAGTAACCGCTGCCTTTCACACTTGCCATGTCAAGCTTTTTGTGCTGACTTTATATGTTGAAATGCTTGGGTTGTGTTGCTACGTGCTGAGGTGAAAAAAATGGATTGTAGAGCTGAAAACAGAAGTGTTGCTTATATGGGACAGTCACAATGACGGGCGTAATGCTAAACCACCTCATTTTCCTCAGGTTCTACTTCGCTGCGTGGCGTCGATAAAATAAAAACAGGAGAAAGAAAATAAAACGCAAGAGCCTGAAAATTTGAACTTAACCATTGATGTTTGGAGATATTCCACACTATAATAGGCACAGTTGTAAGTGTTGTGCACAAATGCATTCACACAAGCACATTCACAAGGAGCTTTAACCTATTTAAAGAAGTTTGCTATTAGCAATGCTGTTTTTTACATGACAGGCATGAACTGATCGCGATGCATCCTCTATGGGTAGCTAACACAGCAGTCAGCTGAGAGGTATTTATGCAGAGAAGAGACACGACATTTCTCCTCGAAGGCAGGAACTTGATGACTGCTGTGTGTGTGTGTGTGTGTGTGTGTCTCGTTCAGCCTATTACAAAGACCCCTGAATGCAAGGCTCTCGAAAGTACACGCTCCCTTTTGAAAATGTGACATTTATTGTTTAGAATTTAACTTAAAAACCAACAAATCTGCGGAAAGGAAGAAAGAAATATTTGATTGTATTTCTGTGTTCAGTTTTCTTTGTTAAGAACTTTCCGGATGAATGTTTTGACCAATAGTGAAAAAGAATCTCTCTTCATCTTCAGCTTTCTAGCAGACACCTGAGCATTCAGGGCCATAACTCTGGTATTTGAAACTATTTAAAACTGAATCCATTATCACAGAAATCCCAGTTTTATTTGAAGAAATTTAACTCCACAGCATGATGCTGCCACCACTGAGTTTCACAATGGATATGGTGTTTTTTCATTAATGTGCAGACATACAATTTGGAATTATGGCCCAAAAGTTCAGTTTATTTAATCGGACCAGAACACGCTTTCCAACAAGGTTTTTTGGGGTTTAAGGCAGACCTGGATGTTGGAAGAACATAATTCTCTCAAGAGATTGTCACATGTAGACGCAACCAGTAGGTGTAGGAAATTCCTTCAGCTCCATCAGTGTTGCCGTTGGCCTCTCAGACAAGTTTCAGTCTTGTCATTTCATCCAGTCTGGAGATGTGTCCAGTTTTTGTAATATCCCATATTTTCTACAATCACTGATGGCCTTCATTGTGCCATGCTATGTATAAAACCTTTCTCCTGATTTAAATCTTTGTATAATAAGATGATTTTGATTCTTTCTAACCAGTCTGTAAACTAGGGCTCTATCAGAAGAATGCAAATGGCCAAACGAAAAATCCTTCTAGGACAGCGGAACTGTAATTCACGTTCGTTGGATTCATTTATTATATACATGTCCTTCCTACAACTGTCGCAGCTTAATGCGCTCTAGCCTTGCTAACTTTTCTTTCAGACCATTGTACAGGTTAAGTACAACCCAAACAACAGATATTCTCTCTTGTATATGAGTGGTGATTTTTTTTCAGCTGGTGTGCTTAAACAGAAACAGGATTTTATTAAATAGGGACATTAATCTTATGGTGCTTTAAAGGTGAGCACGTTTGCAAGTGGGCTGCTTTTCAGTCAGACTTTCCAACTGATTTACTTTGTGACCTTTAAAGCAGAAAAATATGTTAATGTGTTTTTGTTAATGGTGATCTTGCACATCACTGAAAGCTGAAGCTCTGCACAAATGATTAACCTCATTCCTAAAACGGTGCAGCCATGAACTCAGGAACTCTTAGCCCGTTCAACAGGCATCAATAATGGGTTTCCTGAGGTATTTTTGTCACATACTGTCCCAGTGAAAAGTATATAAACCCTAATATATGTTTTAGTGTAGATACAGTGTTTCTGTGCTTCAGAAGAAAACCAGTAGACTGACATTCATTTCGTGGCGCCATAGAACATCTCATTTCACTTGTGACACAACCTCTAACTTCAGCTTCCACATTAGATGTCAATCATTCACCCAGAAGGAGCCAGTACCACCGTCAGGGTGACTTAGGCTTGCCAACATGTGGAGACTAAAATAAAAAAAACATGCTTTTTTTAAATATGAGAACTTATACGAATGTATATTAATAGACCTAAAACAATGAATCGGATTAATTGTGATTTATCGATTATTGAAATGATCTTCAACTAATTCAGAAATCAAATAATCGTTAACTGGAGTATACAGGCTCTAAAACATGCCAATTGCTGCAAGAACAAACAACTCTAGCTGTAATTAGGCCAAAATTGTACTAAAATATATAGATTTTACATTTAAGATGAAAAACCCTCTTTGTCTGTAAATATGCTCTATGCAGATCTCCTCAAGTGTCTTAGCTTTAGCTTCACTGGGTTCAAATTCAGTAAAAAAAATCTCTTATTAAGCACTATTAATCGATTAATCAAAAAAATAGTTGACAGATTTATCGATTAGCTAAATACTAGTTAGTTGCAGCCCTAAAGGAAAATGAAACAACTTTCTAAACTTTTAAAGGAAAGCATATACTAGCCTGTGTGAGGAGACCTAAACAAAATAAACAGGGATGAGAGTAATTTCTGGGTATTATATTTATAGGAAAGCATAATCTTTGTGAATGATGGGATTCTACCCATTAAAATGCATCTGAAACTCAATCAAACTTTTTACTTTCAATATTTAAAGATAACACAAAACTGCAGCTAATAACGAATATCATGCCGAGTATATTTGAGTAAAAAGAATTGTTTCTAAGTAGTTTTTTCTGTGCAAGGTAAATCTTATATGGCAGGAAATATTATTTACTGGAGGAAACTTTCTCCCTTCATTCTCTTGTTCATTTTAGAGAACTAAAATAGATGCGGACACTAACATTATCAATTACTGCTACTTTTATCCTTTATTTTACTTCCTCTAAAGTTTATATAATTAATACTTAATCTCTGCACGTGTAAGCGCCTGAAACCGAAGTTAAATTTCCTGTTTGTGCACAGAATCTTGGCCAATAAAGCTGGTTCTGAATTAGTTATTGGCAATTAATGTTTATAAAAGCCAGGAGATTTGTTTGTTTTATATTTTATAAGTCCGCAGATGTTTTTATTTTCGTATTTTAAATAAACCCAGGGGTGGCTTGTCAACATTGTCAGCCCATAAGGAGATAGATTTACGTATGCTGTAGTCAGCATGGCCATATAGGCTTTCATTAATTTATTGGGCGCTTACCAGGGCCGCAGGGATAGCTTCTTTAATGAATGGATGTTTGAAAATTGTATTTAGGAAAGTTATAAATTAGCTCTCAAGCTTAAGAGCCAGTTTGGTTTATTGGCTTTTCATGAAGATAACCAATATTCAACTATTTGAAAATCCTTTTGTTACAGCCTACCTCTAACATAACCCTTGACCCCATGCCCTTGTAGTTGCTGTAACATTTATGGTCATTTCATTTTTTTTATTAGGGATGCAGACCATTTTAGAAATGATGCTGTTTATCTGGAGCCTTATAGAGAAGAAAATGCTAAACTATGAATCAGTTGTAGTTTACAAGAGTAAAAAAAACGTGTACAGAAAGGCCACCAGAAGTGACTCCAGGCAAGGAGCCACATCCTCCTAAATCGCCCCTGCTTACAGGAACCTCCGCAGCCATGCAGGGAGTCATGACTCCATACCTCCTGACTGAACATTTTTGATTTATCGTTTTATTAAATGCTCATTACGGTTACTGTTTTGGATTTTAAACTTGTAAGAACTTTTACTTCTATTTGTTGTGTTTTGCTTTGTTCTTGTATCAGTGTACAGTACTTTGGTCAACGATGTTGTTTTGAAAAGCTTTATGAATAAAGCTGTATTTTATTGTATGACTGCTGATGATGAAGTCAGAATAACAAGTGTCCTGAAGTCCTACACTGAAATAATTATTGAGAACAAAACTTTAACACTTATCAGCCAAGTTATAGAACAGGAATTCTAGATCAATAAAAATGAAAACAATGGTTATTAATATCTGAAGGCATTATTTGCTCCTCCGTTCATTACTAATCTGTTCTTGCTCATTCTGACCGATCATCGCAGCTCTCCTCTGCCTGAGGAGCTCATCCTGACACGGAACACTTTTTCATGTATATAAGCCATTTTTTTATGCTTCCTTCCTCTGTCCCACTCCAGCTTTGTGTCGACCACTATAGTTAACCAGGACCAGCTAACTGCCTAACAGGAACCGGAGCGAAGCCGCGCCTGACCGGTCCGCTACGCGTCCGAGCAACACAGCTCTCTCAGCGGCTGTGTCCCCATCTGCACTCCGGGCAACGTCTTCCTCAGCCACCCCCTCCCCCCTCTACCCTCACGCATCCACACAGAGGGATTCGTTGTTCGGGTCCGGCTTTACTTACGCCCTGTGTCTGGAGAAGCCCATGGTTAACAGCACGTCCAGGTTGGAGCTGGATTTTATCGAGCCCGACCGGCTCTGGCGAAGCCTCCGGGGGAGAATCTTGCTGTACAGGTCCTCCTTGGCCGCCATAGTCTAGCCCTCCGCCGGCGTCACGCAGTCCAACCCCGACTCCGTTACAGCTCAGTCGGAGCCACAGTTAGTCCACGAGCCTCGGCAGGGTCCGCATGAGCTGAGGAGCTGAGGCAGCGTGAAGCTCTGAGTGAGCGGGGCTGAGCGCAGCGCTGTGCGGCTGCTTCTCCGCCCACTGGAGGAAACTGCAAATTAGATCCGATAACCAGTACAGCGGACACACAAAACTACACTATGACAATAATAAGTGGGACATTGCGATTACATCGAGACATCTTTAAAAAGGACACAAGAAAAGACAGGATGCTATTAAAATCGATTTAATGGGTGTAAAATAATAGTAATATCTATGAATAAATATTACATGTTGAAAATGATGGCATAATTTTACATCAGTTGTTGACAATAATTTGACCAACTTCACATTCAATTATCTTCCCTAACTGTGCATCCTCATGTTCCTCATTCTAGATACAGATCACTGCTTCCAATATGTCTGATCGCTGTTCCTTAAAAGCGAAGCCTCAGTAGCCTCACTAATTATTTCTCTAATTCATCTCTCATGTCATTTCATGCAGCTGATCATGATCTTCTCAGTCTATTGTTACAATAAAGCCAATCAAAGCATCCTGGGGGTTAACAATAGGACTGGCAGTCCAATAAATGGTCATTTGCTCTGGAATATTTCTCAGCGGTGACCGGGATTTGGCCTCGAGTGGCCCCACTGATCAGCGGTGGGATGGGTCAGGTTAGTGAAGGCCTCCAACGGAGCTGGCAGATGGGTTATATGGTGCAATGACACAGAAGACGCAGCCTGCCTCCTGGAACGCCTGCCTCATCTCCACCTAGTGGGCAAAATGCAGAGTGCATCAGTCAGAGAAGCGCACTGGCCTGACGCATCTGGCTGGAGAACAGAGAGGCTTCAGAGCTGGTTAAACAACACATAACCCATCACAGAAAATTGTGTTGGATCTATAGCATGGACTCGTGTTTGTTGGCGTCTCTCTTCAAGAACAAGCCCCAAGACTGTGAGAGGGTCCTTCAACGTTGCATTCCTTGTTGGGTTTGATTTTATTCCCCTTTGGGATTAATACAGTATTTTTGAATTTTCAATTGAATACATCATATTTGAATATCACAATGGGATGTAACGTTGAAACAGATATTTAAACACATAATATTAACAAAAACATTACCTTTTTTTTCTCTGTCCAACATTAAATCAGACTAAACCCTTTTCTGTATCAGTTCAAATTACCAAATGTATTTCTATTTGCTAAATACACTAAGAGAGATTTTTTTCTAACAGAATTCAATAAAAACTTTCTCCAAATTCAAAAGTTGTCCTAAGTATTTGGTAGAATTGCCTTTTAAATTTTGGGACTTGGGTCAAATGTTTTGGGTATCATTCCTCAAGCTTCGGACTATAGTTTCCAGGAATTTAGGCCCGTTCTCCCGACAAAACTGTTGTAACCGAGTCTGGTTGGTGGGCCATGTTGCATGCACACACCTTCTCAGCTCTGTCCATTGATTTTCTATGAGGAAAGGAAGGGATTTGTGATGCCCACTCCAAAACGTCGACTTTGTCCTTAAGCCACTTTGTAAATAAACAGCTGGTATGGTTAGGGTTAATGTGCATTTGGAAGATCCATTTGTACCCAAGCTTCAACCTCCTTGTAAATTTATTGAGATCTAGCTTCCATCTGACCACATAATGTTATTTTCTTAGGAGTCTCTTGTGTAGTAAAATGCCAACACAAAATGATGCTGCCACCCCCTTACTTCACAGATGGGATGGTCTTCTCAAGCTTGGAAGTTTCTCTCTTTTCTTCCAAATATAATGATGGCCATTATGGCCAAACACTTTACTTTTATTTTCATAAGACCAGAGGACATGTCTCTGAAGGTTACAGTCTTTGCCCCTGAGTGGATTTGCAGTTTCTATTTGCATATAATTATTTGAAAAGATGAACTTGGCACCTTAAGGCAGATGGAATTTGGACCCAAAGAGGAACCAGACTTATGGAGGCCCACATGTCTCTTCCTGATATCTGGCGGACTTCTTTCATAACATCATCTGGGCTTTACCAAATTTACAGTTTAAACATATAATAATGTTAGTGTAGAAACCTCTGATTTGTTTTCCTGAAAAAAGCTAAAAAAATAAATCGCTCTCTCTCTTATGGTTATGGAATTTAGGAAATATTAATCATTTGGTTAATCCTAACTGATCGAAAAGTGGACAAGTTTAGTCTGATGTCACAAGTCTTTTTAGACAGTTTATATAAACGTCTGGTTTCAGCTGTAGGTGAGTCACAGTCCTTTCCATTGGAGATGGACATGCTGACACATTTACAGGCAGCAAATTACTCGTTGCTGGAGAATCGTGTCATGGTGGCTAATGACTAAGAGTACTAAAGCAACACCCATAATGAAGCCAATATGTGACATCACTTAACCTACTCACTACAACAATTATTAGGCCCATGGCAAAAACAACTATTTTTATTTTATGGGTATTACTTGAATCAAGATACAGTCAGTGCCTTACAAAAGTATTCCGACCCCTTAAGCTTTTTCACACATGACACCTTTACAACCTCCCAAGACATGGGCGTCCAAATGCACGCCACACTTTCCAGATTTTTATTTGTAGATAATTTTGAATACCATGCATGCTTTTCCTTCTACTTCACAATTATGCTCTACTTTGTGTGTCTATCATTTAAAATCCCAATAACTACATTTTACATTGTTTTAATGTAACAATGGTAATTCATCCTCATGACTTTTTCAATGTGTGTATTGTGCCAAACAAGACCAGTGTGACATATCTATAATTGTGGAGAAATGGACTAGAATGGTTCTTTGCTTATCTGGGCTCCTCTGCTTCAGTTTTTAACTGATGGATTAATAAGTCTATCATTTATGGAGTGCTTGTGTAAAGTATGTCCTTACTCGACCTGGCCAATCATTAAAAAATGAGCTTTAGTCCTCTGGTCTCAGAGAGACTTAGGGAGAACCTCCACATTGTGCAGTCTTACCAGCCTTGCCTGGTCCAGACACAGACCCACCACGGCCCCCCCACTGCCGGGTAACTTCACAGCTGAGCCAAACTGTGAGAGCCAGCAGAGACTTCGTAAATAAATATACAGTGAAAGGAACACAGCCATGAATCTGGTCTGCATTTAGATGTTGGTGCACCTTTGAACACCTACCTGCCTCGCTAGCTGAACCATCCTGAGGTTCCCAGGACCCAGACAGTCATTGGTGTAGATAGACCTGTTCACCAGTTTACCATTAAATACAAATATTTTCTTTGACAGGAGGTAAAATATCATCTAACATAAAGATAAAAGAGCTTCAGCTTTAATAATGTCATTTAACCAATCATCTAGCTTGGTGACTTCCAAAGGGAATAGGTTGCACAGAATGTTATTTAGGGGTACTGGATTAAAGGGGGCTAAATAGAAATGCACTTTACAGATATGAGCCACTTTGTGTTGCTCAATCACATAAAATCCAAATAGAATATTCTGACATTTTCTTTGGGGGTGCACAGATTGCAGTTTTCTGGCCCATCCCTGATCTTTAAATGCCTGACCTGCCGATTCAGATTTTGGCCTATACCAATTTTCTTTATAACTGACACTTTCAGGTGTCATAAGGTCACAACACACTATCAGTTTTCCAGTCTTATATTGTCAACAGTTGTTAACCGCGCACGTGCAGACGTGACCTGGTGGGCGGTCTGTCAGTCAGCCCTCTCTCATAGCAGAGCAAAAGGGGACAGTGGCTGATTTACAGACCTCTGCGGAGGTAGATAGGATTGGTGGATAAGATCGGATTCACATGTAAGTATTAGTTAATCGACGACCATCCAAAATTAAGGAAATCAAGGTCGATCGATCAGTGCACCCTCAGTTTTAATGTGACATAATATGAAGAACTTCAAGAGGTATTGAAATTTTTGCAATGAATAGTATCAGTTTCCATTAACAAGAATCATAGTTTATTGCATCTTTGCATGAAAACACACCAAGAGCTTTCTGCAGACATGACAAATATATGGCAGGCATGCACTCTGAGAAAACCTGGGGTTAATCGCATTACTGGTAAGGTTAGGAGCAAACGTACTCCTGGATCAGTGCTTCTGTGATCTTTTTCTGTCTCTGCTCTGTTCTCTCAAACCGCCAGTTGGTCATGACAGATGGCTGCTCACTCTGAGCCTGGTTCTGGTTCTGCTGGAGGTTTCTTCCTGTTTAAAGGGAGTTTTTCCCCTAAACTGTTGCTACATGCATGCTCAGTCTGAGAATTGCATGCAATCACGCCAGTGAACTGTCGCGGTCTCTACATGCTCATCGAGAGGAGTTGAATTGCTGCAAGTCACTGACTGGATTGCAATCTGCTGGTTGCCTTATATATGAAATCCTTTTAACCAATTTGGAGTATAGACTTTATTCTGACCACTGTTTGATAGTTTAGAATTAATTGAGAATGTGAACCGTGGCTTGAAATGCTGTATGAATTCGTTCAATCGGACCTTTATAAAGTGCCTTGAGACGAGGTGTTGTGAATTGATGCTATATAAATAAAACTGAATTGAATTAAAATATCAGAATTGCAATTAGTATATCAGATATACTGTGGTACCTGCGCAGCTCAAAGTTCTGGTCCATCAGCTGCGCCAGACGACTCCAGTCTCTCTCTTTAATTGCTGCCCTAAGGGGAGAAAAAGTCCTCAGATCTGACTTTGGATCTGTGAATGAGCTCACATCCAACTTATCTGTTTTCAAGATCCAAGTCAGGAAACAAATGAGATTTGCTACTTTCCATTTCACTGACCAGTCTACTACTAAAACCAATACAAGCCAGTAACAATAGATTTCTCTGCATGTTGTCTTTAATCTTGAATATGATCTTTTTCCTGTCTGTGGAGGGAAGACTTGGTAATATTCCATGCCCTATCTGAGGACTCCCTTCTGCATTTCTCTATATTTCTCTGTAGCTACATAAATCATTCAACTAAATACCATCCTGCCCTCGCTCTACTTGTTCTGCTTCTTCTCTATCAATTTTCTAAGTCTGTTAACTGTCCTTCCACTTCCCTTTGCTGCCTGATTCTCTGTCCAGATGCCATTCTGTTTACATTCAATACACTGAATGTTTAAAAGAATGAAAACATTAGACAGCGTTGACACACAGAGGTCAAACCTACATCAATATCAGTTGTGTACAATTGCTTTCCCAATGAAGATGCTTTAGCTCCACTGTTAAGCAGCATTTGGTTTGATATTCAATGTATGTAAATCTTTTGTTACAAAGTGTTGGAAAAAAACATTTTACCACACAATTAGGACAGAAAATTTGTATCTTAGATCTGCCTAAAACTTGCATGGAGTAATGCTTCTGTGTTGACATATTTCCAACGTTTAGTCAGGTTTTTTTGTGCAAACATAGGTGATATATTTAATTTTATGCCCTTTAAATGCAATCTTATTTTACCTGACATAAACAGTGCCAAATTACCTGAAACATTTGGTCCGAAATGACCTTAAATATTCCGTCCCACATTACTTGAAACAAGCTGTCCCAAATTATGTTAAATATTCTGACCCAGATTAGCTGACACCAAACATGGTGCGTGATAAAAGAAAATGTACTAAATTCAAAAATTTAAGCATAGTTTCTAAACAAAACATTTGTTTTGATACACTGTTAAACAGAACATATTTTACTATTGATGCTGACCACTCACCCCGGTGTGATGTCACCTCCCTTAAATCTTGTGAAACTGATATGCTTCCAGGACAATATTACTGAAACTCAACCTTTCCCAAATGACCTGATGCTCCACTGTAGCTAAATTTATCCCATGGTCTATGAGAATGATTTAAAGGGATATTAACCATCAGAAATGGAAATCAACAGTTTATTACTGCAGAGATTTATCATTTAGCCAGATTGGATGCCGGGAAAAGGGATAGTGAGAAACCTTCAGATGACATCCTAGCGGTTACATTTTTAGAATTAGAGCTTGGAAATTCTGGATTTTCAATAAAAACGAAATAAATGCACCATATCTTCTAAGTTATTTACTTAAAATTAAATACAGCAGAAAAAGCATGCCTCTAACCACAAGGAAATAAAAAGATATCTGGATTTGGTGTGTCTAACACCTACCTTGCCTGGTCTGTGAGCTCAGCGAAGGACCTCATGGCCTCAACAACCACTGATTCCCCTGTGGATATACAATAAACATGAAAGTAATTCAACTAATGTTTTTTTTTCAGGGTTGAAGTTGTAAAAGCAGTATTGTGTGAGCTTTAAACAACAGAGCTGCTGAATAGCAGTAGCGTCGTGCCCTCTGCTTAGGTTAGCGCTGTGTGCTGCTTTCAGCTCCTTGAGGACAGAACCATACTGCATGTTTTGAATATTATTATTACACAAACAGTTCAGCATTGTTGTTTGCCGTTTTGTCATGTTTCTGTGCTACTAGATAATTGTATCTCTGTTATCAAACTACAAAATAGCTGAACGGGTTAAAGTTCAGTGCTCCTTGACCAGGGGTGGGGTGTGAAGCGCCTCAGTGGCATTTAAAGAGACGGCACCAAAACGAGTTGCTCTCAGACGCACCTCAGAACAAGGGTAAAAGAGGAGCCTGTGGAGCTACAAGAACAAGGGGTTCAGACCAAAGCATTGCAGTTCCAGTTTATATAGACCACAAATGAATGGGTTAAAGGAGAAAAGAGGATTTAAAGGCATATGTCCCTTTAAAATATTACTTTTTATGAAGGATTTATTCTCTTTTCCCCCACACACAGCTGTTAATAGACATTGGTTATTTAAAATCTATTTATTAGTAAAGTATATTTTAGAAAAAATTCAACCAATTTAAAATGAGCCTACAGCCAAGAAAAAGGTAAAAAGGTTTTCACATTGGCAACTTTCTTTCTTTAGGAAAAGCAAGCACACCAAATTTCACTGGCATTCTATAAACCAGCATTCAATAACTGCCCTAAGACATGGGAGTAGTTTCTTTTTTTTCCCTAACAACTACACACATAATGTTAGACTGGAAGACGCACCGCTAAGCCAGCGCTGCCGGATGTTGCTGTGGATGCGTCCTGAGTCGCTGGGGTCACTCAGGTAGGCCAGCCAGAATGATGGAAGGTTACTCATGTCCATGGAAGCATAGTTCCCTGAGCGAGGCCAGAACACACAGGAAGAATTATCCACTGCAATATCCTGTTTGTTCAAGATTCATACCAACAATGAGTCCAAACATACGACTAAAAGAACAAGAACTCTTGCAAGAAATGATACAGATGGAGACTCAATTTCAAAAACATGACTAGGGGTAGAGGAGCTAGAGACCTTGGATGTGAACAAAATGGTCAAACAAAGCATCTGTCATTTTCTGTGTTTTCTGTAATGTACTCATAAACAGTAAAGTATATTTAAAGTTAGTGTCTAAAACCTTTTATAAAATTAACATATTTGCATCATCCATCTATGACATCTATTGGCATCAGTACCATAGCCTTGCTCATCCATGAGCTTTTTGCTGAAATCCATGTAGACCAAACCTTCATACACCTGCAAGGACAAGGGGACACACACTTCCTGTTAATGTTGTTCTAAGCCAGTTCTCAAACTTTTTAGAAGAAGTCCAACCTAAATACCAAGAGGGCAAAGTGAGAGGTTTCCTAATCTCTAAATACAAAATGGCTGCCACACCTTAAAATATAAAGAAAATCATAAAAACTTTGGCATTATATCTAAATAACTCAGTAAACATGTTTCTTCAGTGTTTGAATGTCTTTAAAATGCAGAGAAAATCCAGCTTCAGGAGTAACTCAAATAGAGCTTATGGAGCCACCAGCACCTGCTCCCGGTCCAATGTTGTCCATGCAGATTGCTTTTGAGTTTCTATTGATTACTGTGTCTGATCTACTCATCTTTTGGGCTATTTGTACTCAATGCAGTGCTGGTTAAATGTTTTGGTTTTTATAGATTTTTTTACACATCTGTGATGGAACTGTACAACATTTTCCACTTTGGCTTCATATGTGTGCCTAATAAATAATGCCATGGTGATATCAGTGTGGTGGTTTGGTTCACCTGAGTTAGATTTAATTACTTTCAGAACCTGTATTTTATCAGAATATTTATATGTTTAAAACCCTAGAACTGACAGGGGGTGTACTTTCTTTTTACCATGACTGTAGCTCTATCTCAAATTTGACCTTACTGCAGGTAAATTCCTTAATATGTATCTTGTAAATAGCCAATATCAATATTTCTTCTAAATACCAGTGAAGTCAGCCCCAGTACCACTTGTACCAGTTTGTGAGCCACAAGTATACGCTGTGGTGGACAGCTCCATGCGGTGTTGAACAGTTTACTGACCTGCACCACTCTGTCCTGCAGGCCAGCTGTAATGAACAGCTCATCTGTTTCCACACTGAGGATGAAGTTGGCTCGGATTGGTTTGGGCAGATCCTTCAAAACGACAATAAAGAGATGAACTAAAGTAAAATCCCAGCAGTCTGCCCTGATGGCTTTGATAACACACCAACAGGAGTCATGGGGTCATGCTACCTTACATTGTCAGTGATGTTGTAGAATTTCATGAGACACTTTAAAGTTGCTGATACGATGGCACTGTGGCGGTGGGGGGGTAGAGAAAATTATTTTATTCTGTTCAAAATGAAAAATGATTAAATTGGATCATGTAGAAAACTAACTATTTACCTGCTTCCAGCTAGACCCTTGACAGAAAGAACAAATTTCATCAGAAGTTAACATGTTTCTGCTACATTGCAGGTAATAAGCGTGTAATAAGCATGTACTAAGGCACCTATATTCTTACTGACTGTACTCCTTACCACTTGCCGAGGAATATTGGTGTCGTACTTCAGGGTGAAGTTCTGCTTTGTCAAAGCAATGCTGCAGCAAAGGACAGCAGAATGAGGACTGAGTTTAGCAATACTAAAGAAAAGCTAAATGAATCAAGTATGGAAGAAGTATTTTTTCTTAGCTGTTACAGTAGCTAATACATATTTTATGTACTACTGTCAGACTTCTTGTTGGAGTTTGATAACTCCTACAAATACCAACTGCACAACTTATGACTTATTACAATTTACCATAATATAGACTGACACATTGTTTTATGTGTTAATGGTTTGGTAGTAGTCTGGGGCAGCTTAGCAGTCAGCTTCAGAAAAAGCATCATAATTACAGGTCTGATTCTTCCTGCTAGCCATACAGACAACAGGGGCACTAAAGGGGCAACAATGAGATGAACCCACATGCAATCTAACTCCACCAGGATGGCACATCAATGCTGCCACTGCCTGAAGGTTTGCTGTGTCTCCCAGCACAGTCTCAAGATGATAAAGGAGATTCCAGGACACAGGATGTTACGCTAGAGGAGCTGGAGAGTGCCGTTCGATGTCCTCAGTTCATCAGCAGGACCGGTATCAGCTCCTTTGTAAATGTCTGGAACAGGATGAGTACTGCTAGAGCTCTACACTGACCCACAGTCTTTATGCAGGCAGCCTGAGGGCGTGAAGTCCTCTAGTAGGCCCTGTGCTCACTGCCCAGCACCATGGAGCTCAACTGGCATATGCCAGAGAACACCGAAATAGGCAGGATGGGCAATGCCGCCCTGTTCTTTTCATGTGGTAAGACTATGCAGGCGGTTCCTGGAGGAGGAAGGAATTAATAGCATACACGGGCCTCCACACTCCCCCGACCTAAATCCTATAAAACATCCCTGGGACATCATGTTAAGGTCCATCTGACACCATCCGGTTGCACCTCAAGACTGTTCAGGAGCTCATTGATGGTCTGGTCAGGATCTGGGAGGAGATCCCCCAGGACACCGTCCTTCATCTCATGAGGAACATGCCCCAACATCGTCAGGCATGCATACAAGCACGTGACATTTCAGCAAACTGAAGTAGCCTACTGCAACAGTTTTTCAGTTTACATTTCTCCATGACATCTGTGGATCTTTTTTATCAAATGATGCGGCATCCTTTTATTCCTAACACCTTGCCATTTTATATGAGCATGGAGCAGCAGTGTATTTAAAGATAATTGGTTAAAATGATCACAGTTTAATCCAATGACAAGTGTGATTCTTGTTTTATCAAGTTTGAAAATCTTTTTATCTCTTGCAAGAGGAAATCAGAGATATGTCACTTCAGGAAAGTACCAATAAGGGTGGAAGTAGAAGAAATGAGTAAACAGACATTGTAACAAATGATAACTGTTGTCATCATTTACATCCAACCCACACAGCTAGTCTCTTAAACCTCTGAACAGAATGAAGATGGAGAGTAGGAGTGTTCGATTGTCAACTTTCACTACCTTCTTCAGAGGCCTGAGGTACTAAAAATATCAGCAGAGAGGCTCTAAGCCTGGTTTTCCCAACCTGAGCCTGGTTCCGAAGGGTTCATTCTGTTTAAAGGGAGTTGTGGCTCTCCATTGTTGCCCCATGCTTGCTCAGGGTGGGGGTCTAAATTCATGTAAAGATATGATGAAATAATACAAGTATTTTGTTGCTTCTTTAGCTATTTTTTTTACTTCCAGTTATTTGCACTTTTATAAAATATTAAATTACAGACTTCATATTGAACGTAATAAACAATGATTGAAGAATTAAGAAAATTAGTAAACTGGAATTTTTTTAACATATCACTACTGTTTTCAGCTTTAAATTGTTATGATTTAACCTTTTTTTTTCAATTTAGCCCTTTCATTCATGTGTTTTTTTGAAAAACTAGCAAATTATGGGCATCCCCAGAAAAGATCTGTATACAGTAATTTAATTTTTAGTTTTAGTATCAAACTCAAAACATTTTGAAAAATCCAATCTTTAATTAAGAGTAGATTTAGTAAGTGTGAAAAAATGTCCATGTTAGGAAATCATTTTTTTTCCAACAGAATTGCTGTTGGCAAAAATATTGATAGCTCTAACAATTGCTATGAAATCATTGTGCATGTATAAATGTGGAGGAACTTTTCAATTGAAATCCAAGACTTCCTGTCTCCCCAGTGTATAAATAGGACGTGAACCTGAAGCCCGTTTCTTTTAGCCACACTTCAAATGGGAAAGACAAGTGAACATACAATTTAAGTATGACAGATATGTGTTGATCCTCATAAATCAGGAGTAAGATAGCAAGTAAATAACTACCGGTACTTACCTAAAATCTTTATCTAGTGTCAAAGCGATCATTAAAAGGTTTGAAAGAACAGGAAACAAGACTAGACGAAGTTTATAGTGCCACCAAACACAGTGAGGATAACAATAAGGAAGGTAAAACTTCTCCAAAACTCACTGATAGAGAACTGCAGCATGTCTTTATGTGTTAGATTATGCTACTTTATAAACTAAGAATTTATTTGAATGCTTGTTGCACATCGTTACCAGGGGTACCAATAATTATGGAGGGCACTATAATTTCTGCAGGTACAAGGCCAAGGATGTTTGTCTTAACATTACAGTAACATTAAAGCTTCTAGTGGAAAAACTGGGCTAAGACACACAGTAGCAAGTCCACTTATCTCACCCTCGTTTGGAGCAGAACTGGTATAACTTCTTACACGTAGCCTGCAGCAGCCGCAGACCTCCCAGATAGCTGCAAATTCATAACGGAAGCAGATTTGTTCTTCTGAATGTGATCAACACCGTTCTGTAAGTGGGCTCATTACTAAGACCACTCACCCCTCCCTCCTGCTGATACAGAACAGATCCTGCAGACTGCCGAACTCTGTGGGGTCATTCAGGGGATGAGGGACTAAAACCTGAAAACCACATGAATTCAGCATTCCGACTCAACATATCCAACATGAAGGTGGTTTACAGGAAAAAGGACGTTACCAGAGTCTGGCTCCCCACCAGAGTAACCTCAGCCCAGAAGTTAGAGATGGTCATGGCGATGGTTTTCCCATTGAAGCCATCTGAGGGATTTCCCATTAATCCAACCCTGTGGGTGAAGATTAGGGAATCTGTATCAAAGAGTTGCTTTAGTTGAGTTATAACCCTTATTATAAGACAGTCATCTGCAAACACATGGTTGTCCCACCTGGCATACGACCGGCATGTGATTGGTTCAGTAGGGTTGTCCTGTTTCTTGGTGGAGTAGTGAGTGAGCCACTTTGTGTAGTCGGACAGGCCCTAACATGGCAGCAGATTAAAATAAAGCAGCTTCTCAGATAATTGTTCTGTTTTCATTACTTTGGGTACTTTATCATAGCTGTACTCTTAATGTTGAAGCATCACTCAGACACAGCCAGAAAAGTTTGGACTGTGTCACATTTACATCCCAGGTACAGATACAAACCACTTGTCCAATGAGCTGGAAGCCAGTCGGAAGCTTCACACCAAACACGTCGAGCTGCTTCTCATTGATGAGCCACTCCTGAAGATCATAAAGAACAGAGGTGGAACAGGACAGCTGGTCAACATATCTGCTGAAGTCCTTTGTGGTGCTTTTATCAGAGCCTCGTGCGCCTCAGCTTGACGTGACACTTCTCTAAACGTTGTTTCCAACAGCAGGCAGCGAGCTCTCTGTGGATGTGCATGATCAGTGCAACGAGAAGCTGTGGACACGACTTCCCGTTCTGTTACTGTGTGGGGAGGGCTTTTGGTCTGTGTGAATACAGAACCGGCTCCAAAAGTACTCGATAATGTTCAGCTGTAACAACCGGGAGTTAAAGAGCTGACCTAGTTAGAACAGGAATAAGGTTGTGCAACATAAAGATAAGCTACTGAAGTGTGCACACTGATAGGATGCAATATTTGTTCCACATATTTATAATTAATGCAGAAGAAAGGCTTTCACTTCCTGTAGCTGATGTTAGTTTCTTCTATGCAGAAACAGTAGTAATTATGAAATATTACCCATTGATCAGATCAGCATGTTTTATGCTGTACTATATATACTGGTGAAAATATGCAAAAAGCTTTCAAATAAATTTATCTGTAATTTCAGCTGGAGCATAAATATTGTGAGACAGAAGCCCGTTTCCTTTAGCTACTGACTACTAGGCTGGACAAGGAGCCATATTCATCTTGCCCACCATACAGTGAGCAGGATGGAAAGGAAGGTAAAGAAAATCTCCAAAGCTCACTGTAGCAAAGAGTCGCATCTTTGTTGCTGTCTCATTAACAACCGACTGACTGTCTACATGGATCCAGGTGTTAAGAGTGAAGCCAGAAATGTTTTCCTGACCTACCGTCACAAAACATGTGGAGTTTGCTAAACTCTTTATCTGGAAGCATGCTGGGGTCAGATGGGACTAAGACTGATCTTCTCAGAAAAAGAACCTCCAGGTGGGTTTGGTTTGCAGCGCAACAAAGGATGAACATGTAGAAAAGCATGCTCCCTGCTAAGTATGGAGCTGTAAGCTTCTATATCATGGAGGAGCCATGAGGATGCGGGCCTGTTTCCCTTCCAAAATCCCTGGGAACCTTGTTGGAGCACATGGCCTCAGGAAGTCTTTGAAACACAGGGACGTTTTCAATTAAGATCTGATACACTGTACCTGCAACCTAAAAATGAGTCATCATTGGGCCAAATCAGCACAACAAAGGTTCTACAGTCAGGTAATCAGCTTCCTTGACTCCTACAGAAAAACCTACAGGCTGAGCTGAAGAGAGCAGGGTGATACAGAGAGAGGAAATGGTCACAGACCTCTCTATATGCTCCGACCTTGTAAAATGTTTTTGAAGCAGATTAAAAGCTGTCCTAATGACAACAGTGGTTTGTTGACAGTATTAACAGCAGGGTGTCAGTACCTGTTGGATTAGTGATTGTATTAAAGCTAATTATTCCTTCCTATGGTGTTCCTTCCACACTGAATAAATCGACAGATAATGCCGTTTTTTTTAAGTGTCTGTATGCTTAAGCTCCAACACATAGAGGGCCACATTTGTACCATTCTTGAACTGAGGTCAGGGGCCACAAAAAAATTATTTTGAGGGCCGCAAATGGCCCCCGGACAGAACTTTGGACACGCGAGGCTTAAAGTGACAAACTAATGGCGAGGCATTCTTCTTAAGGATTTTCTGCTAGAGAGCATAACTCATCCGTCCATCGATTATGGCAAGTCATCCAGGAAGCAGCAAAGCGGCCCCAGATCATCACACTACCACCACCATGTTTGACAGTTGAAAAGTGGCGTTAGTGTTAAATGTAACAAAATGCCCCCTTTTAAAAGGGGCCACTTTTGCTACATTAGTTCAAAGAATATTTCCTCCAAAGCCTTGGGGATTATCAAGGTTGTTTTTTGGCAAATGTGAGACGGACTTTTGTTTTCTTCAGGGTCAGCAGTGGTTTTGGCCTTGGAACTCTTCTTGGTCAATCATGTAGTCTGACCCTAAGTGAAGCAAATGAGCCCTGCACAACGTTAGATGTTGTTCTGGGTTATTTTGTGACCTCCTGGTTGAATTGTTGATGCATTCTTGGAGTAATTTTGGCAGGCTGGCCTCTCTTGGGAAGAATAATCACTCATCCACGTTTTCTCCTTTTGTAGATGGCCCTCTCTGTGGTTCTCTGGAGTCTCAAAGCTTTAGAGGTGGCTTGGCAAACCTTTCTACAGTGACTTCTCATCTGTTCTTCTATAAAAAGGGGTACTTTATGAGATCTCTACTTCATGTTCTCAAACAGTAATTTGTTGATTCTATAAGTAAAGCTTTTGAAATGTAAGTCATCGAAATGTTGTTATTTCTGATCAATTCATCATTTAAAAACAGGTCTTTTTTTTTAAATACAGCAAGGTTAGCAAGTTTTCCCTTAAAATCCTTTTTTAGCCCTTAAATACATTTTGTTGTGTACTTGTAGTCTGTACGAGTGCAGAAAAGTTGATTTTAATCTCTCCAGGTGTTCATTTTTTCAGTATGTTCAGATTTCTCTATCATCTTTTACGTTTTTCCAACTGTTACATCAAAGCATTTGCTGTCTAACAGCCAAATAAGATTATGACCTTCTGGCTGATCAATTTCGCGTATCTGCCATTCTTACTTCTCGCTGCGGTTTTGTCCAAGCTCCAATGTGTCTCTACATTAAAAGAGGATAGGTTTGGTTTGGCACTTCAAGGAGTGCATTCAGCAACCTCTGCCAGCAGCAATAAGGATTTGCTGAAAGACTTCATCTTATTAAGGAGTCAGTTCCGTCTGTCTATAGAAGCGACAGACACAGCAAAGCTGTGAGCTGCAAATAAAGCTAAAATGACAACAAACTTTATTTTAGACATTAAATTATTAAGCGTTATGACGTCCTGGCCATTGTTCTGATAGTAGTAGCATTGTGTGCTGCTTTTAGCTCCTTGAGGACAGAGCCATACTGCGTGTTTTAAATATTATTATTATATAAACAGTTTAACATTGTTTTTGCCGTTTTCGTCTTGTTTCGTTTGCCCCAGTCCTTCTATATTCAATACATCTTAAAAACTCAATGGGGTGTCAGACAGATTCCAGGGCTGTCACAAGAGGCTTCTGATATTTGCAGACGACACTGTGATCTTCAGGGAGCAGGTGGAACAGAGCTGAGAGGTGAAGGAAAGGAATGAATGTCAGTCAAAGCAGAGAATATGTTTGAATGAGAGAGTCAGAATGACGCTACAAGGACTAAAGATATCGAGGGTGGATCAGTTTAAGTACCTGAGGTCAACCAAAGAAAGGAACGGGCAGTGAACAAGAGAGGTGATGAGGAGCGTGCAGACAGGATGTAGAGAATGGACACGAGTGTAACAGCGGGTTCAGTACAGGACAGGTGAGACCATGTCGTCTGTGAACATCATAAACCACTGACGATTACATTAATGTGGTGGGATGGACAATTCTCATTGAGACCTCAGGAAAAGAAGCTGAACGAGTCTCGTTTACTGAGGAGATGATTGTTTGCTGGGAAAATTCTGCTGCCCTGTGAGAAAAGATGAGAGAGTTTTGACTTTGGAGGCGTGTAAGAGCACAGCTTGGCCAGAGCTTAGAATGTGGTGAACGGCTGAGAAATAACTCGGGTCTAAGTGTTGTTTGTTGCAACAAGAACTGAACCTCACTGTCTATGCTGGGAAAAAACAAAGTAATGATAAAACACACTACATCAACATCACCTACGAACCCAGAACAGTCCGAAGGTCCGCTCAGACGCTTGCGGCTGTAGGCTAAGGAAGTCGGACATGTAGGACAGCGTGTCTCCGCGGATGCAGTAAAACACCACGCTGGCCAGCCGGGACGTCGTCCGCTCTTCCTCAGGTTTCTCCAAAAAGCGAGTTATCCTGGTTCAAAAGCCAAATGGATCAAAAGCAGGAACAAGCTGGAAACTGAGCTCTGTAGAACTGTCCTCACCTGTGGGTCTCAGGACAGACTTCCACAATACCCCTGGAGCTGCTCCTCTCACCTTCCTCCAGCTCATAGTAGATGATCAGCTCTCCAGGCTGCAACACACACAAAAGGATGAATATTCATTCACTTTCTATACCACTTATTCCATAGTGGGTCATGGGAGGGCTGGTGCCTATCTCCAGCAGTCTACGGGCGAGAGGCAGGGTACACCTAGGACAGGTTGCCATTTCATTGCAGGGCAACACAGAGACATACAGGACAAACTACCACACAGACACTCATTAACACCTAAGGGGAATTTAGGGAGACCAGTTAACCTAACAGTCATGTTTTTGGACTGTGGGAGGAAGCCGGAGTACCCGGAGAGAACCCACACATGCACAGAGAAAACATGCAAACTCCATGCAGAAAGACCCCCAGCTGGGATTTGAACCCAGAACCTTCTTACTGCAAGGCAACAGTGCTACCAACTGCGCCATCATGCAACCCCTACTTAAACGACTTAAAGGAAAAAGTACATCCCATAAACTCTAAGACTTTGTGCATTTTCTGCACATCCAGAGTTTTCAGGGTGTACTTAATTTTCCATTCCTTTTTGGAATCTGTTGTGTGTCTTTGTCCACTTGAGGTTAGACTGAAATCATTTTAAACCCTGAGGAGCAGGTCGTTTAAACATTAAAACTCCAGAATGGACGGAGGGTTGACCACAACTGCAGGAATATAAGAATATGACTTTTTCAAGCAAATCTATTCTAAACAACAGAAACAGCAAGTCACCATTAAAATACAGTTATGGGAAAAAAAAGGTTTCCATGACTGTTAATACACTGTTGGGATTAAACTAAGTACACCCTATGATTCAGTGAGTTGTAGAACCACCTTCAGCAGCAATGACTTAGTGCCTGTATTCTGTTTGACTTTATCAGTCTCTCACATCACTGGAGAGGACTTGCTGTCTATTGGTCTTTACAATGTTGCTTTAAGTTCCCAGAGATTTGCAGGCATTCGTTCCTAACTGCTTCTCTTAGGCTCCCACCACATTGTTTCAATCTGGACTTTGACTGGGCCACTTCAGCACCTTAACTCTGTCTTTCAGCATTTTTTGTAGTAGACTGGCTGCAGTGCTTTAATCAATGTCCTGTTGATGAACCAGTTTGGGCGAAGATTCAGCTGTTACACAGATGGCCTCACATTTGACTCTAGAATATGTTGGTAAACAGAGGAGTTCATGGTCGACCCAATGATCGCAAGGTGTTAAGGTCTTCTGACTGCAAACCAAGTCCACATCATGATGCCTCCACCACAGCTGGTATGAGGTGTGTGTGCTGAGACGCTGGGTTTGGTTCTCTCCACTGCACTGTGCATTATGGCCAAATATCCCTACTTTGGTCTCATGTGCAAGGGTGTACTTAGTTCTTTCTAATGACTTTATTCACTGTTGGAAACAGTCCTATTTTTCTTATAAATGTATGTTTTTAGGTTAACATTATACAGGAGAAGAATGCAGTTTACAGTTTGATCACATGGTGGCAGTGTAATAGTCAGGGTGGCTGCTGCTGCTGTCTCTCTAGTGTTGGTGAACTTTGAGAATAGTTGTTCATTTGAAGAAGAGCACAATTATTAACACATTCCCTCACATCAGGGAACCTCACCTTGGACCTGAAGAAGCGGATAACTTGAGCGATGTCAAAGTTCTGATCAGAACACAGCATGTCTCCAGCGATCTGCTCAAACAGAGAGTTAAAAACTGATTGTACAACACCCACTGCCCGAATGATAGGATATCTGTCTGATGCATTCAGCACTGACAGCGCCTCGTACCACAACAACTTCATCTTGCAGCTTGCGACTCCGTATGACAAGTTCCAGGTCGGCCACGGCCCCAAGCTGGTCCTTCAAAGTGGTGCTGCCATCGTTAACAACATTTTCCACCGGGAAGTCATTAGCTGTGGCCCAGCGCTCGTAGTGCTTATACCTGATCATAAGAGATTTGAAGCAGTTGCAGCTGCAAGCTGAGGCAATAAGTCCAGACCAACAGCACTTTGGTTCTGTAACTCACTTGTCTGCATTGGTGACCAGGTAGACCTCAGTGAAGAGCTGCCGCCTGGAGAGAAGCAACGGGTGAGCAGAGAAGGTTCTTAGGCCTAACTGAGACATTCCAAATCTGAACATGTTCCAACTCTTCATGTTTGGGCCATTTAAACTTACACGTTGACAGTCTCCCACCAGAAGTCCAGGATCTTCTTTCCCCCAATCCCAGGCAGTAAAGCCTTGGGTACACCAGTCAGATGGCTGTATAAACCTGTGTCATCATTCTGTGAAAGAAACAAAGATCCTTCAAAGTTTTACTCCCAATTATGGATGCTTTACCACTCATTTATGGACCAGTTTTTGTTTCATTGTGGTTTTGTTTACCACTGATAAATAAATCCATCCAGGCACAAAGAGCTCCTAAACTTAAATTTAAGGTAATTTTTTATGTAATGTGTAATTACAGTCTTCATTTTTGGAACAACTAGAGACCAAGAGACAGGGTGAAGGGAGGGGTAGGGATAACCCTAGGAAATGGGAGTCAGCCTAATTCAGCAAGCGAATTGGAATTTTAAAACAAAGGTTGCTGATTTTAAGATGTTGCACCTGGCAGATTGACATGAAACCCAATCCTAGCAGGACAGCTGTCAGCTGAAACAATGGAAAGAAATCCTAAACTTTCTTCATCATGTCAATCAACACAGACAGCTGGGTCTAATATTTAAGGTAGACCAAGGAAGACATCGAAGCCTCAGGAGGTGCAACTTAATTTGGGTGCCTATTTCTGCATTCAATGGGCGAGAGGAGGGGTACACCCTGGACAGGGCGCCAGTCCGTCACAGGACAACACAGAAACACACAGGACCAACAACCATGCACATATACGCTCATATGTAAGGGCAATTTGAGAGACCAAATAACGACACAGTCATGTTTTGGGACTTTGGGAGAAAGCTGGAGTACCCAGAGAGAACCCATGCATGCACTCGGAAAACATGCAAACTCCATGCAGAAAGACCCCAGGCTGGGATTCAAACCCATGATTTTTATTTTCCCTACAACATTTCATAATTCCAGAATTGTCTACTACTTGAATTGGAAAAATAACATTTCTTTGGTGTGTTATCTGGTAAATAAAGTAGCGCACATCCTCTAGAATGTGTGATTGAATTGTTTTGCAGGGGTTGTGACTGCCTCTCCAGAGCCTAAACCAAAAAAAGCTGTGTTTATGATAGGCGCTGGATGTTTTTTCCTCTGTATCTTAACT
The DNA here is from genome assembly GCA_036173005.1 of Crenichthys baileyi. Classification (NCBI taxonomy): domain Eukaryota; kingdom Metazoa; phylum Chordata; class Actinopteri; order Cyprinodontiformes; family Goodeidae; genus Crenichthys; species Crenichthys baileyi. The sequence goes on from JAHHUM010002431.1 coordinate 199,940, forward strand.
TCGCGGAACATTAATATCTACTCAGGCTATTTTGTTTGCTGCATTTCGACTAGGAGACTGAAAGCTGTATGTCCCCTGACGCAGAGTGGCCCCTCTCCCAACCAGATTGCCCTGCGGACACAGATCTGGGGACCTGGGGGCACCCTAGAGACACAGTTATCCGCAAGAGTGAAGTCTGTCTATGTAGCACAACAGCTCAATAAAGCATCGCCTTCACTTCATATACATATTTAGATAGATGTGATTGTCTCAATTAGCCTTCGCACAGAGGTGCTTAATTTAGCGAAGTGGGCTCAAAAACTTTACTCAGAAGCGCCGCCCTGTCACCATGCCAAACCCCGTAACGGAGTTGGCCCATTTTAGATTTCCATTATTTCTTCAAAAAGAAACTCGTGTGTTAAATATTTACCCATTTCAATTTCAGTGTGAGGTTGCACTCAAAAATTCGGCATGATCAAAAGGTAACAAACGCCTTTATTTGAACGAAACCCCAACTTTTAAAGACCTGCAGCCGTAACCTCCAGCGGTCAGCAGGAGGGCGCAGCGCAGAGACGGACGCTGGAAATGAGTCCACTTTTCAGAGCTGAACACTCCCAAATCAGAGCCGAACATCCCACTGAAAAGGTACGAACTTGTATCAAAAGGGACGAATCAACAGACACCAGCAGGAGCCAGAAAGTGATGCTTAAAATGCCATATTCCTTGACGCAGTTCTGCGGAGTGGCCGCTGCTTCGTAACGGATGTGAACTTTGCACTTCTTGTTCTGCTACAAACCACATGTGTTATTTACCTTAATCTGCGTCTCTAAAACTGTGCCGTGGCCGGCTACCAGCAGGATGCAGATCATGGCTGCAGATCAGGTCGTTTTAGGGGGGCTTTAAAATAAGACTCCCCCGGCTGAAGCCCCTCTGACTGTCCGCAGCTTTAAAACATTTAGAGCGTCACAGAGACGACGTACTTCCGGATGGACCCTTCAAATTAAAACACCACCGTTTATAATCAAACAAACAAATGCATAAATGACTAAATAAGCAGACACAGTATATTGTTTACAGTTTAATTATAAAAACATTTCCCAACAATGCAGACCTTCCCAAACCCGTTTTCTCTTTACTTGGTAGCTACATTGCTGCAATGTAACTACAGCCCCCAACAAACAAAAACACAAAGCAAAGCCAGACTATGACCTGGATGATAAACTTGGTATCAACTGGTAAAAGTGACAATGATAAAAGACCTCAATACATGAATTTAATGTCTGGAGACATTAAAATGACTGCAGTTCATATTAATTAACAGTACAATAGAGCTTAAGCATAAGAACTGAACTGCTGTTTATGGTTCAGAGCTTACTGTACTGGAGATAAATGAACAAATATACATGCTCATGGTAAAAGGCATCAATAAGGGTTTTCCTCAACACAATTATAAAAAAAAAACACTCTCTGCAGGCCCATCAAGGTAAACAATGTTATAGTTGCCAGGTAAATTACCTAAATGTTAAGACCTTGAAAAACACAATCTGGAAGATTACACAAAGATTGGATGTAAATATTCATAGCAATATTCTAATAATTAACCCATTTTGTGCATGCTAAATGACAAGATACATATTTAGAAGCATTCAAGTACTCTTTTGGCCCACTTGTAGTCGACTTCAAACGCCCCGTTGGCAAAAGCCTTCACTGAGGTTCTGAGCTCGATGATCCCACAATGCCATGCTGTCGCAAAAGGTTCCTCAGGATCTGATTCTTGGATTTCCAGTCTTCCACCTGTGAAAACACACAGATAAAGTGAAGATGCAGTAAATCAACAGTAAATAGAAATGATCTAATTACCAACTGCAATATTACAAATACACTGACGGACAACAGTTTTGGAAAGAAAACTCTACCGATTAATTTTTTTGTGACAGTTTAAAATATTGTTGGGTTACTGTACAGAGAGATAAGATGTATTTTAAGTATCAAAAATAACTTTATTCACATAAATGCTTTAATTTATGTACTTTCTGTACCTAATTTTGTTGTTTATTTCATCTCAATGGATGAACTTGTGAATGACAAACTAGTCCTTCAAAGAGCGGGGGAGGGTCATGGCGTGAAAGCAGCTTTACTTTATGTGGAATGCATGTAGTGGTGATCGGCCACATGGGGCCGCTAGAGGTCGCACTAATCAAGTTGGAGCCAAAGATGGATGTCGTTTTTTAGTCTATTTTGTGACTTACTTAATTGCAAAGAAACTTTCTGAGTGGCTGCCTGCTTTGTGTTTTACTGAAGACTGCATGTCTGTCTAAAGGAAAAGAAACTACTGGATTTAAATTCCTAACCTCAACCTAACAGCCCCTTTTAATACAAAAAAATCCTCTTTTTCTTTTCCTAAAACATGGATCACTACCATCACCAGTAAAATATACCTGTTAAAGCTAAAGTTAGACACACCCCATGCCTACATACTTCCTGTCTGAGAAGCTGGTTGTCGACTCGCAGACGTTCCACAACGCTGATATCTTCTCCCAGCTTCATGTTGCTCTGTCTTAGCTCTTTGATGTAATCACAGGCTTTTGACAAGATCCCCCCTTTACTCTGAAAAAGGCACATCCAGGGTTAAAAAAAAAAACGACTCCAGGACCAGGAGCTGGAGTCTTGGGGATAACGCTCACCTGGCCTGTCTTGGTGTAGTCGATGTGACACTCTGGAATGGCCTTGGAAAGCTGAACAATCCAGTTGTTGATCTTGTCCCTACGCCTTCGCTCAACTGTAGGAACATTTTTTGTTTTTAGACGTAAATGTTTCTGCCGAAGGATTGTGGCAGAATAAGTGAAAAAAACAAATAGAGATGCACAGTGAAACCGGCTTGTGACCAGAACCTTCCAACATATTCAACCACAAGCACAATACCAAGGTGTGTGAGACTGCAACCACAAAGGACTGCTTGGATGCAATATTTGGTAGGAAATTGTATAGGTCTAGGATAGACTCTTACTCCCCCTCTTTAACCACATTTGATTTATATTTCAATGGCAGAGACATGCAAGTTCACAAGGCAGTGGAGATATTATGACTAACAAATGAAAAGAGTCAGAGAAATGTGTGATCTTAACTGCGATGGTCAATATTCAGCAATAGTTTCCCAATTACATGTTGTCCTGATTTAATGCAGGCCTAGAAAGCACCACCATGTGTCGCTAACAACAACACTCTTCAGTGTGGACGTCGTTACTAAGAAAAGAAGGCTAGAAGAGAGCAGTTTTTACAATCAGCGAGGTCTGTAAAACTGAAGTCAGAGGAAGGACAGAGACGTAAGAAGCTATTTGAAAGGAAACTGTTTTTTCTACATGTCAAGTAGAGCTGCATAATGCGTCTCATCTACTATTAGTGAAACCCTGTTTGACAGCAACTGCCTCAGCACCTAATATGGATAATTTACTGCTTCTCAGTGCAGGGAGTCTAGTAAAAGGATTTTGCGAGCAGTTCTTGAATCGTTGCTCTTAAAAAGAAATTGGAATCATCAGAAATTGGTATCTGGAGATTAAAAATCGGCCACTAACCCAGTGAATCTCACACCAACAAACAGAGGAGAACACATGTATACTAACCTTCGTTGTGCTGAGCTCGCCGTTTTTCATCCCTGGAACCCCGAGGAGCCTCCTGCTTTCTGCAAACGGAATAATTATTTGAAGTTGTTTTACAACAGAGGCCAGTTGATTTTAATTTAAAGGCATTCTGGATTTACTTACGCTACATATGGCTGAGTACGTGGTGCTATTGTCCTCTGATTGGATCCTGTTAAAACTTCCTGGGGTGACATCATCACATAAAGCTGACCTTTAAGACAAAACCTTGCGTTTAGCTGTAAAAAGTGACGTCTCTTAAGATGTTTCAAATTTTTCCTCCAAGTTACAATTAGTCCATAATAATAAATTAGTTTAGGTTGCCAGCCTATCCACAGCTACGGACCGAGCCTTTAAATGTGCACAGCTTACCTGTCGGAGTGGTCTGGCCCAGCAGTGTGTCGGGTGCCTGCACTGTGGTCACCATGGTGCCAGCGCTGGCATCTGCAATGGAGGCTGGGTAATAGGCGTACTGAGCGTCAGCGCTGCCATCCCCTTCCAACCCTTCTGGCTGGGAGATGACCGCCTAAAAAAATATTACAGCTTGCAATAAAGACTAAAGGTCACTGAATGGATTTGTTTGGTCTTTGCCATTGGTGAATATTTTAAAATGTTAACGCGCGATTGTTTCAGATTAATAAATAAAACTATTGTTCTGCAGTCAAGAGGGCTGTATTCCCACCTGTGTGACAGTCTGTGCAGTTGCAGGAAAACCAGCAACCAGACTGACGGCTGCAGCTCCGTCTGTCTGAGCCTCCAACTGGCCATCTGACACCTGGATCACTCTGTAGGTCACCTGCAACCCAACGTGTTACCGTAAGAGCACAGATTCCCATTACCACTACTTCACATAATACATTATATACATCGGTCACACTTATTCCACATACAGGAATTTTTTGAAGTTCTAGACATCTACATGAGACAAAGGTTTAGCAGCATCGCCTCACATTCAACATCCATCATATTCATTTGTGACAGGCGAGGGTGTCAGGACTGAGTATAAAATAACATCTAATTAGTTCTCCATTCAGATGCAGAGAGTAAGAACTTTGAAAGCCGCTCGTCAATTTACAAAAACTAAGGATTTGAGTGTTTGCTGCATTAAATAAAAAATACCTTATATGGAAATAAGGTTTGTAAATCTTTCAGCACTGGTCAGTGAGATGATTCTTTTCCAAGTGACTTTCTGTGACATTATTGGTCAACTTAATAGTTTTTTCACCAGTTTTTAGAAGGCTGCCAAACTGCAGTGTGTTCGTGGAAAACAGAAGAAATCCTCAGAGCAGTGAAAAGCTAACGGCTGATTATGGGTGCCTCGAAAGTGTTCATATGCATGGCATACAAAGCTACGTCGGCAGGTATTAACTGTCTACACTTTCACAGGAGCCCGATAAGTTTTCCAAGCCAAACAACATCTGTGTTACTACACTAACACACCAACAGCAGATGAGGCTGTAGGATGTATCGCCCAATCAGCTGCGACTCGTCGGCCTGCCGTACAGCCTCGCTCAGGTCATACTGAAAACTAAAACACTTTTTACACATGATTTACTGATCACGTTCTCTGTCATTTGTGTCAAGTCAAATGTTCTGAAAGTCCAGACTGTCCAACAGAAAACATTTATGCAACATGAGCAGCAATGTGGAAAATCTGTCTGGATGTTTTCTCCCAATAATTTGACTGAACTCCTAGTTTTTGCTCAGCTGCAATAAAGAAAATGTTTGTTAACTCAAGTTCTACTCTGAGACTTAAAGGAAAGTGAAAAAGGCACCTCTGTAACAGAAATCAATCTTACACTCAAACTAATATTTCTGTCCCAATGACTTCATCATACCTGCCCACCAGCTCCTTCTGTCTTGAAGAGATACTTGATTTGTGGATCTGTGAAGGTGGCAGCGGACTGAATGGCAGCAATGGCGGCTGGATCTTCTGCTGTGGCCACAGAGCCTAAAGGATCCATGAATTTCAATTTTAACACAGTCTCATCACTTAAAGGTCAGTTTAGGATTAAAGGTTAGGTTCTGATAGGACTGAACATACACTATACTGCCAAAAGTATTTGTCCATCAACTTTTACATGTACATGAACTCTGATGACATCGTATTTTTAAACTATAAGGTCCAGTTTGTTGATGGACCCAGTGTTGCCAGCAAGGTTTAGGAGTTTGTTCATAGTTAGATGAGAAAACCAGAACTGCAGCCTCCGCTCTAATTCATCCTAAAAGTGTTCAAGAAGGTTGAGGTCAGGACTCAGAGCAGTCCAGTCAAGTTTTACTAAACCAAACTTTATACACCTGCAGCCATGGAAGTGACTGGAACACCAGAATTCATTAACTTGGTGCAGTGGCCCAATACTTTTGGCAATATAATGTACTGTATATTGGCACGAATACTTAATATAGAAACTACAGTCATAGTCAAATGTTTTGGGAGTGACAAATATACACTGCTCAAAAATATAAAGGGAACACTTAAACAACACAATATGACTCCAAGTAAATCAAACCTCTGTGAAATCAAACTGTCCACTTAGGAAGCAACACTGATTGACAATCAGTTTCACCTGCTGTTGTGCAAATGGAATAGACAACAGGGGGAAATCTTTGGTGATTAGCAAGACACACTCAATAAAGGAGTGGTTCTGCAGGTGGGGACCACAGACCACTTCTCAGTACCTATGCTTTCTGGCGGATGTTTTGGTCACTTTTGAATGTTGGTGGTGCTTTCACACTCGTGGTAGCATGAGATGGACTCTACAACCCACACAAGTGGCTCAGGTAGTGCAGCTCATCCAGGATGGCACATCAATGCGAGTTGTGGCAAGAAGGTTTGCTGTGTCCGTCAGCGTATTGTCCAGAGCCTGGAGGCGCTACCAGGAGACAGGCCAGTACACCAGGAGATGTGGAGGAGGCCGTAGGAGGGCAACAACCCAGCAGCAGGACCGCTACCTCCGCCTTTGTGCAAGGAGGAACAGGAGGAGCACTGCCAGAGCCCTGCCTAATGACCTCCAGCAGGCCACAAATGTGCATGTGTCTGCACAAACGGTTAGAAACCGACTCCATGAGGATGGTATGAGGGCCTGACATCCACAAATGGGGGTTGTGCTCACAGCCCAACACCGTGCAGGACGCTTGGCATTTTCCAGAGAACACCAGGATTGGCAAATTCACCACTGGCACCCTGTACTCTGCACCGATGAAAGCAGGTTCACACTGAGCACATGTGACAGACGTGACAGAGTCTGGAGACACCGTGGAGAGCGATCTGCTGCCTGCAACATCCTTCAGCATGACCGGCTCGGCAGTGGGTCAGTAATGGTGTGGGGTGGCATTTCTTTGGAGGGCCGCATGGCCCTCCATGTGCTCGCCAGAGGTAGCCTGACTGCCATTAGGTACCGAGATGAGATCCTCAGACCCCTTGTGAGACCATATGCTGGTGCGGTTGGCCCTGGGTTCCTCCTAATGCAGGACAATGCTAGACCTCATGTGGCTGGAGTGTCAGCAGTTCCTGCAAGATGAAGACATTGAAGCTATGGACTGGTCCGCCCGTTCCCCAGACCTGAATCCGATTGAGCACATCTGGGAAATCATGTCTCTCTCCATCCACCAATGTCACGTTGCACCACAGACTGTCCAGGAGTTGGCGGATGCTTTAGTCCAGGTCTGGGAGGAGATCCCTCAGGAGACCATCCGCTGTCTCATCAGTAGCATGCCCAGGTGTTGTAGGGAGGTCATACAGGCACGTGGAGGCCACACACAATACTGAGCCTCATTTTGACTTGTTTTAAGGACATTACATCAAAGTTGGATCAGCCTGTAGTGTGTTTTTCCACTTTAATTTTGTGTGTGACTCCAAATCCAGGCCTCCATTGGTTAATAAATTTGATTTCCATTGATGATTTTTGTGTGATTTTGTTGTCAGCACATTCAACTTTGTACAGAACAAAGTATTCAATGAGAATATTTCATTCATTCAGATCTAGGATGTGTTATTTGAGTGTTTTATTTTTTTGAGCAGTGTAGTTTACTATGATTTCAACATTTTTGGATTTTTTTTCAGTCAGCTTGTATAGTAAACCGAAGGAAAACTGAATTCATCTTTATTTATTCAGGGCTGATCGGGGCCAGAAGGTTTTTATAAGTCTCTTCCTGCTGTCCATCCTTACACTTCCTGAAGAATTTCAGTCTTTTCATGATGATTTTCTTCTTCTTGAACATAAGTAGCATCTTTGTGACCCTTCTTCTCACAAAGCTCTTGCCCCAGTGTCTTTGCCTAAAGGCCAATAAATACTCAGCAAGAACAGAGAAATCTGTTCCCTCTCCCAGGGATGCAAGATCAAAATGACATCTTTCTGTTCTTGAAGGCCTGGTTTGGGAGGCCTCGCAGATAGTCTTGACATATATTTTGGGCAGAACTTTCCAAATGCAATGCGTCTATTTACGACATCAACATCATACAGGATATCGGTTGCTGGGCCACATCCTGACTGATGCTGACCCATGCTTGCTTTACCAGTACTTGGAAGTTGCCACAATTGTTTTTGTCTACTTACTTTATGAGGCTTGACAACTGTTTCTCAGTAAAATAAAGATCTGAGGAGTTTCTGGGTCGTGAACCCAAAATTGTAATGTTTTGATCCCTGAGCTACTTAGTGTGTAGCACTAAAATAATTCTTGTTCATTACCAAATTGCTGCTGGGTCGTTGGGCAAAGTTTCTCTTGAGGATGTTTGGATCTCAGTTTTTAGTTGTGAGTGAACCCACTCCCCTTGAAAAGAGGCGACGCCACACATGAATGGTCTCACGCTGCTTCACTCTCTACATGACACAGGGCTCATGGTTGTGTTCACCTTTTCTTCTCTAGACATTCCTTTTTCCAGATGTCCCAAATCGTCTCAAGGGGGCTTCATCAGAGAAAATCCCTTTCCCCAGTCCTCAGCAGTCCTGTCCTGATACTTCCTTCCTGATACCTACTGCAGAACTTCTGTCTCTCCTTGATGTTTCATTTTGAGAGAACTGGCGTTTTTGCTAGCATTCTTAAAGTCCCAGTCTCACTGTGTTTGTAGAAACACTCACACCTGCCTGCTGCCCTTCCTGAGCAAACTCTGCACTGGTGGTAAGTCAGTCCTATAGCTGAATCCTCGTTAGGAAGCCTGCCACCTGCTAGACTTTCCTGGTCGATCTGAGGCTTTCCTTAAAGCAACCAAACTTCTGTCCTTGGATTTCATGATTCTGGTGCAGTCTTACCAGCATCAACATCCTTGTCTGTGGAGTCCTTTTGATGCAGAGAGATGGTGAAAGCCCATGTTTCATTGGAGATAACCATAATTGACAAAGAAAAAATGATTTCAAAAACCAAACCCTTTTAAAGCAACCATTCTGCTCTTCCAACTGAATCAGATGACAGAGCAGCTCATTTCACATAACCTGATTAATCCGCGATCTACATCTACCAAGGTCCCGGCATGGAATGGAGGGGTTGAGGTTCACCTACCAATATTTGGTTTCTGATCTACTTCAGGAAGTAGTCAGAAACCCACAATGACTATGAGCTGTTGGGATAAGCTGGAGCTGTGAAACGAATATGACAGTGATGTGATACACAGCAAAGACAGCAGCACATGATGGATGCAGAGATAGCAGATCCACTAGATGATCCTTCATGGTTACATGGTAAAAACCCAACAGTGATCTGACGAAGCTGGCCTGTCCTACTCGATAGATTATTGACATGCAGTTATTTTGAGGGTGTGGCTGAAACAGTTCAAATCAGAGAACGTTGCTAAGAATTGCATTAAGGCTTTTGTTATGCTTCATAGCAACCTAGACCTAATGTAATATTTGAGAAAAGCATTAGTCTATACTGAAGTGGAGTTAGCCGATCATTTTGCACCAGGGCAAAAATACTGTAAAATGTCTTTTTTATTATTATTATTATAATGTGTCATTTCCTATCCAGTAAAGCACATATGATAAATATACATCTAAACACCCTGCACAATGGCCTATATTGCAAACAAACATTTTCTAAGCAACATTTGTCACTGCCAGTGGTTTTGGTCATGACTGTAGTCTAGAAAGACCGATAGGAAATGTTCTGATGGCACAAAGCATCTCCTGATTTAACAACGACTGCACCTATAGTAAAGTATTGTCACTATTTGTATAAAAAGTTGTTTAGCCTCAAAACAATAAGATCAAATTTACCCTCCTCGTTAACAGTGACGCTCCCCTCCGGCTCCGGGCTTTTCTGTTGGCTGCGCTCCCCCAAAATGCAAGAACGAAGGTTATTTAGTGGTTGATGCAACTCCAACTATAATTACTTTATTTCATCATTATGTGGCCCACAGATACCTCCCACTCACCTTTTCATTCCTGCCGAAGGGTTTGGACGGGAAGACCGTCTTCACTCGCTCCGACAGCAAGGCTATTGAGACAAATTAACAGGGTTAGCAAAACCACAGAGGAAAGTTCTTTTAGAACTCGGAATACTGAGTCCACGGATAATGGCCCATCTCTGTAGGGCTGAACCTGAAACGATATTGGGGTTAGCTATGGCTGTAAGAGCTAGCCGAGCCGCAGCCACCGTTACCATGGGAGATGACGGAAACACATCGACCAGACCTTCACAATAAAAGCACGGAATTAAAAGTAAAACTAGAATGCAGGCGAGGATGTGACTGAGGTGCGACGAAGATAAGGGATATTAAAATGCGCCTTAGTTTGTGTTAAAACCATCCTAACAAACTCCTAACAAACAGAATTGTTTCATTTAAAGTTTTTTTTAATCTGTTTAAGGGAAAATTTTAATTTGGGGGTTTCACGGGAAGTTAAAGGTTTCCTTGAGGCTAACCGAGACACAGCTAACTACTCGACCAAGTTTTACAAATAACTTTAGTTTCTCTTTGCTTTGGACGGCCTTGCAGACGACAGCAAACACCACTTGGTTTAAAGAAATATGGCCATAAATTATGAAGTACACTGCTAAATATGGTGACTTTGTGACGGACTGAAAAAAGATGTGCTTACGCTGCCGTAGTCCCTCCGAAATTTGTCAATACAACAGCTCCTTCATTGGATTTACGCATGCGCGACAGGAAGGTTCTGGATTAGTTTAATAATTATGGATCGAGTTAAATAAGCGGTGACATCTAATCTTTTAAGGGAATGACATGAATGCATATGAATCCAATCAGTAAATTTTAATATTGCATTGCATTGTTGCTTATCAAAATAACTTGGCATGAAGCTCGTTTTCTGAGCGGATGTTTAATACATGTAATTTTCTTGAAACATCTTATATTGGTTTAACATTTTGTAGCGCCTAATTTAAGATATAAAAAACCAAACAAACTACAGATTATTAAGGCTTTATCTGTTGTAGTAAAATTGAAAGATTTGAAGAGATTTGACGGAGGTTCCACGTATTACCGGCTAACTAACGCATGTAAAATAAAATCATCTAATATGTCGACAGGAGTCACTGTTGAGCTCATACACGAAGAGACTTTTTTTGACATTTCCCGCAAAAAGTCCTAATTGCTTTTCGATGTGTGTGTCTATAACATAAGAATATGTTAGTAAAACGTTTTGTAGCGTTATTTAGAAAGCATGTTTCCATTTGCCAGCTCTGTTTACCACTCGAAGAAATGAACATTACGCTCTCCTCGGAGCAGCTGGTTTCACCTCCACAGCAGATCTTTTAGCGAGTTAAAATAAACAACTAAACCTGTGTCTTTATTAAACGAAACATTTTGCTGCAGTTTGGAACCATATCAGTAGAAGTAAAACAACTGAAAAGCGCTGGACAGCGCCCGTGGTTCGATCCCGGTTAAGGGAGGTCATCGTTCAGAACACAGGACGAAGTAACCACTGAGCTAAGCCAACACGACTGTCACAACTGAAAACCTGCTTTATGTATTACAGCAAGACACCAGGAAGGTGATTTTCAGAGTCATTGTGACGTGACTCCTGAGGAGTATGGAGGGCCAAAAAGGACAAAATTAAAGAAATAGCTATATCATGAAATAAATAATTGTACCATGAAATGTCCTATTAAATAATTTAACTGTACCATTTATTTATTTAATTCCTTATTAAGTAACGAAATATAACATTAAATTATGAAACTTCATATTTATTTATTTAAAAAATAAATATATCATGAAATAAATAAACATATCACAAAATGTCCTATTAAGTAATTTAATTGCACCATTTACTTAATACATTATTAAATAATTAAGTATACCATTAAATTATGAAACTCTCTATTATTTTATTGAATAAATAAATAGAGAGTGTAATAAATATATGTATTTTGGAGGGGTTGCCAGGTTGCCAATAGGGGGTCGCCAGTCTCTGGCACTGTTGTTTTGGGGGTCACAGGCTGAAATGTTTGGGAACCCCTGTTCTAACATACATACTTTGCCTACTAAGTATTGGTTTTAAAAGCTACATGTTGTAAAAAATAGGTTATGAAATGTATAATTATTTTATTTTTCTCATTTTAATGCATATGACTTTTTATTCTGTCTGTCTATTACATCATTTTTTAAATATAAAATCTGATATGGTCAAAGAGTTACTCTCTGCTTGAGTAGCAGCTTTTTTTTTTAGCAAATCTTTACTTTTACGACTTTTCACTTCTATTTTAGTAAAAATATACTGAAGTAATGTCACTCTTACTTGAGTTTTACTTTCTTCCCATCTCTGTCTTTACCACTGAAGGTGTGAGAAAGAGAGAGAGCAGTGGCGGTTCTTGCATGAGGCTGGGAGCAGAGATAGATCCTCATTAGGCTCATGTATTCAATTGCTTCATAATACAAATAGCAAATAAGTCAGTCAAAGTAAATGCCAGCAACTCAATGCATTTAGACATCCAGATGTGGTGAGGACAACATGCCTAGGTCAAAAGCCAAGCATCAGAATAGGGAAGAAAGGGGATATAATTGACTTTAAACGTGACATGTGCCTCAGTGGGAAGAATGCTCGTTTTGCAATCTGAAAATTGTGGGTTTGTTTTCAGCTTCCTCCTGCCACATGTCAATGTGCCCCTGGGCAAATCACTTAACCCCAAGTTGCCTCATCAGTCCTCATCAATCCGGTGGAACAGAGAAAGGCTCATAGACCACCCTGTCTCTGCACCCTCCCCTGTCTGCCCTGCTTCTGCTCTGTGTCTTGTCTTCTTTCAGAGCCTGTCTGCATATCTCTCGAATTGTGAATTATGGATCTGGTCAGCTGGTCTCTCAAAGCAATTGATCAAACTTTCTCGACGGGAAGACAGGGTAAGGGAGAGCCCTCTTGTCCAGACGGGACATTCTTCTTTGGATACACAATGGACTCCTGGCAGAAGTGTAGGATTGTGTGTCTGACAATGATGTCAGTCGAGGACGTGGAAGATGTGTAGATAATTAGATTTCTGATAACAGGATTTCTGTTTTTCGGAGTTTGTGGTTACCTAGCATATCGTGAAATTGGGAAACGTCGGCAGCAGTTCTGGCCATTGCAAGGCTGCCCGGCTTATTTGAAGGGATCTGCAGAGCGATCAACACTCAGACTAAAATGTTAAGGGAGCAGAATCGCAAAGTGGATGTGATCCTACAAGATTGCAGGCTGGCTACGGTTCCTGGACTCAGCTCGGATCTGGCGAAAGATCAGAAATTTGGCTGTTTTTGATTCGCCATTGAGAAGCACCAGCGAGACTCTCAAGGGTGATGGAAAATTAAGAGTCAGCCTGACCCAAATAATTGCTGTTTTTCTGAATCTGGCTCCCCTGCACGGCCTTGATGGCCGGCTATCTTCAACTTCTCCTGGAAGTTATGTAAACATGACGCTCTGCTCCCTCTGCCCCCTCCCTTCCCTGAGGACATCTGTGGACTTGCTGAGAACTGTGAGCCCAAGCTGTCATGCGTAAGATTTTCATTCTGATTTAAATACATGAAATCACAAAAAACACAGACAGGGTTCAAAGATATTTATTTACAATTAATTAATAATTCATGTACAAGTTGTTCCATTGGGTTTCCTGTGGAGAAGAAGCCAGGTTAATAGATTTCAACTGAGGGTGAGCATTAGAAGTAACATCTGGGCTTGGTCTTAGTTGAATGCGTTCATGTTGCTGGTGCATCCAGGAGAGCTGCAGTATGTGCTACTAAGGTAGGTCTCAGAGCTGACTGACAGTTTTTCTGAGATGTGCTAATCCAGAGCTGAACGCTGGAAGGTGGACAGGTAGGCGAGGATAAATGGAGTCTGACCTGGCGAAAACTGACCTAGAGCAGCTACGTTTCCAGGTAGATCCTGTTTTTTTGTGTGCAGGTGGTTTTGAGATAAGGCAAAGTTAAACCATCTAGAAGAACACAGAAGATAAAAGGTAAGGACAAGGAATCACCAGAGAACCTCAAATAGGAGCTTGTTTACTGAGACATGGTTGGACTGTCAGACAGAGAACGTATTTTTTCTTATGGAGTCTTAATACCGTTTGCCAAACAACATTATTTTTCATCACCACCTCCAACTGGTAAGCACTGTGGATAAGAAGGAAACTTTTTCTTCTGGATTATGGAATTTAGACGAAAATTCAGAATGAAAGACTCACCTTCACCGCCTCCACCGTCCATTGACTCTTCTGTGCGTCTCCCGCCGTTCCAATCAGCATCCGGTCCGCCTTATTCATCATCAAATCACCTTCTGACGCCTTGCTTTTAAAGGACCTTCAGCTGTGTTCATCCTCGCTTGTCAGCTGAGCTCATCCCTCCTCCACCCCACCTCCACCATCTTTCTTCACATCTACCCCTGGCTTCCTCGCTCCCTGGCAGCCAGTCCACCACCAGTGTCGGATCAGGTGGAAGACATCTCTAAATCTAAACCTTACAAATGATCATCTTAGCTCATGTCATTCTCAGCATTCATGTCTTCCTCCCAGGTCCGAGCGCCAAAGAAATAACCATGTAATTTCACATCATTAAAACTTTTCTAATTGCTATCCCTTTCTTTGTGAGTCTTTTCAGATTGAAATGTATTTTGAACTTTTCCTTTAAACAGTTCATCTTTTTATCTGGCATTTTCAACATTTAGTCATTTTTCAGTTTCCTCCTTTATTCAAAATTCACACTTTCCTGTTCTATATTTTTCATTCTGTATACTGTGCTACTGTGGTAAAATAGGTCATAGTGTTATCCAAAGTCTTGTCAGTACAATTTCTTTGATAGTAAAATACAAATTCCTTATGGGAAGAAACTTGTGCCATCAGAAACTTGAATTTGAATTGCTCAGACTGAATCTGTATTTGTGTAATTTGAAATTAAATGCATTGGGTTGAAAATGAATTTCACTAAACTGAAACTGAATTTTATGGTTTGAAACTGAATTCCTTTGGTTTTAAAATGTATTTCGTTGTATTAAAAATTCAGTTTGACTACTTTCACTTTCAGGTCTGAAATTCAATTTCAGTTCCAAAATTCAGTTTTTTGTCACACATCTAGGTCCTCGAGGATAGCTACAGATTAATCAAGTACAGATTCATCGATTTACGTTTCACATCAGGTTAAACTTCCTTTACGGCATGTTGAGCTGCAGCAGTGCAGCATACATTAGCTTGGCGGATGTCAATCACCAAGTCAAATGAGCTTCTATAGAAAGCATCATGTAAACAAATGATGGTCAAACAGTAACACTTATGCTACCTGTAGCTATTAGCTAAACATGGCAGATTAGCATAGTGTGCCGTCGGTGTTACGTCGGTCTGCGTTTCTCTTGCCCTTACCTCAGCGTAACTTCTGTTGCCTAGCAACCGTGTTAGCGTGAAAGCGCAGAGCTGTGAAGCCGAACAAATGGAGCCTGAAGGTTAATAACGCAGTCTCCACTGTAAATGACTACACGGTTTTTATTTACCCATTTACATATTGCTGATGGCTTATAATCCTATTTTGGTTTAAAATGTTATTGTTTTATGATCTTATTCATTATTCAGCCATTTAAAATGTTGAAAATATTTTTGTGTTCGTAGATATAAAAATCTAACACTAGATAAAATACATTGATGACAGATACCATTTGTTTAATTTATTTGTAAAGCTTTCACCAAATTAAACACAACATATTAACTTTAGGAACAAAGTTTAAATTAGTTTATTTGCAGCGCATAATAATAATAATAATTATTATTATTATAATAAATAAACCAAACATTAATATTAGATTTCATCTGACTGAATTATATCTGTTTAACTTCCACCCACTGGGGAAACCCAGTGGGAGTTTGAAAACAATGTGCCGGGAGTCAGCTGTTTTCTCGGGGTTTAGCGCACCTCAACCACCCGGTCAGCTGACAGCTGGCGAGGCGAGCAGCTGCTGCGGCAACGGACGAACACATCGGCGCATTTGTGTAATTAACCGATATCTTGATAAACTGATCAGATATTTTAGGTTTAGACAACTACATTCTCGTCTAAAAACATTGTAAAAGTTCAGTTGTTTCACAGAAAGCGCAATATATCCAATTTTATTCACAACTTTTCTCTCTCCTCCGGCCTTTGCTACTTCCGTAGAACAATCTACTTCGACCCGCAATGAATCATGGGATAGGGTGGGACACGGAGGATACACCGGGCCCATCCTTCCAATCTGGGGAAAAGAAGGACGCATTTGTTGGAACCTTGGAGATTGGATAGCATTTGTCACTTCATCCAGGTCGTTATCGGCCTACAAATGCGTCCTTTAAAAGAATGCAGTCCTGAATCTGGACACAGCAATGGTGAATAACATCCGTGAATCATTAAATCTGTATTTGATTAATCTCTGGCTTTAAGAACCCGAATGTGTGACACAAAAAACTGAATTTTGAAACTGAAATTGATTTTCAGACCTGAAAGTGAAGGTAATCAAACAGAATTTTCAATACAAAGCAAAGCAGTTTTCAAAGCAAACACGTTCAGTTTTAAACCATTACATTCAGTTCAAGTTTAGTGAAATTCATTTTCAAACCAATGCATTTAATTTCAAATTACACAAATACAGATTTAGTCTGAGCAATTCAAATTCCGTTTCTAATGGCACAAGTTTCTTCCCATAATTCCTTTGCTTTCAATAAAAAGGTTAATCTTTTATTTATCATTTTCTCCATTGGTTTACATAAACCAGGTGTTAATCAGTCTAAAATCCTTTCTATGAGGTATTGGTGTCATCACTGCTTCCTTCCAGCTTTTAGGCAGCTTTCTGTTCTCAGATACTGTATATCATTTCATAAACTAAGACGACTTACTAAGTTTGATCATTTTCTGGAGATCACATTTCTTTTTTCATCAGAGCATGACTGAACACAGCCTTTGAAAAAGGTATATGAATCACATTGTTGTTGTCTTCTTCTTGACGCATTATCCCCACATTCTCTGGTATGGTTGTTCTTCTCTGCAGAGAAGATATGCTTCTCTTTCCCCGTTTTGTCGTTCAACAGTGGTTGGAATTCAGTTTAATGGTGCGGGTCAGAAGCCAGTTTACTTTAATATATGTCCTCTTATACAAATTAGGATACACTAAAAATATCTACAAAATCCCTATACCCACATTCCCAGACCTAACTGCTTCATGTTTCCCAGGGAATTTAAACAGCTCCATCACCAGTGGTCTATTTACCATTTTTGGTATCCCTTTTAAAGTTTCTCGTCTTACTTCTAATCCTCTTTCTAGAATTCTAGTATTTCCTAATAGTAATAACATGTTCCACTGGTTCGTCATCCAGGCATACCTTGTATAACCTTGTCTCATCCCTTTCCTGTTATTGTTAATGTTTTACTTAAGACAAACTGGCACAACCTGTAAGTACTGCTTCTCCCCCCATGTGCCCACCCTATATTCCACTAATCTTGGGAATATAGGGTGGGCTATGGCCACTGGGTTGAATACCACTGAAATACCTTTCTTTTTGATCAGGATCCCACCTACATTCCAACATGCACCTACATGAACCAGAACCATGATACCTGACCACACCAGCATGTTAATTGGATGACAGACCGGATTACCTCGTAGTAAATCTTGACAACTTGGAGAATGGAAAGATCTCAAACCTGGAAGAACTGAAGATGAATCTGGACATATTAAAACTTTTGATTGTTTCTTTTCTTCTAATACCCCTAATTTTGCCAACAGTGAGTACCCACCCAACCTACTGCGTGTTCTTCTGCTGATACAAATGACCTTTGTTGCTACTGCCAATCCAAATCCAGTCTTTCATGTATCTGTATATATCTTTCAATAATCCAAATGCAAATTTTGATATAGCATTTGAAAAAGAAAATTGTTTCTTTTCCTTTTCAGATTCTTATAGGTACCAATCAACATCTGGGTTAGTAAGTTTCTATAGTGTAGTCCTGTTAAATGCAACTGTTACCGACACAACCGCCGAATATTGATGTTGACAATCCCACATCTCCTGTTTAGTGGGAGAATCATAATGACCTTGGAAGTCGGCCTAATAATTCATCAACACCTGTTTTCTTCTTAGATTCAAATAAAACTCCCCCATTTCTACATAAAGAACAAATACTGACGTAGTTCTGAAAACATACCCTAAAAGCTAGCATTTGAATAATCTCTATTTTATATACTAGAGATTTGGCTACTGATCCTACTATATTCCAGAACCAGAACTTATCAAAGCTGTGGAAATTCTCTTCATTTTTGCACTGCCTGCTCTCCATTATCTTCCAACCAAACATCTCATCACATTCAGTTTCATTTGAATTTTCCTACTTTGAGTTGGATGATCGTGTTCCAGATACATTTATCACTAAAACAAATATTGTGTATTACAATTTAGTAGGCATATATATATATGCAATATTACCAATTGGTTCGGATGACCTAAACACAATTAAAGTATACATGAAAAGCATATATGAATTGTAGTCAGGAAGGCCCATGTTGCTTCTAAATATATAATTTAATTCAGTTCCTACTGCTCAGGATTAAAGTGGAACTAAACCCCATGTCAAAGAATAACTCAGCCCCCAAACAAAGCTTGAAAAATGCCACCAAAGTGGGCAGTGCCAAGTGTGGGGATGAGTGGAGGGGGTTAAACGGGGTGTGATAAGGAGGACGAGGGAAAGTAGCAGCTAGCTGAATTTGGGATATTGAAACATGAAGGATTTTTCACCCCCCCCCATCATTGGAGGTCATGTGAGGCTTTACGGAGCCCAGCGGGCCCAGACATTATCAGTTCGAGCATCTTGCTCGCTATGGGGGCATCTTGGAGTGAGATGGTTTTATACCCGAACCGAGGTCTGGGATGTAGGCCTGTACCAAGCTGTACCGTTTGAAAATCCAACTGCAGTAACCACTGTTCAACCCAAATAGGGCAGCACTAAGACGGTTTTAGGACAAATATTGCAGAATTAAACAAGTTTACATGAAAAAAGCATAAAAATACATACATAAAAATAGCACACTTAAGAGTTAGTTTGTGCAGTTTATCTGCATAAAAAAGTTGATTTGGGGTTTAGTTTCTCTTTAAGTTGTATTTGCTGTTTTTCAAACTCATCCCATGTTTCCACATGACTAAAGTAATATCGGACTGGATTTCATCTACCTCTAACATTTTTCTGTTGTTGTCATTTTTTTAGCATTAGTCATGAGGGAGGAGCTTTTTATTATTTTTTGTTTAGTTTTCGGCAGGAAAAAAAGGTTATCTACAAAACTATAACAAAACAAATTCACAAGGACTGCTCTGATATTAATTTATTGAATTCATAAAGACAAATGCATTACTAATTTATCTGCCTAACAACAAAAAAGAGATTAAATGTTTCTACACATTAAATAACTGATGGGTATAAAAACACATTTTGTGTCAGGTTATGTTTTGTGCTTTTATTTAAACTATATTGGCTAAGGAAGTTTTCAGACCTTTTTACATTTTGCCACATCCACACAATTCATCACAATTCTGAACTGGAAGGAAAAGGATGGATGTTGCAGGTGTGGCGTGCTGATGTATTCAGCCCCCCCCCCCATAGACCTGGACTGGTTGTATGTTTAGGGTTGTCTTCATGCAGGAAGGTGAACCTGTGCCTCAGTTGCTGCCTCAAATGATTTCCTTCTAGGAAACTGTCCCGTATTTAGCTCCATCCATCTCCCCATCAACTTTGACCAGCTTAGATGTTCCTGCTGAAAATCAAAGCTTCTCTAGCTTGATGGTACCACTACCATGTTTCATGGCGGGATTGTGTTTTCAGGATGATGTACAGTGTTTGTCAGCACACACAGCATTTAGCATGTAAGCCAAAAACATTTTGTTTTGGTATCCCCTGACAAAAACACCTTCTTCCACATTTTTCCCCTACATGGCTTGTGACAAGCTTTAAAATGAAACATCCTTTGACTTTCTTTCAACAATGACTCTTTTCTTGAAGACCAGATCAGTGGAGTGTGTCCTGTTAAGAGGTTCCACTACCTGAGCTGTGGATCTCTGCAGTAGACCTGGACCTATCTGCTGCTTCACTGACTGATTCCTTACCCAGTCTCCGTGGCCAGCCATGTGTTAATAGGTTTGCAGTTGGACCATTCTTTATCCTTTTACAGTTAAAGGATTGAACAGAGCTTTGAGAGATGTTCATTACTCAGTATGTTTTTTTATAGCCAAACTCTGCTTGTATTTTCTCCACAACCTTCAGACATGCTTGCTGTGTTCCTAGGTTTTCATGAAGCTGTTTGTTCACTAATTGTCTCTATCAAACCTCTGAGGCCCTCAGAGGACAGCTTTATGCCAAACTACCTTAACTAATTATGTGACTTCTGACTGCAGTTTGTTTATTTATTTAGGTGTAAGAGTGTAACAGGAGCAAAATGTGAAATGGTGTAAGGGGTGTAAATACTTTTACAAGGTACAGTATATACCAAGAACAAGGTAAATCGTCACCTATTGTGATATTGTATAAAGATGCAAAATAAAATCAGTCAAATTGAAAGCAGTTAGAAATTCATCAGATCTGCCACAGACTGTTCCTCATGTTTGCTGTCTGTCTGTGACAAGGACTCCCCACAGAGGCAGAACCATCAGGGGCCACAGGAAGAGTGGAGTCTGGTGAAGCATTATGCCTGTGGTAGCAGGACAGGCCTTAAGTTTATCTGAGGAGAAAGGCAGAAATGAAGGAAGACTGAAGCGATTTAACTCTGATTAGCTCCACAAAATGTATTGCAGCTGTTGAATTATAGATGACCGCCCTGTAAAGTCAGATGCTCAAAATAAGAAACCATAATTGCTCACTGTGAATTCAAGTTATGGGTCAGTATTAATACTGTTGAGGGAAGTCACTGATTTGCATCATGGTTTTTATGAAATTAATAACCAGCATGTGACCTGGAGTTCCAGAAACCCAAAATACAAATATCTGCATTCAGCAACATTATTTCAGCAACATTATTTCAGCAACAACATTTCTCCTTCATTATGCAAATAGCAGACAGCCGTTCTTCCCTCTTCCTGGTACTGTGACCGGCGCAGAATCTTTTTAAGAGGTACGCAGTACCGGATCGTACCGGCTCACTTTCACCCCTGCCTGTAATGTCAAATCGACTTAGGTGAACAACTGACACAATACATTAAAATAATACTGACACAAACTGTTAGAAATCACTTGTGTTTAACGTTCACTGTGATGACTGCCAGCGGGAGATCAGTGCCTGGAGTCCGCTCAGACCTCTCCGGGGCTAGCTTGCCTCACCGCCGGGAAGGCTGGTGAGGCAAGCCAGCAGTTTCTATGGCGGGAGCGGAAAACTCCAAACGCGTCGGAGCACGTTTGAAATCAAGCAGATATTTCACGTCTACACAGTTATATTCCCACACTAAAAACATTGTAAAAGTTCATTTGTGTCACAGAAAGTGTAATTTTTCACAGTTTACTCACAGCTTTTGCCACTGTGGTCCGCAATGCCCGTCCCTGCTTGACCAAACCGCTTCGACCCGCAATGAATCATTGGAAAAGATGGACCACGAAGGATACTCACAACCATCCTTCAAATCGGGCAAAAGAAGGACACATTTGTCGGCCGCATTTGACAGACCTTCCGCGCCGCACTGTGACGTAATCGGCCCACAAGTACGGACTTGGAAGGATCCAGCCCCTGAATTGGGACACACCCTCGGCCTGCACATGGATCCTCCTCCTTCCTGTTTATTGACAAATAGTAGAGGAGCTGGAGAGAAGAAGGCAGCCCTCCTCATTTGCATAATGAAGGAGAAATGCATACGGTAAAGGAAAAAGAGCGACACGAGGAAATGTAAAAAGAACAAAGGCATGTGTAAGGAAAAGGAAAATATATAAATTTCTTGATGAAAACGCATGTCTAAGGAAAAGGAAAAAGAAAATATATTCATTTCTTGATGAAAACGCATGTCGAAGGAAAAGGAAAAACAAAATATATATATTTCTGCTTTTGTTTTAAATTTTTTCAGGATCGGTCCTCCACAGTTAGCAACTTAACGATTGCCCAAGTGCTCCTCTGCTCAGTAGTAGAATCGCTTGCAACATTGACTAATAATAAAATGCATCATGGGAATCTTGTTGCTTGGATATAAACATACATGCTTAACATTTGAAATTATATATATGTATATATGTATAAAATATATATATATATATATATATATATATATTATTATATATATATATATAAAATATATATATTTTAAAATATATATATATATATATATATATATATATATATATATTTACAGGGGTTGGACAGTGAAACTGAAACACCTGTCATTTTAGTGTGGGAGGTTCATGGCTAAATTGGACCAGCCTGGTAGCCAGTCTTCATTGATTGCACATTGCACCAGTAAGAGCAGAGTGTGAAAGGTTCAATTAGCAGGGTTAAGAGCACAGTTTTGCTCAAAATATTGAAATGCACACAACATTATGGGTGACATACCAGAGTTCAAAAGAGGACAAATTGTTGGTGCGCGTCTTGCTGGCGCATCTGTGACCAAGACAGCAAGTCTTTGTGATGTATCAAGAGCCACGGTATCCAGGGTAATGTCAGCATACCACCAAGAAGGACGAATCACATACAACAGGATTAACTGTGGACGCAAGAGGAAGCTGTCTGAAAGGGATGTTCGGGTGCTAACCCAGATTGTATCCAAAAAACATAAAACCACGGCTGCCCAAATCACGGCAGAATTAAAGGTGCACCTCAACTCTCCTGTTTCCACCAGAACTGTCCGTCGGGAGCTCCACAGGGTCAATATACACGGCCGGGCTGCTATAGCCAAACCTCTGGTCACTCATGGCCAATGCCAAACGTCGGTTTCATGGTGCAAGGAGCGCAAATCTTGGGCTGTGGACAATGTGAAACATGTATTGTTCTCTGATGAGTCCACCTTTACTGTTTTCCCCACATCCGGGAGAGTTACGGTGTGGAGAAGCCCCAAAGAAGCGTACCACCCAGACTGTTGCATGCCCAGAGTGAAGCATGGGGGTGGATCATTGATGGTTTGGGCTGCCATATCATGGCATTCCCTTGACCCAATACTTGTGCTAGATGGGCGCGTCACTGCCAAGGACTACCGAACCATTCTTGAGGACCATGTGCATCCAATGGTTCCAACATTGTATCCTCAAGGCGGTGCCGTGTATCAGGATGACAATGCACCAATACACAAAGCAAGACTGGTGAAAGATTGGTTTGATGAACATGAAAGTGAAGTTGAACATCTCCCATGGCCTGCACAGTCACCAGATCTAAATATTATTGAGCCACTTTGGGGTGTTTTAGGAGGAGCAAGTCAGGAAACGTTTTCCTCCACCAGTATCACGTAGTGACCTGGCCACTATCCTGCAAGAAGAATGGCTTAAAATCTCTCTGACCACTGTGCAGGACTTGTATATGTCATTCCCAAGACGAATTGACGTTGTATGGGCCGCAAAAGGAGGCCCTACACCATACTAATAAATTATTGTGGTCTAAAACCAGGTGTTTCAGTTTCATTGTCCAACCCCTGTATATACTGCTCAAAAAAATAAAGGGAACACTTAAACAACACAATCTAACTCCAAGTAAATCAAACCTCTGTGAAATCAAACTGTCCACTTAGGAAGCAACACTGATTGACAATCAATTTCACATGCTGTTGTGCAAATGGAATAGACAACAGGGGGAAATCTTTGGCGTTTAGCAAGACACACTCAATAAAGGAGTGGTTCTGCAGGTGGGGACCACAGACCACTTCTCAGTACCTATGCTTTGTGGCTGATGTTTTGGTCACTTTTGAATGTTGGTGGTGCTTTCACACTCGTGGTAGCATGAGACAGACTCTACAACCCACACAAGTGGCTCAGGTAGTGCAGCTCATCCAGGTTGGCACATCAATGCGAGCTGTGGCAAGGTTTGCCGTGTCTGTCAGTGTAGTGTCCAGAGCCTGGAGGTGCTACCAGGAGACAGGACAGTACACCAGGAGACGTGGAGGAGGCCGTAGGAGGGCAACATCCCAGCACCAGGACCGCTACCTCTGCCTTTGTGCAAAGAGGAACAGGAGGAGCACTGCCAGAGCCCTGCCTAATGACCTCCAGCAGGGCACAAATGTGCATGTGTCTGCACAAACGGTTAGAAACCGACTCCATGAGGATGGTATGAGGGCCCGACATCCACAAATGGGGGTTGTGGTCACAGCCCAACACCGTGAAGGACGCTCGGCATTTGCCAGAGAACACCAGGATTGGCAAATTCACCACTGGCGCCCTGTGCTCTGCACCGATGAAAGCAGGTTCACACTGAGCACATGTGACAGACATGAAAGAGTCTGGAGACACCGTGGAGAGCGATCTGCTGCCTGCAACATCCTTCAGCATGACCGGTTTAGCAGTAGGTCAGTAATGGTGTGGGGTGGCATTTTTTTGGAGGGCCACATGGCCCTCCATGTGCTCGCCAGAGGTAGCCTGACAGCCATTAGGTAGCGAGATGAGATCCTCAGACCCCTTGTGAGACCATATGCTGGTGCGGTTGGCCCTGGGTTCCTCCTAATGCAGGACAATGCTAGACCTCATGTGGCTGGAGTGTGTCAGCAGTTCCTGCAAGATGAAGACACTGAAGCTATGGACTGGCCCGCCCGTTCCCCAGACCTGAATCCGATTGAGCACATCTGGGAAATCATGTCTCTCTCCATCCACCAATGTCACGTTGCACCACAGACTGTCCAGGAGTTGGCGGATGCTTTAGTCCAGGTCTGGGAGGAGATCCCTCAGGAGACCATCCGCTGTCTCATCAGTAGCATGCCCAGGTGTTGTAGGGAGGTCATACAGGCACGTGGAGGCCACACACAATACTGAGCCTCATTTTGACTTGTTTTAAGGACATTACATCAAAGTTGGATCAGCCTGTAGTGTGTTTTTCCACTTTAATTTTGTGTGTGACTCCAATTCCAGGCCTCCATTGGTTAATAAATTGATTTCCATTGATGATTTTTGTGTAATTTTGTTGTCAGCACATTCAACTTTGTACAGAACAAAGTATTCAATGAGAATATTTCATTCATTCAGATCTAGGATGTGTTATTTGAGTGTTTGCTTTATTTTTTTGAGCAGTGTGTGTATATATACACTCACACACACACACACACACACACACATACACACACACTCTTGTTTTGCTATATGTAGTGAGGACCATGTGTTGACTCCCATTGACTTCCATTGATTTTCAGTCATTTTTTTCCCCCTTTCTATGCCCTAAACCCCGACAATAAAACCCTAAACTAAACCATTACCAGTGCATGCCCGACCCTAACTTTAACTAAAATCAATTAAAACCTTTGCCTAAACCAACCGTTACAAAATAGGGTTTTTGAGGCCCAGCAAAATGTCCTACTTTTGGTACCAACGGTCCTCAATTTGATGGTGAAATGGGGAAAATGGTTCTCACTGTGACCCCAAGACAGGAACCACACAAAACACAACACACACACCACACACACAAACACAAACACCCACACAACACCCCACACACACACCCCACCCAGTCAAGTTGTGACTGTAGAGGTCACAACTTGGGATGACCTCTACAGGTCACAATCCCAAATTAGGATGGGTTAACAGAGGAATTGACAAAATGTAGATAATCTGGTTGCCATAAAAAAGCACGGGAGGATTTCTGCGTTTCAGCACTACCTTTTACATATCTACATATGTTTTTACATATCTACATATCATACAGTCTACCTTTTACATATCTAAGCTAGGCATCTATTTTCAAAACTTAAACTACTTGAAAAAAAATGTTTTAGCCCATGCACATAAAAAAATCTCAACAGTAACTGAATTGCCTTGTTTTAGGCAGGCTAGGTGCATTTTGAATGTTCATTGTGTGGGCAGCTAACATGTTTCTTACCCACCTAGGCATAAACTTTGCTGACAACAGCAAGTGGTTCGCCTTGTAGATGTGTAAAATGTTTGACCGCCTAAGCACTAATAATTTGGACAAATTTGCTCTCTAGCATCTGTTACGGGTCTGGTCTATTGTCTAAAATGATAATTATATTCAAAAACCTCTTTATCTTCCTTTAACAATTGTTTGAAATTCTTTCTGTTTTCAATATACCACCATGTGTCACCATGGATATGCTTGTTCTTTCTCCTTGTCACTCTACAGAAGGTAAGTGAAGTTTAGTCATTGAAGTCATTTGAGCAGCATGATTGACACTGCTCCAAGCTCTGATTGGTTGTTTCTGACCGGGAGCGGTGTATTTCTGGAAATGGCAAAGGACCACTGAGGGAAGCCAGAGGAGCATTATTTTATTTTATTTTTTTAACAAATCATCTGTCTAATATTTTACTGTCAGGACATAGTGACACATTTAACAACTATGTAAAAAATACATTAATACAGAAGTTACCAACTGCAGCTTCAAAGTCGTTGTGACTGAAGTGCGACTTGAGTGCAAGTCTTAATCCCAAGTCTTTGAATGCAATTCATCATCATCACCAAAGCCAAGCAACAAAACGTAGCATTTCAGTTTGTTGACTCATAAGGTCGCTTAAACAGCTCAACAGCATTTTATGCAGTGCTATGGAATGGAACTAATGTCAACTACTAACCGCTTATATCCGCTGCATTGGGGTCTAAGATTATTGTTTTTTTTTCCCTTCCCTTTTTTTTCTTGTCATATGCATGTATTGGGCACATTTTGGGTTGGGGCTGCTTTAATTAATTTTTACTGATTCAAGATTCTTTTCCAGGGATCCATTTAAGAGGAATTCACAGTCGAAGGGTGGAGAGTTTTCGCAATGTGCATAATAACAGCTCAACCTTCAAAATAAAACAGTATGAATCATTTGGGGCAAACTCCACAATCTTCATAATGCAATGTTATTAATGAGTATCACAAGTGTTTTCAAACCTGATGGTGTTGTTCTTGAAGCAGGCAAACATTATGCCAAAATCCCCTTGCTTTTTGGTGGAGACTGAGGCTACAAGCAGATGGTTAGCTGTTATGATGTCAGAAATATCCAAAAACCTTCAACCAACTGCTTGTTCTGTCAAACACTTTCACACCACAAGCTAGAGGGAAAATTACATTTTTTAAATTGGATTCTGATTTGAAGTTATGAGCAGTCAGTATGGTATCTGTAGTAGCTAACTCTCTATGTTTTTCCTACTAATTGTAAAGCTTGAAGACAGGACAAATGCACTTTTTGCCATGTTAAAAAAATCTCCAGTCTTCAAAAGAGAATAGGGGTTCTGGTGAATACCTGTGTATAACAATGTAAACCTTCATTGCTTTTGCATTTCATGGTTATTGGCTTAAAAAAGTCATAATTATTTGCAACAAAGACCAAGTAAATCTGGGATCATCTGTCATGCTGAGTTTTGGAGGCAGGATCCAAATGCAGAGCGTAATAGATTTAATGAAAAGGTTTAATGAAAAAATGAACTTACAGATGACCAGGCACAGGAACTCAAGTGAAAAACATAAACATGGAAGGAATCAGGACTGGAACAGGGCAAAGACACAGGATAGGTAACAAAATGATAAAGGGGTGTAAATGGAAGAAATCAATGGCGAACAATGCAAACCAGAGAGCTTATAAACTGAGGGAAGTTGAGTGTGAACAATAGAGAAGAGAGACAGGCAATCATGAGGAATCTGGAACAGGTTTGGATCAGGGCGGCAGGGAGACAGAGGGAGTGTGACCAATTAACAAGATAAGCACAGAACAGTAGGTAAACAAGGGACCAGACAGAATGACAAAACTAAAGGAAACCAGATCTAAGAGAAATTAAAACAAACACAACCCTAACAGACAGATCCTGACATCATCATAATGATGTTTGAAACTCTGATTGATATATTTCAAGTATTCATGTGTTTTTATTTGGATGATTTTGTCTTATAGCTCATGACACCCAAGACTAATTTTCTCAGAACATTTGTATATTTGAGAACAAAAAAATAGTTTTAATACAGAATTGTTAGGCTATAGCCATGTTCATTCAATTAATCAAACTTTATTTATACAACACTTTTCGCA
The DNA here is from genome assembly GCA_036173005.1 of Crenichthys baileyi. NCBI lineage: Eukaryota > Metazoa > Chordata > Actinopteri > Cyprinodontiformes > Goodeidae > Crenichthys > Crenichthys baileyi. Next base: position 228,080 of record JAHHUM010002431.1, read on the forward strand.
GTAACAGTCTGTTACAGAGGTTAAAACATTGAGACATCGCAAGTGGAAATGGTGATACCCTGCACAGCTGGGATTTTTCAACAATAAAGCTGACAGGGGAAATGACAGGAGGGTTTGTGCTGTTTCGACATCAGCCCTGAGCATAAATTATGTCAAAATCTCCCCATAACTTTCCAAAACGATAGCGGACAAACTCAGGGTAGCGATTCTGTTCTCAGCCAAGCAAACACTTCAAATTTAAATAATATATCTCACCTACATCTCATTGGAAATTACTCCTGAGTAATTTAAATCCTGCCATTGGCTGGTTGCAGAGACTATACATCATCACTATATCACTCTCTCCACCCATTAAGCCAGCTTGCCCCAATATAAGGCAGCTGATGTGGGGCTGTGACCATCTCGCTTGGTAAGTCTTAGATATAACTGACTTCTAGCCCCCTCGCTGCATTGGTCCTTTCACAAAACACATAAAGGCACCAAAAAGGCACCTTAATCCTGCCTTGAAGTCTTTTGTGAAAGGGGCTAGCATAGACATCCTCCGTATAGAGCGTATGTTACAAAAGGTGGATGCTAAATAAGCAGGCTGTCCACATAGTGCTGTGTCAAAGCAATACACACTAATATCAAGTTTAGTGAAAGGAAAAAAAGTGTGATAAGAAAAGAGGCACAACCCACAGATGTAACAGCAGCCTTGAGAGGATTTTAAACCAAATTCCATTCACAAAATCACACTGGCCTGACCTGAACCCCATAAAGAATCTAGGGATTTCGGTCAAGACGAACATAAAGACATCAGAGCGGCTATCAAAGCAACCTGGACTTCCTGAACTCCTCAGCAAAGCCAGAGGCAGATCACCTCCATGCTACATGTTTGTGTTTTGTGAAGATGTAATCATCACAATTAACAGAATTAAACACTGGCAATGTCATGATAATGTGATCTGTTCAGGTTTATTTGGTCTAACCTTGTTTTTTATATATATCTAATGCTCTTCTGTTTATTAGGTGTAGATATGTTTTCTTAAAAAGGTTTTCTTTCTCAGGTACAGGGATCAACTGACATTATAAACTGAAATTCCCAACATATATTATCTGATTATATATTAGGAGCTGTCAGAGTTAGTGCAGCGTAGGACCCCGGAATGGAGACAAGCAGGCAGCATGACGGTAAGTGAAAAGATTTAATCGTGAAAAAACAAAAACTCACTCAATGAAGAGGCAGGAACAAAACAGTGACAGGCAGGCGAGATAGGCATGGCATGATCCGAAAAACATGGTGACATGATCTGAATGTTTCCACGATGAGTAACTGAACAGGTGTGTATTTCTGGAGTGTGAACCAGGTGGAGCAAGGAGACAGATTAGCTTGGTGCAGGTGAACCGAATAAAGTTAATTGACAGACAGAACACAATGTGACAGGAGCAAAACAGAAATTAGAGGATACAAACCAATAGAAACACAACCAGAAAAACATGAAACCGAAGCATAACCAGATCCAAAAACCCAACCCGACTAAACATGAACTAGAAGACAAAAACTAAAGCATGACCAGGAAAATAATAAACAGACGCATGATTCAAAAACAGTGAGAAACATATAAGAAAAAAACAGAAACCAAACAACCACAAATCATAACAGGAGCTACCACGTGGCTCAGTAGTTAGCACTTTTCTGGGTTCAAATCCTGGTCTGGGCTCTTTCTTCATGTTCTCCATGGGTTCTTTCCAGGTACCCTGGCTTCCTCCTACAGTCAGTTAGTTAAGTTAGGTGCAGAGTGCAAACAGAGAGAGAGCCACCAGATTACCCTCTGTTGTCCATCTAATTTCAGAAATACACCCATCAATAGAATCTGATGCAGATTATAGTAAAGTGCGGAAGGGACGGGAATTGCGGGAAACAACTATGCTCTGAAGCACTGAATGCATTTGGACAGCCTGCACGAGTACATGGACATAAAGCTAAATAAAAGAGAAAAATAAAAGAGAAAATCCCCACGTCTTATCAATGTTGCTCAGGTGATCACTGCTACCTGGAAGCCATGCCTCTCAGGTTCCACAATCCCAACTGTGTGTTCTGAAAGCCATGCAGCCCATGATCTTGGTGGACTGCTGGAGATTGGTACTTTTGATAATGTTTTTGTGGTTGATTTTAAAGGACTGATGCTAGCATTGTCATACTTCAAATTCTGTGATGACCAAGCCATGACGGTATGTGTCAGTCTTCACAGCATTCTACCAAGCAATTCAAAGAGAAGACATTAAAAACTGTTAAAACAGAATTACAGAAGATAAAAACTGTTTCTGCCTGTTACATGATAAAATGCGAAAATGTTTAAGAGGTGTTAATAACCACATACTGAGACAGTAAATATGAACCATGGCACACTATGTATATGTTTTTTGCATTACCTTTTAGCTAGAAGTAGAATATATATGAAATACACTACAGTGGATTCAAAAAGTCCACTGATCCCTGTTAAAATGACAACTTTTTGATGTACCAGATGAAACCATTGAGAATTATTGAAAAGCTTTTCCCACTTTTAATGTTGCACATAATCTGCACTGTTCAGCTGAAAAAAAATGTAATTTGTCAGAAGTGAAAAATAAAAAGCTGCACCAACCTGGTTGTCTCAATGTGCACACCTTTAAAGTAATACTTTGTTGAGGCACCTTTTAGATTTAATTACAACATCCTTGGGTTTACACCTGATGAATATAAAGAAAAGTTCTGTTGTCCTAGTAGGACTTTCCTGACATTTGCACTTCTTAGCTAGAGCCATATATTGCAGAAATATTACACATGATCTAAAGGATCTAGCTGACATTAGAAAAACTGAATCTCTCTCTAAGATTTATGAAAGAGAAGATAGAAACTGGTTAGGGAGGCTGACAAATAGCAGTACCACTGTTTTAGAAGGGACAGCGCACACACACACAAAAAACTCAGAAACACTGGTCCAGGGTGACTTTTTATGTTAAAGAAGCAGAGAGTTCATGTCATCAGTAGCTGCTTTATTGCCTTCATCTAGGGGAGAAACACAGCTATGCAGATAGTTCAGTTCTCAGTTCTCAAGTTCAGATCTGTCTGTAGGATGAAAGAGAGCACAAGAAAATGGAGAAGACTGACTGTTCTGGGGACTCCTCTGGAACCTCTGGAAATCATTGTGCAAAGAAGGATTCCTCATAAAATGAGGAACATAATGGAGAACCCTGAGCATCCTCTTCATGGGACTGTCGTACTACAACAGAGTATCTGCTGTAAGACAGACCACTACAGGAGATCCTTCCTGCCCACAGCCATCATTGTAGATGATTCTTTAAAGAACAACATTTAATTTCCCTTTAGGATTGATAAAGTATTTTTAAACGGAATTGAAGTGAATGAAATCTATAACTCTGACATTCCGTTTATCAGCCCTTTAATGAAGCAGCACAGCAGTTTCAAAAGTATCGATATCAGTACATCTCTAAAAGCCTGGTGGAAATATTCCAAAATGAATATGTATTCTATTTCTCATGCAGACGAAAACCCATTTGGAAGAACCCAGACATCCTGAAAAATATAAAAGCTCGTAACTTTTTGACATGGAACGGTAAAGGAAAAAAATCATAATAATGAGCTTCTTTAAAACTTAACCCCTAAAGTTACTCTCCAAAAACTACAGAAAAGTTCAGAAGTAAATTCAACAATCTCAAGGTACACAACAGGTACACTTAATGGACAACAATGAGATGACCCCAAAAAGGCCAGAGACATTTTTTCCTTTCTCAGTTTTTGACTGCATTTGCCCAGTTTTGCATTTGACCAGGGTCAGTGTCACTACTGGTAGCCTGAGGTGATAGCTGGACCCTAAGGTTGCACAGGCATTCCAACTCCTCCAGGATTGAACATCAGTACATGCTGTGTCTCCCAGCCTAGTCTCAAGAGCATGGAGGAGATTCCAGGAGAGAGGCAGTTACTCTAGAAGAGCTTGACAGGGCCATCTGAGGTCCTTAACCTATTAGCAGGACTGTTATCTGCTCTTTTGTGCAAGGAGGAACAGGGTGAGTACTGCCAGAGCTCCACAAGGTGGCCTCCAGCAGGCCCCTGAAGTCCCCAGAGACCCCATAGCGCTTTACACTACAGTCATCCACCCATTCATGCACACACTGACAAGTTACCTTGTAGCCACAGCTGCCCTGAGGCAGACTGACAGAAGTGAGGCTGCCATACACAGGCACCACCGAGTCCTCTGGCCACCATCAGCAGGCAAGGCAGGTGAAGTGTCTTGCCCAAGAACCAAACAACTGAGACAACCATAGCGGGGATTAAACCGGCAACCCACTGGTTACAGGATGAACTCCTACCACTCCTGCCACCGTCGCCCAACCATGTAGGGACACAAAGACTTGTACAGGATAAATAATGGCACCCTGACTGCCATTAGGTATCAGGATGAAATCCTTAGACTCATTGTTAGACCCTCTGCTGGGAGTTCCTTCTGGTACGTGATAATGCCCAGCCTCGTGTGGCAAGAGTGTTAGGGTCATCCATTTTGGTCGGATAGACCGACTGGGCTGCGCAGTGCGACATGCGCAGCTCAACATTCTTCGGAGCTCTGACGTCACCCAGGATTATAAAACCTGTGGAAAACAAACTTTTGTTGCCATTACCAGCGTGTCTCATGGGACGACACAACGGAGGTGCTTCTCTGGAGCGACAGAAACTAATCTGCGAGTTAACTTTTACTCCACACAGCCATTCCTGGAAAAGCTTGAAAGCTGGAATTCCGTCTGATACAAGGTCAGAAGATTCATAAGCGATCGAAGATCCCACCGACACTGGCGCAGATGAAAACCCTCAGACATTTGTGTCCAAGGAGATGAGTTTTCCTCCTTGTTGATTCAGTTGACTTCAACGGTTGTTCATATTTGCCCCGTTTTGGACGGATGAGAAGTTTACAGTTTTTGAGTTGATCTTGGATGCCCCCCCCCCCCCCCCCCCCCGTTTTTCTTCAGACCTATGACCCATCTTCAAGCCAGTGAACAGAAGAAATCAACGTCTAAGTAATTTCGTTCTTTTATATTAAATCGGATGGGTGTATTTAGAGGTCTGGGCAGGGAGAGGCATGGTTAAGGTGAATTAGTATCACCATTAGTTAATCCAAGATATTAACCTGTTGCATGCAATATTGATTCAAATGTTTTATGCTGAGCTGTTTTGATTTGCTGCAAGTGTTGCTGAATCGTGCAGCGCGGATGCGATCAGCAAGGTGCATGTTCATGATTTATTCCGGCTGATCCCAAATCAGCCATGAGTTAAAAGTTGGACTTTTAAAAGTTTCTCATTTAAAGCAGCTGTGGTCTGGGCCTTGTGGCCTGACCACTCCTTTGTCCCAGTTTTATTACTGGAGTTTTTTTTTTTCCACCGAGTTCCCGCCTCAGAGTTTTATGACCCTTTGTTTGAGATTTAGGGCAATCAGCTGCTAGTGGTTAAATGGGTGCTGCCCCACCATTCTACCAGCTGATCGCCGCTATTGAGACGCATCAGCGCACCAAGAGGGCTACAGTGGTTCTGCTCCACTTTCCAAGTTAACCCAAATTGCACATTTTGGCCATAAAACTGCTGGTATGATCTTCATAGACACTCAACGCGCATATATTTTCTTTTATTATTGTTTTTAGGTAGTCATTTTACTCCCTTTTGTAGAATGGTGCATGTTAAGTGAGGTAAAGGTTTTTGGACCCCAATAGAAATTGTACTGCTATATGGTTTCAATAAATGTTCACATATATATAAAGAGAAGCGTTTGTGTTTATTTTGTGCAAGAGTGATTTATCTGTCAAAATAAGGTCAAAGTTCCCCCAGCATTCGGTGGAGCAGCTGATTAAACAATGACATTTAGTGTGGTTTTGGTTAATAATTATAATGATAACTAACAAATTGTAATCATTAAGTGCTTTGAGCCCATAATCACAACACCAGAGGACATCTCTGATTTCTATTCGTAAGCAATGATTTTTAGTTAGTAAAATTATTTTTCTGAGTTATGATTTTTAATTATTATTTTTGATAAATATTCATTAATTAATAATCATAATTCTTACAAGAGTATGGAGGCAGTTCCTGGAGGATGAAGGAATTGATACCACTGACTGGCTTACACACTCCCCTGATCTAAATCCAATAGAAAATCTCTGGGATATCATGTTTAGGTCCCTCCGACGCCATCAGTTTGCACCTGAGACAGTGATGGAGCTCAATGAGCTGATGGTAAGGATTTGAGAGGAGATACCCAAGGACACCAGTCATCATCTCATAAGGAGCATGCCTCATCAGGCATGGATACAAGCACTTGGGGGCCATACTAACTACTAAGTACCATTTTGAGTTGCTGCAATGACATTTCATCTAATTGGACTAGTCTACCTCATCCTTTTTTCAGTTTAAAAAGCAATAGAGAGCGCTCCGGTCACACAACAGCTGCCAAATTCACGTGAGGTCACTTCTCCTACTCCAGAAAAATTTTCGGGTGAAAAGGGAAACTGTAAGGGGTTTTTCTACTCCAATGCACCTTGGGGTATTCAATCTTTTTCCCCCAATCTTTCCCGAATTTCTGTAAATATTTCCTATGTGTTAGGTTTTATTAACCGAAGGGCACTTTAAAGGGCCCGAAGGGGTTTTTTCTCCCTTTTTTTTTTTTTTGGGGTTTTCTTTTTCTGAATTTGAGGGTGAGTTTAGAGAGTTTTTTTCATCCGAAAATAGATCAGACCGCTTCGGAACGTAAATTATATTCTATCAAACAGAAAAAACCCAGTCTGTGGCTGATTTTTCTATTGATTTTCGCATTCTGAGCTGCAGCTTCTGGGGGGAAGAATGTACACTTAGGAAAGCATTTGTTCAGTCACTGAAAAAACCCCTTAAAAGATGAGTTAGCTCTAAATTTCGACCTCCCTAAGACATTGAACGAGCTAATCAATCATAGCAATAAGATTGGACAATTGAATGAGAGGAAGAGAGAAATCCAAACTTAGATGCAGATTGTTAGGACTCGTTTTCTAGTCAGGCCACCGAAACAGTTCGTTCCCCTTGTTGTTTCCACAGTGCAGATATAGAACCCATGCTGATGGGGAACACAAATTTTCTCAGGAGGGGGAACTTAAAGCGCCGACAGAAAAACCATTTTTTCTACTGTGGCTCATCTGGGCATTTCCCTTGCAAACTGCACTGTCCCGCCCCGCTGGACCAAAAAGGGCAGGTCCACCTACCCCTAGACTTTTTTTTCCCGGGGCCACTTTAATTTCTAATCGCCCTTTTTTCCAAAACCTGTTTTCCGCTTCTCATCGACTCAGGAAGGGACCAGAATTTTTGATTGATCCAGAGTTTGTAAAAGAAGCTCAGATCGAGATAGAACCCCTTTACCTGCCCCACAGTCGTCTTCCTCTTTAGATTGGGCAAAGACTTCCTAAAAATTTCCCCTTTCGTAAAACCAGTCACACTGATTCTTTCAGGTAATCACAGGGAAGGTTTTTTTTTTTGGGCGTTTCCAAATTGCTCTAAATTCCATATTTTCTGGGTTTCCCCTTGGTTTAAGAAACACAATCCTCATTTTTTAACTGGGTTTGAAAGCTGGGTAGAATCTTGGTCCACTAACTGCCATTTTTTCCTGTCTCCAGTCAGCTTTTCGCCCCCTTTGGCCCTCAAATCACTGCATACCGAAAATGAGATTGCAGACCTTTCCTGCGTTCCCACTGAATACCATGTTTTAAGGTTATTTTTTTAGCAAAACTAAGGCCTCATCATTACCTTCCTCACAGACCCAAAACGAACCTGCGCCATAGATTTTATTTTCCTGGCGCCCCCCTACCATCCAGTAGGCCTCTATCAATTCTCTGGACCTGAGAGAAAAAGATTATGCAAGACAACATAATGAGTCATTGGTTGCTGGTTTTTAATCCCCCCCTTCATCGTCTCCTTTAGGAGCAGGGTTTTTTTTTTGTAGGCAAGAATGATGGTTCACTCCGCCCCCCGTTTTTAAGATTACCGGGGATTAAAACCAAATCACTGCGAAAAATAAATACCCCCTTTTCCTCTTCTTTTCATCTGCTTTTAAACCCTTCATGGGTTTCCCTATTTTTTTCCCCCTTGATCTCCGTAATGCCTATCATCTAGTCAGGATCCGCCAGGGGGATGAGTGGAAAAAACCGCTTTCAAGACACCCTTAGGGAACTTTTAATATCTGGTCATGCCCTTTTTGGACTAAGCAACGCACCTGCGTTTTCCAAACCCCCCCTCATTAATGATGTCCTGAGGGACTTTTTTTGAACGTTTTTTTGTGTTTTGTTTACCTTGATGACATCTTGATCTATTCGAAAGACTTAAAGGAAAACCCCTCCATGTCCGTCTAGTCCTACAAAGACTTTGGGAAAAAAAACCTGTTTTTCAAAGCCGAAAAATGTGAATTCCACAAATCTTCAGTCACATTTTTTGGGGTTACATCCAAAGGGGGGGACAGGTTTCCCCCGATCCTGAAAAGATCAAGGCAGTGCTAGAGTCCCTATTCCAGGCTCCGCAACAAACTACAGCGTTTTCTTGGATTTGCCAACTTTTAAAACAGAGATTTAAACAAAAATTTAGTCTCATCGCAGGCCCCCTTCACCGCCTTGACTTCAACAAACATAAAAATTTCGCCTGGACTCCTGAAGCATACGAGGCATTCGGGCCTTTAAAAGAGAGGTTTTCACAGACTCCTATCTTGGTTCACCCGGTCCTCAAAACAGTTCATTTTGGAGTTGGACGCCTCTGAACCTGGCATTGGTGCAGTGCTCTCCCCAGCGGGCTCCACGGAGGGAAAGCCCCCATCCTTTTGCTTTTTTTTTTCCCGTAGGTTGACTAGCACGGACAAAATTATGATGTGGGAGACAGAGAACTTCTGGCTATTAATTAGCACCTTGGGAATGGCGACATTGGTTGGAGGGGGCCCAAAACATCCCATCCTTGTATGGACAGCTCAAAGAAATCTGGCCTATTTGTAGTCGGCAAAAGACTTAATCCCCCCCAATCACGATGGTCCTTATTTTTTTTCCTCGTTTTGACTTATCCATCTTTACGGGCCCGGTACTAAGAACTTAAAGCCGGATGCTCTTTCCCGGTTTTTATTCACCAGATACTACTGAAGAGAAGCAGAATCCATCGTGCCCTCTCACTGGACCTTTGGAGTTTGTGGTCTGGGAGTAAAAACTTGATAAATAAGCTAGACTGAAGGGAACCAATCCAAGTAGGGGTCCTCCTAACAGAGTTTATGTGGCTACATCTGTTAGACTCATTCGTTGGTACCACACTGCCAAATTCTCAGGGCACCCAGGGCAGCAGAACCATTGCCCTCATTTCCAGACTTATTGGTGGCCATCATTACACAAAGATGTAAAGGAATACGTGCAAGCTTGCTCTGTTTGTGCCAGGAAAAAATCTGGAAATCAGCCCCCCTTTTGGATTACTGCAACCATTAACATCCCTAAACGACCTTGGTCTCACATTGCACTAGACTCGTACAGGATTACCTGTATCCAAGGAAAAACCATCTTCTCACCATTGTAGACCGATTCTCTAAATCTTTTCATTTGGTTCCTCTTAAAAAAATTACCATCTCCCTTCCAAACCCTCAGCTGCTAGTGCAGCATGATCTTCGCCTTCACGGCATACCGCAAGACATTTTATCTCACGGCGGGCCTCAATTTATTTCTTGTGTTTGGAAACATTTTTGTCTAGCTCTTGGAGCTAAGGTCTCTCTCACGTCAGGTTATCATCCCCAATCTAACGGTCAGACTGAGCGAATGAATCAGCAGATAGAATCCACCCTCAGATGTATGACCGCAACCGAACCTCTTGACTAATCAGTTTATCTTCCCTGGGGGAAAATTGCAATAAACTCTCAAATCTCTGTTGCTACCGGTCTCTCCCCATTTGAGATAGCAATTGGCTACCAACCACCCTTGTTTCCTGCAGATGAGAAGGATATAGCTTTGGGTTCTGTTCGCCACCACATACGGAGGTGTAAACGGATCTGGAGCGAAGCTACTTCAGCTCTCCTTCGTACGGCTGACCAAAATAGGAAATATGCTGACCGCAAACGACGACCAGCTCCTACTTACCTTCCTGGTCAGAAGGTTTGGTTGTCCTCCGGGGGGGAAACCCGTTTAAAAGGGAATGTCTAAAAAATTTCTCCTCGTTTCATTGGTCCGTATACTATTGACTCTGTTATCAGTCCTTCAGCTCTTCGTCTACGTCTGCCGTCCAGCCTTCGTATTCACCCAGTGTTCCACGTCTCCCAAGTCAAACCATTCATCTCCAGGACTTCTTCGTCTCCTGAATTGCTTTCTGCATGTGGGTCAAACTTGTTAAATCCAATATGACAAAAGAATGGTGTGAACAAGAGATATCCACACAATCTGAAAAATTTCTAGACGTTTTGCAAGGGTAAAGGACAAAGTAGGAAAGATGTGGGATGCTGATAGGTTTTTCCTAAAAAGGACTGAATGCTGAAATTCAATCACAAGATGCTTCAACAAAGTGTTAAGTCAGGGGCGTGCACACTTAAGCAACCAGGTTATAGCTCCTGTTTTACTTGGTAAGTTTTTTTTTCCAGGATTTGTTCTTCAATTCAAAATTCAAAAGTGCACAAGATATTTCTCACATTAAGGGAGAAAAAGCTTTGAAGTTATTTATTATGGTAACTTTTTTAAAAACACACAACATCCTGGCATTTTACCAGGAACATACACTCAGCATATATTTACTGTATATCATATTTTACATAATCACATCCAATATAATGCTTTTAAATCAATCAGAAAACTACAGAATATGAAATCTAAACATAAAGTGTAAGGACATAGAAGAGAATAGAGCTATGGACTAACAGTGATATAATCAAATCTCAGGATAAACTGATTAAGGCTGCTTCTGCTGATTGAAGAGCTGCATTCACGACAACAGCAGCCATTGAAATTCTGTTAGAATTATCATGACTCCCAAAAGAAGAACCTCATGCTTCTGTGACATTAACCATTAACAGGTATATACCTAAAAACAGTATTCAAACACCAAACTGTGAAGTTTTTTTTTTTGTTTTTTGCAGACTGGATAGGGTTACCTAGGAGGAAAAGCGAAACAGAGGGAG
>JAHHUM010002432.1:0-100299 GCA_036173005.1 Crenichthys baileyi
AGCAACATCCCATCAACTCTCTGAGGTATAGTTAACTGTGAATAAATACACACAGTATCCAGCAGATGCACACTAAAATTTCAGAATGTTTCCTGAGCCCCTTTAACCTCCACCCTGGAGGTTCAGGTAATACATTTCTCGCTCTACCTCAGGGAACAATAAATCTCCTGCTTCTCTCCAGCTGTTGCTGCTTGTGTCAGATTAGCTGGTTGATCTTAAAATCTGGGGAAGAGGTGTTTTTGTAGGGGAAATGATCCAGCTGCTTGCTTCTTTCCCTCCTTTCGTTTCTTCCTGTGAGGTGAAAGACCTCTCAGAGCTCCTTTGTTTCCACTGTTTGCATTTGTAAAAAGTTTACAGCACATGTTCTGGGGTGATGGAGAGGCAAATGTAGGGGAATTTGTGTGTGTTTGAGCAAAAAGAATGGTTAGGGTAAAGCAAAGGCCAAAGCGTGTATGATGCATTTAGTTTAACTTGGAAGTCAGAACTCTGAAGATGATATGACATCACACCAGTCACGTTCTTGTTGCTAACTGGAAAACAAGTGTTTTTTGCTAATCGTGGTAGTGCTAACTACTATTAGTAATACAACCCAGTAACAATGATTTTATTCTCCATTTTATGCTTTAAAAACACTGAAGGCTCAGAATAGAGGTATGCGATACAATGTGTGGCTCTGGTTTATGAGATCCAAACTGTCAGATTTGCTAATAAATAGTTTATAACAGAGGCTTTAACAACGCTTTATATGTCTTGCTGCCTTACTGGGTATTTACCTTTTCCGTTTTGAAATTCTGACTTCCAAGTGCTGGTAACTGATTTGGAATTCCAAATCAGTGCTTAATTTATTGGCCTATTTCACGGTTTGTTTGGGTTTTTTTTAAGGAAAAAGATAACACTGCATTTGATTCTCTGCAGATCCCAATTTAAAGTTCAGTACTTTGACACGTCAAACTTGAAACGGATCATCCTACTCTGAAAGAAGATTTTAAACAAAAACTGTTTGAAATTACTGAAATCTTTTTTCTTTTTTTTCGCTTTCTGGAGTGCTTGCAATGGTTTTTTGTCATTAAGAAAACGTTGGGTTATGACAAGTGTGGAAACTATAAAATGTAGACTGGTCAAACTTGAATTAAACTATTCTTGACAAATTATAGATACTAAAACACAGTTTGGTTTATTATCAACAAAAAATACATTAAATCCCCTAACCGCTGCTTCTCAGGATGGGTGTTTGAGATGAGTTAATGAAATAACTCTCTAAAATTGTCCAGTTTACCCAAGAGGGGTGAAATGGTTCTGGAATGAGTGCATTTGTTATATGTCTGACTCAGCGGGCAGTGCCTGCAACGTGACGCCGGTTTCCTGTCGAGGGGTCGACGTTTGGTCTGCGCAGTAGGGTCTGAAGCATGGCAGTGGGAGGACACACACACACACAACAGCTGGACAACAAAGGTACACTGAACGGATGAAGTATTTTCTGCGCGCCTGATATGTTTTTCTGCCCAATGAAGATTCTTTGGTAAGTTTTTTTTTTAAATCTGAAGACTGGAAGCGGAGTCTTTTGTCCTATATGCTGGATTTGCAGAAAGCCTTTATTATTGCCTATTTGAAACTATATAAGAAAAACGAAGTCTTTGTTTTCGTTTAAGTTTCCTTGGGTGATCATGTGACCAAGAAAATACATTTTTTTCAACCCGGTCGTGATTTTCTTTGAATTTGTATTGCCAATGAACTAGATTTTTCCCCTCACTTTGTTAACTGTACTTTATACCTGGGGTCACTGTTACTTTACATTCCATGGTGCGTTCAGTGTTATCCAATCAGATGGAGCCCCAGCTGTCACGGTTCGAGTTCCCTCCATTAGACTGCAGCTAATAAAGAACAAAGCTCTCCACCCGGTTGCGGCTCCGTTCTGCTGTAGTATTTGTGGTGTTTATTCGTTTAAAGGGGAGTAATACCTCCACCCCATTTTCTGTTTTCTTTTTAAAGTTAATTATTAACGCCCGAAGCGCGGCTTAGGGGTTAATTTAGCGCCGATCAGCCGGAGGAGCGTCAAGACGCATATACGCACTTACTGGCACAGTGGAGTAGTTGTGCCGATCGCTCCCGCAGAGGCGATGTCCATTTGTGGAGAGGTCTCTTGTCACAGAGGACACACCGCGTTCACAGTGGGGACACAAAGAAGAAGAGCTCCATTCTTTCCGCGTCGTTAACTGTGGGTGTTTGAGAGGACTTCTCTTGTGCGCAGAAACGTAGGAGAGAATATCCCAGCCTGCTCTCCCCGGAGTTACAAGCCTTGTTTTGGATGGAGAGCGGAACTCTTTGCGCATACGTTTTGCGCACGGAATGAACGAGATAGAAGTAAAAATGAAGTTTCTTACTGAAGTTTCAGCAGGATAGTGGACTGAAGTCCTGTATCTCGTCTTCAAAACAAAATTATTTTTCTTTTATTTGTAGCTATTTGCCTAAAGGATGCCAACTGATAAATACGCAGACATGGAGGAAAAACTTTGGATATTGGAGGACCTCAATATGATGTACATCCGTCAGATTGCCCTCAGTTTACAGGTAATTGTTCCCTTTTGACCAGTTTTTTTAAATACAATAGAGGGGTGTGCCTGCATTGTAATAGATAAAGAACGTGTTTTTTAAAGGTTTTGTAGTGCATCTCTGTGTCAGCTGACAAGACAAGCAGCTGTGCTTTGGGCTGGTTGTGAAATGTACTGAGGAGCTGCTTAAAGAATCTTTGTGTGTGACAAACGAATCAGTCTGACACTGGTGTGGTCTTTGCCTTCACAGATGGCATACAGAAAACAACCCCACATGTCATCCATCTCTCTCTCTTACTGTGCCCCCTTTCAGCTGGGGCTCACACAGTCCACAGCTGCAGATACGGCCCCCTTAACCCCCTGTGTGATTGTGAGATAGTGTGTGTTAGAAAGAGGAGAATTGAGGAGAAAATATTTTAACATCAATGCAGGGTTTTGCCATCTTTTTGGTAATTCAAACAATCTGTGTTTCTGTTGTCTCAGAGGAAATATCTAAGGAATGTTTCTTTTTCATTTTTTCCAGATTTTAAAGAGAAATTGGACTTATGGTCACAGGGAATGTTACAGGAATTTCATTAGTTTTTCTTTTTTGTATTATAATTTGAATAGATATATGTCTGTGCATGCTTTATCTAAAATACCACACGTTTTTTAATCCAAAAGGCTTTCAGCTGTAGCCTCAAATGTTTGGTGCAGTTTCTGATAAATACACCTTTGTGGTTTAAATGTGAATGTCTCAACTTTCATGTACCAGATGAACAATATACAGTTTTTAAATACTAATTACACTAGCCAAGAGACTTTAAAATCAAAGTAATGTGTGTTTTCTTTCTGGTCTTTGTCTAAATTTTCGGGTTATTTCTTTAAAACAAAAGCAGGGATTATGCCGTTTGCGCAGAACTAGCATAGTTGGAACCAAACATTGGGTCAAAAATTGTTACTCCGTTTGTTGGGTTATAAAGAAAAGTAAAAGAACTCATCATTATTTACAGGCCACCATTTTGAACTATACAACAACCTGATTAGACTTCAATGAACCTCACCTGCAGTGTGAAATAAGACAAGATGCAGAGCTGTGCGATATATTGAATCACAGTTGTCATTGCAGCATCACTGCGTGCAGTACTGCAGTTGCAGTTTACTCTGTTTACATGTTTCCCTCGTGCATGCATAGGTTTTGTCTGGAAACTCCAGCTAACTCCCACAGTTCAAAAACATACATGCTAGGATAGTTAGCCACTTTAAGATGTGACCCTCCCAGGATTAATTTGAAACAGAGAATAAATGGCCTCAAGTGGAAGAGTTCAAGTATCTTGGGTTCTTGTTCACGAGTGAGGGGAGGTTGGAGCGGGAGATCGACAGACGGATCAGTTCAGCTGCCGCAGTAATGGGGACGCTGTGCCAGTCTTTTTTGGTGAAGAGAGAGCTGAGCCGAAAAGCGAAGCTCTCAATTTACCGGTCGATCTACGTTCCTACCCTCACCTATGGCCATGAACTTTGGGTCATGACCGAAAGAACGAGATCCCGGATACAAGCGGCTGAAATGAGCTTCCTCTGTAGGGTGGCCGGGCACTCCGTTAGAGATGGGGTGAGGAGCTCGGAGTAGAGCCGCTGCTCCTCCACATCGAGAGGAGCCAGTTGGTGTCTGGGGAGAGGGACGTCTGGGTGTCTTTACTGAGTCTGCTGGCCCCGTGATCCGGTTCCGGATGAAGCGGAAGACGATGAGAATGAGACGAAAATAAATGGATCATTCATTTTAACCCAAAATGTCCTTGTTTGGAATCCAGGCTATGGATTTTGTTTCAGCCTTTGATAGCCTTAATGCTAGGCACTTTAACCCTTTTATTTGGGTTGGAAACCTACACCAGGATGGTGGATCAAAGATTCACAACCCTGTTGTTTTAAATCAACCCAGGCGTGGATCAGTCCTTAATTGACTCAGGGTAAAAAAAATAACCCAAATTTGTTTTTTTTTAACCAACAATTTTAGAATTTAAAGATTGAAAACTTAATCCATAACTGTGAAGTAACCTGGTCATTATCAGGTTGTATGAACTACAACAACCTTTACGTTTTTGTAGTTCCTCTGTTTGCGCACAGTATTTAAAACCTTGAACTTCAAAGCTATGTTCATATGAGGGTGGAGTAAAAGAAAAAGTAGAAGTTTTTGGAAGTTTTTTTCATAGTTCCTATGGCCTGTAATGCACTGCCACAAACCAGCTATCATGGGTTCCTTTTTTCCAACAATGATTTGATCAAGCTGTAATTACATTTACTGTTCTTTGATGATAAACTTGTTTACTGCCCAGACATGGGCTGTAAAACTGCTGCTTTGTCTGATAATTTAATCTAAAACATTATGGTGGAATGTAGGAATGTCAGTCTGAAGATCTCTTTGGCATTTCGCTGTCTCAATTTTAATTAAATTTTTATTAAATCAGTTAAATGTATTATAACAAGATAAAAATCCTTATTTAGCCATGTGAGAAAACTGCTGTGTTACTTTTCCCCCTTCAGAGCGAGTTCAAAGGTTAGTCTCCTCCAGAGGTAAAAGTCTCTGCTTTGTGTAGAAAAAAACTTTGCTGGATAATTTTGATGGTAGACGCCCTCACCCTTGCTCAAATGCTCATTCTTTCGGTCACCCTCTCTCTCGTCCCCCCCACACAGCAATTTTCCTCACTATGGGTGGGTTTATTAAACAGGGAGATTCTTTGTATGTGACAGAGCTGCACAGCCAACGGTTTAACTGTAATTTCAGCAAGCTGCAGGGATTTAAAAAATAAACGTCCTGTTAGGTGATTAAGATTTGCAGTTATTAAACTGTATACTTTCTGCAGCTCTTATTTTCACCCCACAGCAAGGTATTTTTTTTTGCAAAACCACTCCAACCTAATGTACAAGCTTACACATGTAAGTTCATGTTTCTCTAGTGTTTATAAATGCTGGGTAAGCAGTGGAATACATTTGTGCTTAATTTTGCAGCTCAGTGGGAAGTTGCATTTCTGCTCTTCAGGTTTTAACAAGTCTTTCGGAACAGCAATGGCTGCATTCTTTGCTCCACTTTTTTTCCTTCTTCCTCTCCTGTGAGGCCCACTGAGCCATAATACCACTTCTTTAATTGTATATAAATCGGCAAAAAAAAAAAAAAGGCATTTTAACCACCAGGATACAGGATTTGCCTCAGAGGGGATATGGTTGATGGGAAACAGGAAATGGTCATGTGTAATTATGTCCACCACCACTGGGAGAGACAACAAAATGTCATTGAAACTGTCAAATAAAAGAAACACATGCACCACTTCCTGTTATCAAACTCAGATAATAGTGTCTTGCAACAGTATTTATATACACTGAAGTTTTAAAGATTTTATCAAAGTTCAGCCATAAACATCAGCGTGTGTTATTGGGATATTTTATTTTATAGACCAACACAAATTAGTGTGTAACTGGAAAGAGGCATGAAAATGAAACATGATTTTAAATATTTTTTTACAAATATAAATCTGAGAAGTGCTTTGTGCATTTGTTCTCAGACCCCCTAAAGGAACACCTTTCAGTGCAATTACTGCAACTGTTAGGGTATTTCTCTTCAGTTTTTCAAATCTAGAGACTTTTACCCATTCTTCATAAAACGGGTCAGTTTCATTTCTATTTGATGGCAAGTATCAGTAAATATCAGCATTCTAGTCTTGCAACAGATTTGTAATTTGATTGAAGTATGGACTTTGACTGGGCCAATTCAACACATCAATTTTCTTTGATCAAGACGATTCCATTGTATTTGGGGTTTTTATCCTACTGGATAGTGAACCTTCATAACAGTCTCAAGTCTTTTGCAGGCTTTGGAAGAATTTTTGTGCTGTTCTTAGCCCTCACTGCTGAGTTAAATGTCAAGAGATTGAGAGTGTTGTTTGTTCCCCAACTTATAAATTCAGAATTTGTGCTGGGCATGCCATTCTTTCTTAATCAGTCTTTGTCCCTGTTAGAACAATTCTTTCTCTGTGTGTGAGTATGACTGTTATCTGGCTATTTTGGAAGCACAAAAACTGGAGTGAGAAGTCTAAAAAGACCACAACTGAAACAGATTCTCCATATTGTCAGCTAACTTTGTGAGGCCCATTAGTCTCTTTCAGAAATACTATGCTAATGAATCATGAAGACCTGAACATCTTCTGTCCTTAAACAAACACAGACATACTGACTCTGACATGCTGTATTAGCAGTAGCTCGTATCTAACCTCGGCTGACTGAGAGCTCACATGGGGATGGGGGGGTCAGATGTTGGGTTCTTGCTGCCTCACTCAAGACTTGTGCTTGACCTCTCACACGCTCCAAAGACCTAAACTTAGTTCAGGCAGGGACTCAGATATTTCTTCAGCCCTAAATATCCTGTGGCTGATATTTATACAGTGGCTCTTCATCCAGTCTCAGAGCTGTGGTTCAAGTTGTTTCAATCATTTGCTTGAATAAACTTTCTAAGAAGCTCAGCCAGATAATGAAATGAACGTATGATTCAGTTTGTTCCCTTGTACATATGATGTCATGTCTCTGAAAGAATAGTGGGGTTCCTTCTTACTGTGAAGCATTCCATAAGTTTATATTAATGCAGGTGGTCAAACATATTGTTCAGCTTTTAGACCCTTTGATTTTACTTTTGTTTTTTGAACAGATGCAGTCCTGTTGAGAAATAAAAGCAAAAAGACAGCAGATAATTTCAACCTGCATTTGGTCAGCAATCAAATCTTCTAGGTCCCTGAAACTGAACTGACATATCTCTAGTGGGACCAAAGGTAAACCAGATACTGTATGTAATTGCATTGACAAAACACTTCTTGTAGGGTCTTGTAGGTGTCGATGTGTAGTGGCTGTGCTGCTTTGTTATTTTTTATCGACGGTGTGCTGGAAAAGCAGTCAACGTGGAAAAATTTTCTCTGGTCATATGAGCACAAACTTGACCTTTTTGTCTTATTTGCAAGACACTTTGGTGGAAAACACTTTACCTCACCCTGAACACATCATCCTCACAGTGAGACAGTTTTGGCACCACCATGCTGTGGGGATGTTTTTCCTCAGAGAAACTAGTTAAAGTTAAGGGGAAGAGGGATTAAGCTAAGATAATTCTTACAAGCTTTACATTTATACAGACATACATTTTGTCCAAGAAGGACTGGTACCTTGTGTCTTGGGTGCAAACTGCCACAAACATTGATCAAGTATTTCTTTAACTGATGTGTTAATTTATTTTTTATTTCAACCCACACCTTTCCTTGGATGAGGATGAATGCATCGCTTCACGGAGCAGTGAGCAGTCAAAAAGAAAAATCTGAGTGTGTGTGGATGTGTTTTGGAATCAGTGTGTTTGTGTTGGTTCAGCTGGCAGTTTGTTTCGGTAGCCCATTAAGCTCCACCAGACACAAGCGGAGGGAGTGTTAAAAGTCAGCAGCACTTGCTCTCCAGTGGAGGATACACAAGTCATGTCAGAACCAGAACACATTCTTTTATGACAGACTGCTTCTGCACACTAATCCATGCTAAGATTATGTTTGGATGTTTCGTTGCTTTGGAGTAAGAAAGTATTTCAAACAGCAACAGGCCAATAATGAGCTATATACATTTAAAATGAACAAACTACTCTTATCACCCCAGGTCTCAGTGTTTTTAATGTGTTTATTCATGTGTAAGGGTTTTTAGGTAAGTTTGGCTTGTTTGCTATGTGTGTTTTTTATTAAGTTTGTCTTTGGCTTTTCTCTCCTGGATTGCTACAGTTGTTTGCAGTTTTTTCAGCAGTATATGCCAAAAGCAAGCAATAAAGGGGTCTTTGTATTACATCACACACACCTACTGCTCAACACTAAACCTTCCTCTCCTTCTTGGAACAACACATCTGCTTTCCAAACCACAGTCATTCCAGCCAACTCCCCTTCAACCATCTACCGTCCAAATGAGGTGGCACCCACCTCGGATTTGCACCCCAACATATTCCCCATGTCTCCTTTGGATGTTACCGCATACCTGCTTCCCCCTTCAGCACCTCAGTCCTCATCCTGGTCCTTTCCAGTGCGGCGGTTAGGAGGAGCAGCATTTTTCTGAATAGGACCTCTGTGTGAGGAGAGACCAGTTAGATACTGTGTGGTGATCCAGTTTTCTCTGAAAAACAGCAGGCACAGGCCAGGGAATGGAGAAGGAGAAAACACTGAACTGAAGGTGGTGTTGTTGGAACATACAGCCTCCCCACACCTTCTCTGACTGGTTTATGTTGTTGCTCGCAACATTTCTGCCTGAGGCTATTTGATAGCTTCACCTTGCTAATCTCTTTACCAGCTTTCAGGCCATTATTTTCACTGTTCTCATTTTTTAAACTAGGCATGCACCGATCAAAAATTTGTTACCAATTTCTGATCTTTGGTTTTTGTAAAGCTTTGACCTGGTAAGACTTATTTTAGCTGATTCTAATGTCTCCTTAACAAATATAATATAGGTAGATATATTAATAGCAACCAAAATATAGTTTTGCCAGCCCTTTTGCCATGAGTGTCCATTAATTATTCATGTTAGGAGCAGAGGGAATGTCAAGCCACCTGTTTTGGAGAACAGTTGCTGTAAAACAGGATTTAAAAGCAAAACACTACAGTTTTGACATTTTAGCTCATCTTTAGTGTCTTGGATCTAGTTCAAATGAAGACCAAAATGGTATAGTGTAAAACACTATTTAGAAAAAATGTGCGTCCACACGAGTGCACACCGCACCACTGAAAACACTGTAAGTATGTATGCCGGTCCCATTGTTGGCGCTGTGACACTGCCACAGAAACACACCAAAAACAGTGGACAAAAATACCGGCCTGCGCAGAAGCCATAAGGCTGGTAGACACAGCAACCCTGGTGGCAAAGAGGGCAAAGAGGTAGGGTTAGAGCTACAATGTCATAATTTTCAGGAAATATGTGTTTCGCATTTACACACAGAAACATGGAACGGGCATCTTGAAATATTTTTACTCTGGACTCCGGTTTCAAAAATTATCTTTTTTGGTCTCTCAAAATCCCAGATCCGTATGGACGCAATGCCTAAAAGACAAAATAGCTTTTTAGATACATCTATGCTAATCTCCGTGTGGACGGGGCCTTATACTACCATGCTCATTAGCACCCTTAGAATGGTTTGCATTACAAAAGCATCAGCTTTGTGTGTAATCCCTTGAGAATGTAGACCCTTATCCTAATGCTGATGTTTCCAAAAGGCTGCTAACATTTCCAAATTCAGAATGCTTTGTGACAGAGCTTGAAAGGATCAGAGCAACTTTGCTTTTGTATTCAGTGTTTCTGTTATCTGCTCAAGGTTGCCAGCTCCTCAGGAAAGAAAGCAGCTATTGCCTGTCCTAAGTCATTAGAAGTTGTTAAAAGACACCATCATTTAATTTACTTAATTGGCAATGTGCATGTAATAGGATGTAGGAGAGAAGAATAAAATTATGGTTGAGAAAAAAAATTGGAATAAAATATGTTTCGAAATACAACTCAACTTTCTTCTGTTGATTCTTTTATTTTTATGTCACAATTACATCCGTCATTGTTTATCTGGTTTGAGACCAGCGAAGGAGACTCAGTATCATTTAATATCATTTTAATCTTTTTATGTTTTTAAAAGTTTTTAAAAGTTTTGTCGTCATGTAGTTTGATTAAAACTTTTCAGTTATCAGTGGGTTCACATATGCACAAGTTATTTTTAGTCAAGATGTAGAAGGGTGAACACGGCATGAGGACTGGTCTGCCAGTGTGTGTTTTGGGATGTCGATGGGGTCCATGGACCCAGCTCACACCCACTGAGAAGAATAAGAATAATAAACAATTTTAATGTCTACTGGTCTTCTATAACACCAGAAAAAGTTATTAGATTTGATCTTAGTTGTAAGCTAAAGGGGTCTGAATACTAGACTGGAATAGAGGGCGACAAAGGACCTCTATCACAGCCTGAATGAACCCCATACATGTTTCGACTGTCTTTACATAACTTTTTAAACCTTTTGTATTTCTTGTGGTCTCTGATTTTTTAACAGCTCATTGTTACTGAAAGTAGCTAACTTTGAGCGCTTTTCATTGAGACACAGTGTCCACACTGAAGACTGTGGGTGCCCTCTCTTATAAATCTTTTTATATATTTTTTATTTTTTGCCATCATGATTTGTGAACATACATTTAGAATTTATAAGAAAATCTGGAACCTGAGTTATTGTCTTTATAGAGCTAAAAATTACAGTTTTGAAGCATGCTGCTGCTGCTTATCAGATTGTTGTGCTAAAAAAGGAGCTCTTGGGAATGTGTTTTGACTCGTGCATTGTTGCTTTTCTGTTTATACAGCCTGTTCATGAGCTTGTGTGACGTATTTGTTTTCTTTCCTACCTGTAAGATAAAGTATTTGCACAGAACATAATTGTGGGAAAAAGCATGGGTCATGCAGACCACTTATTTACTTGTGTCTTTGAGGATCATGTGAAGTGTTTACGGGTGAATTTAACTTTTTCCCATTTGTGTGTTTTTCACTTGTTATTTTTATTTTTTATAGTTTCTAATCTTCTCTCTACATTGTGAGTGTTCTGGATGACAGAGTAGTTGGACTTTAGAGGGGGTGGGAAACAAGTGTAGAGCAAAGGCTCTCTAACCAACAATTACTTCCATTAAAACAGTCCATTCTCAACTGTGTGTTCTGCAGTTTAGAGCATCACTGTTTCTTTTAGAGCTGTATTTTCCTGCAGCTCAGCTTAGCTTGTTTAAGCCTAAAGCCAGTTGTAAAATTAAATCACCATTAATCTGAACAGGAGTCAAAATTATGCAACCAGTGAGTGTGTTGCTGTGTTCGTTGATTGGAAAAGTTTATGGGTATGCGCAGGGCCGGTGCCCAACAATATGAGAGATTTTATTGTTTTCTTAAAAACTAAATCAAAGTTATAGTCTCTCTACATCTGAGGTCTATAAAAGAAAGTATAAATATTGACACAAGAAAGAGTATTGGAGTGTTATTTAAATTGATGTTTGTGAACATCTTGGCTTAAAAAAAGAGAGAATGGTTTTAATAAAGTAACCTAAATGAATTCTTTTGAAGGGGAAATTCTGGGCCTGGAGGTTGGGGGGAGCAGCTGCGGGAACTGGGGTTTAATGTGGTAAATCTGAGGGCTGAAACAGCTGAAAGAGACCTCTTGTTGTGGTACAAGGTGTTGATAGGCATGGCGGGGCTGTGCTTTCCCCTAAACACCCAACCCCACCCAAAACTAGAAAACAACACTCTATGATGAGATCAGTCGTACTCTCTAGTTAGATGATATCATGTTTGGTACTTGGGGTTAAAGGCTCGGGGCCACATTAGGAGGGGCTGGGTGTTTGTAGGAGGAGTGAAACCCTTTGAAGGCTGGGTGAATTTGACACAGAATGGTGTGTTGCTGGCAAGATCTTGCCTTTTCTCCTGCAGTGACTCTGACTGTGGCCTCTTTCACCCTAAAGTTTTGTCATATAGCCACAAATATCAGGCTCTTCTTAAAGGGTTAGTTTAGGATTTCTGATGTAAAGTTTTAATATAGGAGTTTTAATGTCTTGCTGTACCAGCAATAGATGACTCTCTCGAATTTTTCAGCTTAAATCCAGATTAACTGAGCCATCAGGTTGAAACTAATGGTTAGGTCAAGAGAGCATGAGATGAAAACTGACCTCTGCCATAATAAATAATTCCAATCTCAACAAGTCAATGCATGGTATGCAAATGCTATTTAATGAAACTTTACTATGTTTGCATTAGCATTTATTTACTCAAAGGCCAATGAATATTTACACGGGAAACAGAAGTAGGAGGCTTTAAACCATCTTCCTGTGTAAAACATGTTGAAAACAGAACACGTGAAGTGTTTCTGGTCAGAAAAACTATCTTGTATATAAGTAAAAGGGTGTAAGAAGCAAAATTATTATTGCAGTTTAAGTTAATGCTATTTTATTGATTCTGACAGTGGCTTACTTTTCTATCAGGTACCTACTCTGACCAGGAATGCTTTACATGTTCTGTATATTCTTAGTGTGTGTTTCACACAGGAAGGTCACTAGTGGCATATCCATTTCATAAATAATTATTGCCTTCTGTGTAAAGCTTTTGTAGTAGTGTGACAGGCTTTTACAAATATGCATTTGTAATTTTGTTATTGGCGAAATCCCACCCGAGGGCTGCTGACCACAACTAACTACCATGGCTAAAGTCCCATGGCTGGCTGGTATCATAGACCATCTGTCATCACCAGTGGCGGATGCTGGTCTTTCAAGGAGGGGAAGCTCCATTTCGAGATCGCTGATTCGCTCATTTCAATGTCAATCAAAAAGGGATTCAGCCTCAGACAGATCATCCAATCATCATGCAGAAGCTGAGCGTCCGGGCCAGCCGAGGCCAGCCCACTGCCCCATAGACCCCCAGAGATGCTGAGCGTCCGATGGGCGGGACAAAGCCCAGCATTTTTACTTGGCTATTGAACTCACTGTTTAAAGCACTGTGAAGCTACGGAAATGAGTGAGAGGAAAGCCGCGTCGTTACCAGTGATAAGAAGCTGATTCTGAACAAAAGTTGAGCGAGTTGTAGAGCATATTTAGTCCATGACATGTACACACAACAGTATATATTTGATCACTTATTTTGCAGTCTTAGAGCAATCGCCACTGGTCATCGCCAATTCTTTTCCCATGAGCCACAAAGCAAGCTTAAAGCAATGGTCATTCTTGTGCATTCTTTTTTTTTTTCTTCTTTTAAGAATTTTTTCACACTAGAGGCCTTTATTTTAGATAGTAGGTAGACAGGAAGGAGGGGCAGACATTCGGCAAAGGTTGCCGGGTCGGGACTCAATCCCGGGATGGCCGCTTTGAAGACTCTAGCCGCTATATGTGTTCGCGCGCTAAACCCCTTCACCACTGGCGCTGCGCCCTATTCTGGTGCATTCTGATCCAAACATAAACGTTGTAGCCGTTTATACTGTCACATCAGGCACATTATACCGATTCTTGATTCTTATTTTAAACAGTAGTGCAAAGAAAATCTGCCTCAACTCCATAGTTGTAGTACGATAACAGTCAAGAGGAAGTATGTTACTCATAGCTCCTTAAAGTAATTGTGTTATTCTAAAGTGTCTTAAGCGATTTTTCCAGTATATGTAACATTTTGCAATTAATATGCCTCCTGTGGTTATAATCATCCGTAGATATGCCTATGAAAACAAATAAGATTTCAGACACTACCCTGTGACTCTTTCTAATTTGTGAACACTACTCATGATGGATGCTACAACCTTCCAAAAAGAGGGATGTGCACAGCCGTCCCAAAATGCCAGAGCATGTCTCCTTCCTCAGCGGGTCTGCAGCGTTGCTTTTTGGTGCGAGGCATTGTTTGTGTTACACTGTCACTACGTTGCTTAGGTTGACTTCAATGTCCTTTGCCCTCTGGGACCTTCCAGAAGTCACACAGAGCTGGCTTGAAGCATTTTTCATAGGGGTTTAGGGATTTCTCTCGTTGGCCTTACATTTAGAAAACTACCATAGAAAATCCAGCTTCTTCTTGGTTTCAGATATGACTGGTACTGTATGTGTATATGTCTGTTTAATTTTCTAATCAAATTATTCTTAAGAGATGGAAACACACTCAGGTCATGTTGGCATCCACAGCTGTTACTGTTAAATTCATCTTCATTGTTAGTCAGCATTTATATTTATCCCTGGACGCAATCCCTGCTGATGTAACACAGTCAAAGTACTGGTGAACAACACACCTCATGAGGCAGTGTGTTAGAATACCCTTGTTGCAGTAGGATTAAAGAGGTGATAAATATATAAGATAGTCATTTTGTGGCCTAAAAAGATAGAGATAATAAAGATAAATTTATAGTGTAGACACAGCTTTTAGATTTACTAAATTTGTTTCTTACTTCTCTGATGTCTGCTTAGGATCTGGCTTCAGTCCACTCTCGACATACTTGTGGTTAGGCAACAGTCATGCCTGTGAACAGCTGTAAAGAAACTCATGCTTTCTGTCACTGGGAGGAAAACTGATCTTGTCATCCTCCACAATCCAAATGTTAATCAAAACCACAGCAGACACATAACAATAAAACAGAGTTTCTCAGACAAGGAGGTAGAACTCAGCAGTGAGAGTAAGGGAGATGAGTGAAAAATCCTGTTTAAACGTCTAAAGAGGCTGCCATGCCCTCGTGTGGCCAACAGAGGGCTGATAGGGCCAGCTCTTAAACACCGTTTTCTCTTATTTGGGAATTTGTTGTCACTCCTCAATGCTAATGTTAGCTGTAGATTCTCACTCTTATTTAAGGTTGAAAAAATATAACAATGGGCAGCAATGATTCAGAAACATGTTCTATAGATAGGACATGACAGGCTCCCTTATCTTTGTTGGAAAGGAAGTAATCTTGAGATTGATATTTAATTGCAGCACAGAGGAAAAGACACAGTTCTAAGAAAAGGATGCATTGTTGGTAAGTCAATAGGAAGTGCTTTATGATCAGACAGTGTAACCAGGTTCGTCAGCCTGGAGGAATGTATCTCTCTTCTTTGACTGTGGTACTTGTAGTGCCTTGCAAAAATGTTCTTACCCCTTCGACCTTCCTAGATTTTTTTCTCATTACAGGAACACACATAAATACATTTTACTGGGATGTTATGTGAAAGACCAACACAAAGTAGCACATCATCATGAAATAGAAGGAAAATGATTCATGGTTTTCAACATTCATACGAATAAATATTTTAATTGTTTGGCATGCGTTTGTCTTCAGCCCCCCTGAGTCAATAGTTTTTAAAACCACCTTTTGCTGCAATTACAGCTGCAAGTCTTTTGTAGTATGTCTTCATCAGCTTTGTACACATAGAGATGGATATCTCTACCCTTTATTCTTTGTAAAATGGCTCATGGTCAGTCAGTTTGGATGGGGAGAATATTCCATTCTTGCGACTAATTCTGAATTTGATTTAGGTCTGGACTTTGAGTAAACACAAGAGTATGCTTTGATCTAAACCATTCCTATGTAGCTCTGGCTACATGGTTATTGTCCTGCTGGAAGGTGAACCTCTGCACCAGTCTCATGTCCCTCACAGTCTCTAATAGGTTTTCTCCCAGGATTACCCTGTATTTATCATTTTGCCTCCCATCAACTCTCACAAGCTTTCCCTGTAGGCATGGTGAGTTCAGGATGTTGTCCAGTGTTAGTTTGCCACCTCACATAATGTTTTGCATATTGGTCTCATCTTACCAGAGCATCTTCATCAGCATTTTTGCTGGGTCCTCTACTCAGCTGCTTTCCTTCAAGGATGGCTTTATTTTTAAGACTCTTCCTTTGAGGCCAAATTTGAGCATACATTAGAGTCGTCTTGGATCTCTGCCGCTCCTCCAGAGTTACCATGGGCCTCTTGGATACTTCTTTAGGCAGTGCTCTCGGTCAAGTCAGACCATGAAATGACAGGTTTTTACTAGTAGGATACTTATTCAGTTTCCAGAAGATGGATTAAACAATTATCCCTGACCTGTCTGATGTTATCCTGGCTCTGTTTGGTTTGTGATGTTCTCTAACAAACCTCTAAGGCCTTCATAAAAAAAGCTGTGTTCACATATTAAAATAATCAGGTGTACTCTATTTACTAATTAAGTGACTGGTGAAGCCAACTGCAATAGATCTTATGCGTGGGTATCTGAGTAAAGGAGATAAAATGCAACACTTTCCTGATTTTCATTTGGTAATGTTTTCCACTTCATCTTTAGCTATGTGCTACTTTGTGTGACTAGTTATAAAATCTAAATAAATAAAATTGAAGTTTGTGGTTGAAACATAACAAAATGTGAAAATGTTCAAGGCAGAAGAATAAAGTCACTGTTAAATAATCATCTATTCAACTGTAATTTGAGTTACAACGCAGAGAGAAGGAAAGGGAAGTTACATAATTTATTTTATAACTAGACCTCTTGAATATCCTCACAGACTCAGCTTACGTAATATCAGGTAGTACTGTAGATTGATATTGCATTTTTGCATTGCAGTAGTGTGACCCACGTGCATGAGTAACCCAGCACTTGTATTATATGGCCTGCTGACTTGCACAAGCAGTTGCTTGTGAAACTGTAATCTGATTAGCTCCTGGATATTTACAGCTCTTAAGTCCTTGTTTATCAAGGTTCATCTTTTTTTCTGTTACATTTAAGATAAGAAAAAAATTTTTTTTTGCTGATGAGCAAATCTATGAGACTCCGTCACAGACCTATCAGTACCTTGTGTCTCCAGCTTCTGTGAGTTTTCATTACCTGGAGTTAAGGAGCTGCATTCTTGCACTGATGTAATGCTTCTCCAGTGAGATGGACTGTGCTTCTCTGTTTTCCAATTGCCAAGTCTGCCCACAGACAGAATTTCTCCTATCCTCCTACAGCTCAGCTGCTGCATCTCTGGACTGCATTCCCCTGTTTAGCTCACCCACAAGCAACAAAACAAATGTCAGTTTTCTCTTCCGTCACAAAAACAAAGTTGTCCATTTTGCTGTGCTTACATTTAGAAAAATAAAAATGGGAACAATGTTTGGTGCAGAATAAACTTCCTAACAGAGGTCTGTTTTCTTCCTACAGGGGTTGGACAATGAAACTGAAACACCTGTCATTTTAGTGTGGGAGGTTTCATGGCTAAATTGGACCAGCCTGGTAGCCAGTATTCATTGATTGCACATTGCACCAGTAAGAGCAGAGTGTGAAGGTTCAATTAGCAGGGTAAGAGCACAGTTTTGCTCAAAATATTAAAATGCACACAACATTATGTGTGACATACCAGAGTTTAATAAAGGACAAATTGTTGGTGCACGTTTTGCGGGCGCATCTGTGACCAAAGACAGCAAGTTTTGTGATGTATCAAGAGCCACGGGTTCCAGGGTAATGTCAGCATACGCCCAAGAAGGAAAAAACCCCCCCAACAGGATTAACTGTGGACGCAAGGGGAAGCTGTCTGAAAGGGATGTTCGGGTGCTACCCAGATTGTATCCAAAACATAGAACCACGGCTGCCCAAATCACGGGAAATTTAAATGTGGCACCTCAACTCTCCTGTTTCCACCAAACTGTCCGTCGGGGGATTTCCACAGGGGTCAAAACACGGCCGGGGCTGCTATAGCCAAACCTTCAGTCACTCATGCTAATGCCAAAAACCGGTTTTTCAATGGTTCAAGGAGTGCAAATCTTGGGCTGTGACAATGTAAAAATGTATTGTTCTCTGATGAGTCCACCTTTATGTTTTTTCCCCCACCGAGTGAGTTACGGTGTGGAGAAGCCCCAAAGAAGCGTATCACCCAGACTGTTTTTGCATGCCCCGAGTGAAGCTGGGGGTGGATCAGTGATGGGTTTGGGGCTGCCATATCATGGCTTTTTGTTTCTCCTTTTGGCCCAATTACTTTGTGCTAGATGGGGGCATCTTCTCACTGGCAAGGACTACCAAACCACTTCTTTGAGGATCATGTGCACCAAATGTGTTTCAAACATTGTATCCTGAAGGCGGTGGCGCGTGTATCAGGATGACAATGCACCAATACACACAGGCAAGACTGGTGAAAGATTGTGGTTGTGATGAACATGAAAGTGAAGTTGAACATCTCCCATGGCCTGCACAGTCACTCAGATCTAAATATTATTGAGCCACTTTGGGGTGTATTTTTGGAGGAGCGAGTCAGGAAACGTTTTCCTCCACCAGTATCACATAGTGACCTGGCCACCTATCCCTCAAGAAGAATGGCTTAAAATCCCTCTGACCACTGTGGCAGGACTTGTATATGTCATTACCAAGACGAATTGACGCTGTATGGCCGCAAAAGGAGGCCCTACACCATACTAATAAATTATTGTGGTCTAAAACCAGGTGTTTCAGTGTCATTGTCCAACCCCTGTATGTTTCCAATATAAGTCCTGAGCACTCCATTATGTGTTTTCTAGCAATGACTTCCTGGGGTCAAGCTCCCAGCTGATTCAAACATTTATTCCCACACATAACTCTCGTATGACTACTGTGTGTTTTGCTTTCTGTCTGGCCGCAAATCACTCCCATATATCACCAGCGGACAAGAGGATGCGCTCGGTTACACCTCGACGTCCAAGTTCACCAGTATGGGAATGCAAAAAGCAGAGAGAGGCAGAGTAAATGAAAATGCAGAGATAGCTTGATAAAGATTGTGTTAGCTCTTTATTTATTGTCACTGTGATGTCTTAACATTAGAACCTATTTATGACTGACTTTGAAATAATTTTCACAAACTGTGAAGGAAAAAGAAAGTTATACAAGTTTTACATCCAGTTTTACTAATAAAAATCTAAAAAGTGTGGCATGCCCCCCTTTACTCTGGTACCCCTAAATAAAGTCGAGTGGATTCAATTACCTTGAAAAATTGCTTATTGAGTAAATAGAGTTCATTGTGTGTAACTTAATCTTGGTGTAAATACAGCTGTTTTGTAAAGGCCTCAGATGTTTGTTAGAGAACAAAAAGCCTCATGAAGACCAAGGAAAAGCAGACTAAGGTTGTAAAACAATGTCACAGGTTTTAAACATATCACAACCGTTTAGTCCATCACCTGAAAAGTAAAAGAGCACTAGCTGCAAACCTATCAAGTCCTACTGTCCGCCTGAACTGACAGGCCAGGCA
Source organism: Crenichthys baileyi (assembly GCA_036173005.1). Classification (NCBI taxonomy): domain Eukaryota; kingdom Metazoa; phylum Chordata; class Actinopteri; order Cyprinodontiformes; family Goodeidae; genus Crenichthys; species Crenichthys baileyi. The sequence continues at coordinate 19,232 of JAHHUM010002432.1, forward strand.
AAGACAGGATTATTCAGTGAAGCAGCCAACAGGATCATGGTAACTCTAGAGGAGCTGCAAAAATTCACAGCTCAAATGGGAGAATCTGTCCGCAAAACCACTATTAGTTTTGAAGTTCATAAATCTGAGTTTTATGGAAGAAGCAAGTCATAGGCTACAGAGTCCCTTTTGCAGTTTACCAAGCATGGTAGTCTCAGCATCACACTTTGGGAACGATTATCTTCAACACGAATATACAGGAGCAGAGGTTCACCTTCCAGCAGAGCAACAACCATAAACGTACAGCCTGAGATTAATATACAATCCTGAGTTTTATATACAGTCCAGAATCTGGATCCCAGAAGCTAGTTAAGACAAAATCCCAAAAAACTTGCAGCTGGACTGCAGCTGGACAGAGTGAAAAGCGGTTCAACAAAATAGTGATTAAAGGGGGCTGAATGCAAATGATCACCATATCTTTAAGTTTCTATTTATACAAAATTTAGTTGACAATGAATCCTTTTCCTTCAGCTTTAGAGTAATCCCCTTTTTCATGCTAATCTGTCAAATAACATCACAAAGTACACTGAGGTATTTTGTTGTATGTGGAACAGTTAAAGGGGTATGAACACTTTTGCAAGGCTCTGAATACATGTGATCATGTGCCTTGTTGGGGGAAAAATTGTGTCATAGCTTGAAAAAAAGCTTTTCCACTGTGGGCGGTGTAGTGCAACGGTAGATGCAAGTGGCATACTTTAGCCCACTTTAGAGCCTGCCAGATCTTTTTTGTCACTCTGTCATGGGAAAGGAAACACTGAAGTGTGTCTCTGTGGAGTGAATTGGACAGAGAGCAAAGTCCACTTTTACTTTAAGTTACACAGTGAGCTGGGATCATGCTCCTTAAAGACCCGCGCAGATCTCTGCTGGACGCTGTATCGACTTTCAATGGCATTTCACTCTGCCCTGTTTGCGGGCAGCTCCACACACATTAGGACACACACACACACGCACCCGCCTCCTCAGGAACGGCTCACGGTTGGTCCATCAGTCGGTCAGTCTTTACCCTTCCTCTCACTGTCTCTGTGTTAGTGTGTTATCCTGGACTGCGGCGACGAATCTGAGGAAGATGTGGCTTATGAAGGCTGCAGAGAGGGATTCCAACGCATGACCGCTGACATTTCCAAACGAGATCGCAGGGGATGGGGATCTTTACGCATATCTTTATCGGTTTGCTGGACTGACGTCTTCGCCTTCTACAATTAATTTTGACTGTGAATGGAAGCACCTCGGTGGGAAAAAACCGAGTTAAGATCCTCTTCGTTGTGTCCGGGACGCTGACAGGGCAGTGTGGTTATTGCGTAACGTGCCTGGCAGTTTTGGAGAGTTTTATTGGTGGGGAAGGAAAGCGCTGCTCCTTCAGGAACGATGAACAACTCCAGAAATCTGAGGGTAAGACTGCGTGTTTCTACCTTCACGCTTTAGCTAAACGGAAAATGGAATTAGTGAGACGCGTCACGCTTTGAGTGGGCCGTCACTGCCACGCACAAAACGCACGAGGCTCCGTGATTACTCTAAACGGCAACACCAGATATCTTCAGCAGATTCAACCATGTTTACAAGGAGAGACTAATGCCAAAGCCCAAAATCTGAAGGAGTGCTTATCTCATTGTCCGCATTATTGATCGAATCTATGGGGAATCAATTAGGTTCTGGATTAATCAGCAGCTGATTAAGGTCAACAAGAAGACTTTAAATGACATTCTGGCTTCTGATTTTGCTTAGAGGATTCAAACAATAATAGCTAACTCTGCTAGGTATTACTTTAGTAAACTGTTAAGTTACTATTAAAATGAAATCTAATAATGATAACACCTGTTCCAACCTTTTCATGCTGTTTGGTTATTAGACATAGTCCATATTGAACCAATAACCTATAGCATAGCTCAGGGCTTCACATCCATAGGAATACCTGTCATTTTTCTTGCTTTACTATCATAATAACATCCCGGAGGTTCAGCTTGAAGGGTAGGGCTGGACAAATTCTGGAAAATATTTAATCGCAATACTGTTGCTGAAAAATGTAATGTCTATTGTGGTTATGTTTCATTTTCAGGACACTTTTTCTTTCTTTATTATTACATATTGTCCCAAGCGTTCTCCACTTAACAAATACATTAGGTGTGGCACTTAAGGGTAGTTCGATTACATGTCACTGGACAAATATGTTACAGATATGCAGATCAGTAATTCATTATTATTATCATTTACCAGCTATGGCAATTCTGATTCAGTGTGTTGTGCAGCTCCACTTGTGGGCTATAAAGACAGTCAAAGTCTATGCAACTGACCAGATGTATTATATTATGGGCATGCTGAATTTATATGGATAACACTTAAAAAAAATACACAAATAAAAATACAAGGTTAAAGATGCAAATGCAAAAGAAATGATGCCTTACATAAAACAAGGTAATAATACTAACAGTTGCACATGTGCATGATGCACACATAGATGCTAGAAAGGTATAATTATTTTAAAAAATATATAATTTTATAAAAAATGCTATTACTATATTTAAGATATGATTGAAAATTTGATGGAACAAATGTGTTTTTACCAGTAACCAATTTTAAAATCCACTTAAGCGGCCATTAGAGTTATTCTTTCCTAGGAAACTTTAAGCTGTAGTGATATTTTTCAAATGATGAAACTGATTTAGTGATTGTTGAACACACAATTTCACTTTAAGTGCTTTGATGCATGTTTTTTTTTATTCTAAAAAGACGAAGATTAAGGATGTGTTTTGATATGTAAACAGGGACATTCTTTTTATTACTTGATTTTTTTGGTGGGTTCAAAACTACTGCCCCTATCAAAGAACCTGCAGCACATCTTTTCTTGTTTGTTTGTTAATATTCATTAGGAAGAAAAGCCTGAATCAGCAGGTTAGACCTCAAAGAAACCTGAAGTTGGTACTTGTCAGGAGAAGCCTGATCAGTGCATCTCTAGTTCTGTTCCCTGCGGGAATAATGATATATTCAGTATCAATAGAAACTAATAAGTGAGTCTGTATCACCTTCAACATGCTCTTTGGAGCCTAAGTGGAGAGAATATTGTACTCTCACTTTCATGATCATGTCAACACTTGGAGCAAACTCTCTGACTGTGAATGTAACACATTGTGTATATATTTTTGGAGTGATATCTTAGATCTTCCATTCATCCACCTTATCCCTTCACTTGTGGACAGATCTCTCCTAAAATCGTGGGGATTGTATGCAATTGTGCTGAAATTATGACAGGGGTGTAGAACATGTCTGTATATCCATGCATATTGTGTAGCCCATTACATTTTTGAACATCATTTTGTAAATAGCATGGTGTCTAAACAAATATGTTTTTATTCTATGAGCTTCTCCATGTGGTCTATAACCTTTGAAAATGTGCCAGAAAAGGGGAGCCCTACATCCAGATATGCCTTACAGCTTCAACTGATCAACATCTCAGTTGCAGTGAAACTTTTTCCTTTCATAGATAATCCTAATGGCTGGAATCAACTCTCTCTTAATTGCATCTGTTGGACAAAGAAAAGCTGCTTCATGTTGTTTGAGCATGCGAGTGGCTGTCAGAGGGCTAGAGTTCAGATTTTAGTCTCATATAGATCGCAAAGGTCACATGCATCAGTCAAATATTGAAAGACCAGGACTGCTTGTGTGTCTTCATTTGTTTGTGTGCACCGGCCACTCAGAGCAGTGTGTGTTTGTATATGCGTGTGCTCTGTTTGTTCCTACTACTACAGCAGCCTTATCCATCTCTGATTGTTAGCGCTGAAAAGGTCACTGATGTGCCAGAGGATCTTAGCACCGTGCCTACTAAGGCAGTTTTCAGATTAATATCTCGTTTTATTCCATGGGTTACGTGTTTGTTTTGTTTGCTGCAGTCAAGCTGATCCTCTCTGCTGTTAAGTGCAGTTCCTCACACTTTTTGTTGTGTTTGCAATTATAAGAGCGCGAGCAAAAGCGCGCAGCCTCCTCCATCAGTCTACTGGACGTGGAATTCTTTGGCCCTGGCCTTACAATCAATAACCACTTACTGTGGAGGAGCTCTCTGCAACCAAATCAGTGGATCTCTTCCCCTGTCAAGACGGGTATTTCTAGTGTCCCTTCTGCTTGCATTCCCCCCCCCCCCCCCCCCCCCCTTTAAGCCTTCACATCCAGTTACACTGTTTATTTCCCCTTGCTGTCCCTTCTTTTCCTCCCTACAGCCTTGCTTCTGTAGTAGAGGTCATTCAGGTTTCTCGGCTGATATTGTTCAATGCAGTTTCCCTGGAGTCTTCAGCTGATGCTGAGATCGGTCGAAATCGCTACAGAGATGGGGGACTGCAAGCCATTAATCTAAGCACTGATCTGCATGAAAGCAGCTGTAGTAAGGGGAAGGCTGTGTGTGTTTGTGTGTGTGACTCCCCCAAAGAGCCACTTGTCTTCGACTTATGATAAAAAATTCGCCACCTATTCTCCTCTGCTGCTCAATATTGCCTTGCCGCCTACTCAATTATAGATCTTTTAACTCAGACTCTCCTGGAGCTTCAACCTTTCTCACTGCCCTCATCCTTGGTTTTAGATTCCTGGACTCTTGACTTACACAAAGTAAACTACACACACTGCTTTGACATCACAGGCAACATTTTAAAACCTTTATATTAGAATAATTATTTCTTATTTTAGAAGCAATCATCATGACATGTATTCTTGCTTTGCAAAAATGTTTTATTTTTGCGAATAAACAGTGGAGGCAAAGAATAGAGAGGTTTGACTCATTTTGTAACAATCTAAGCTACTAGCCGGATTTGACTCACTTTAGATATAGTTGTTCACCTATAGAATAAAATGTATTGGTCAGTTTTTGCATTTGCTTTTTCATTTAGTTGTTAATTGCTATTTATCCAAGACAATATCGACTTTTCCTTTTTGCCCACATGCCTGTGGGATCATCACATAATGCAGAAAGCATCATTTTCATGTTTTTTATCAAATTGCTCCTTTAAACATATTTACATGTATTCTGTATAGCTGCATGAAAATGTTTGATCCATATGTGGATTTTAGTAAAATTTAGCAGCAATAAATCTCATGGGAGCAGTTTGTTAAGAGTACCAGGTCAGACTGAAATGACAAGGATTCGCAAGCAAGGATCAGACATGATTTCAAAGCCAATTTCTTATAAAAACAATAATGTCTCATTCTGTTTAGATGGTTTTAAAGTCTGAGCCATGTTTCTTGCAAAACTACTGAATCACCCATGCCAACAGCCAGTTTACTCACCAGGCAGCCTTTTATTGAGCCCACTTTGCCAAGTTAGCCTTACCATGTTTGCATTGGCAGTACAGCCCATACAATCACCATCAATTCAGTGAATACTAAAGGAAAAGAATCTGTGGACAGAAACAGATGTTGTGGTTATCTATTGTAGGATGGGTTCAAACTGCATGCGGTGCAACTTTACTGGCAAATGATGTAACTACTATAAGTGATACCATTAGAGGAGGGCATTTACTTATTTTATGAATTGTAAATATGCAGTGAAAGTAATCAGACGGGACAATTCTAACCATATAAGCAATTCTAAGTTTAAATTCTGAAGAAAATCTTTGGGGTTGACACTGTTTGCTTCAGCTTCACCATCCACAGCAGTATCCATCTGGGTTTGCCAGCCAAACTCTGTCTCAAACACATAAAGTTGATCCCCTTGCAGCTCCAGACCAAATCTGTCAAAAGATGTTTGCCCACCATCATGTTTACAAATGATAGATAATCAGCTGGATTATTTTGCCCTTCGTGATGTTATCAACCCACATACTTACACAAATAGCTTTTTTTTCTTCTGTGCTCTTTCTAAAAGTGTTGTTTTGTTAAATCCTGCAGTGGAAATCCCTACTTCTTTACACAGCTGGGTATTTTTTATACATACCATTGTTAGTGAAAAATAAAATGCATCACTGGATGATACCTTTAACAAAGTGGTTTATATTATTAGAGCTGAAAGATGTTTTGGATTTTGTAGATGAGAAAAAGCGATGAACAAACGGAGAAGAAATGCCAACAATTAGAATAAGGTGATGACCTGACGATGCAGCAGGAGAATGTCAAGTGATTGATGGAGGAAAGAGCTCCGTCTCGCAAGAAGATTATCAGACAAGCAGTTAATGCAAAGCTGCTGGCAGAGGATCACGCTCAAACCCTATCCATGGCCATCTATCATGTCTGTCTCAGGAAGCAGATGCTGAGCTGTCTGCCAGTCACCCCGTTTCTCTCTGACTCCCTGTCCAATACCTGCTACTTGTGTGTTTTTGGCTGCTGTTGATGTTTTCCCTCATTTTACTCACCTCTATACTGCTAATCAATGATGAGGTGGTGTTTGTTTAGTGCAACTGCTTTTGAGCTAGTGAAATGCACAAAAACAGAATGAATGCATGCACTATATCTCTGAAGGTGTCAGTAAAGGGGTAAGCCTTCATTTTACTCTCATAGCTCAATGATGAAATGCTAACATGGCGGTAAAAAAATCAATACCAATAACAGCAGAGATTCAGTTTAATGCTCTGTTGAACACATCCACAGAAAACACTCACTCTGCTAGCAATAATCATCCTACTCCAGCCAAAGCAGAAATAGATTAGAGCTGAAAGAAAATGCAAAATAAGTTCAATAAATACATGCACTGACTTGCAGATGGTCTGTCATGGCGGTTGCAACTAAGGTCAGAAAGCAAATTGTCTACCTTAGGCTCTCTTTAGTTGCACTACCTAGTAGATCCAATTTCTGTCCTTCTGTCTGAAATTTTAATCATTTCCAAATTTATTGTTGAAAGTCAGGGTGAAAATACTGGATCGTGAACCTGGCATTAAAGACCAAATCTATGGCAGTAGAATGGCCACTGCATCATATTGTAGTCATTGTAGGTGCCAACAGCTCATATTTATCTTGACTGACCTGTCTGTAAACTCTGTATATCAACATGAAAACTAGTGTCATCCTCTAAACGAATCGCATATACAGTATATGCAGACGAGGCCTCCAGTTGTGTCTCCTCTGGCCCTTTCTTGTTGATTTCACCCTGAGAGCAAAGGGCTGGGCCTGTTTAACTTTCTGGTGTTGCACACAACATCATGTTTCTTTTCTATACTTTTTGACCTTCCTGTGACATTAAAGTGACTACATATAAATTGGTTAAAAACATTAAAGTCAGGTGGTCAGATGGTGGCTGCACGGTGGCGCAGTTGGTAGCACTGTTGCCTTGCAGCAAGAAGGTCCTGGCGCAGCACCCCGTCACTCTCCTTCTTGGTCAAATAGCTCTTACACAGCCTGGAGGTGTGTTTGGGGTCATTGTCCTGTTGAAAAATGAATGATGGTCCAACTAAACGCAAACCGGATGGAATAGCATGCCGCTGCAAGATGCTGTGGTAGCCATGCTGGTTCAGTATGCCTTCAATTTTGAATAAATCCACAACAGTGTCACCAGCAAAGCACCCCCACACCATCACACCTCCTCCTCCATGATTCACGGTGGAAACCAGGCATGTAGAGTCCATCTGTTCACCTCTTCTGCGCCGCACAAAGACATGGTGGTTGGAACCAAAGATCTCAAACTTGGACTCATCAGACCAAAGCACAGATTTCCACTGGTCTAATGTCCATTCCTTGTGTTCTTTAGCCAAACAGTCTCTTCTGCTTGTTGCCTGTCCTCAGGGGTTTTTTCCTAGCAGCTATTTTGCCATGAAGGCCTGATTCATACAGTCTCCTCTTAACAGTTGTTCTAGAGATGTGTCTGCTGCTAGAACTCTGTGTGGCATTGACCTGTTCTCTAATCTGAGCTGCTGTTAACCTGCGATTTCTGAGGCTGGTGACTCGGATGAACTTATCGTCCGCAGCAGAGGTGACTCTTGGTCTTCCTCTCCTGGGGCGGTTCTCATGTAAGCCGGTTTCTTTGTAGCGCTTGATGGTTTTTGCGACTGCACTTGGGGACACTTTCAATGTTTTCCCAATTGTTTCGGACTGACTGACCTTCATTTCTTAAAGTAATGATGGCCACTCGTTTTTCTTTACTTAGCTGCTTTTTTCTTGCCATAATACAAATTCTAACCGTCTATTCAGTAGGACTATCAGCTGTGTACTGTATCCACCTCCTGCACAACACAACTGATGGTCGCAACCCCATTTATAAGGCTTGAAATCCCACTTATTAAACCTGACAGGGCACACCTGTGAAGTGAAAATCATTTCAGGTGACTACCTGTTGAAGCTCATCAACAGAATGCCAAGAGTGTGCGTAGCAGTAATCAAAGCAAAAGGTGGCTACTTTGAAGAACCTAGAATATAAGACATATTTTCAGTTGTTTCACACTTTTGTGTTCAGTATATGATTCCACATGTGTTAATTTATAGTTTTGATGCCTTCAGTATGAAGCTACAATATTCATAGTCATGAAAATAAAGACAACTCTTTATGTGTGTCCAAACCTTTGGTCTGTACTGTATATGTATGTATGTATGTGTGTATGTTTGTATGTATGTATGTATGTATGTATGGTAGTGAAGGCAAGCATCTATGAATACATATATTGAGCAGTGAAACACCTCTTAGACCTTTGTTGTGGAGTTGTAGCACTGTTGAAAAACTTTGTCTACTATAAACCTGTTCTAATATTTTTAGACTGAACTAAGCTTATGAAAATTTTGACATTGGGATTTTTTTTAAAGAGCAATAATGATATTTACTCTACATTCCCCCAGTTGACCCAGTTATTCATTTTGTGGGTTAAAACCCAACTAACCCTTATTGATAGTGGATCTAAGACTGACCCAGATGCTTCAGAGTCCTCGTTGCTCACAGTGAGGTTAATGTTATAAATGCTTTAATCTTAGTGGAAAAAGTTAATATTTAGATACAGAAATGGCCTGGAATAAATCCAGATGACTCAAAAACATCAAGTGTCCTATAACACATTTGAAGTTACTCTTGCTGCATCTGTATCATCCCATGTTGAAGAAATAGCAAGTTTTGCAAACTACTATCTTGATGAAGCTAGAAACCACACTCATGTCTGCTTCTGTATTAAATAAGTTCATGACAATATAAACTGACAACATAAAAATCTAAAGAAAACATTTTTTATCAGTGTTTCAAATAAGCCCCACTGTGAGCTCTCATGTTAAACCATGGAGGGAGGTAGTATACCTACCTCTGACTGTTAATTGACACCATATAAAAATTTGTTGGCACTCAGAGGTTGTAAAATGTTCTGTACTATCTGAATAATGATTGTGTTGTATGTGTGTTGTCTCTCTGTAGATAAATGGTTGAGTAAATCAGTGTGCAGAGGTGTACTTATGTAAATACTGGTGTCCTCCCTCCATCAACAATCTGTAAAAATTTGCTGGAAGGCAGAGATAAGAAGAAACACAGACAGTTGCTGCGATTAATTAATCTGTTTCTTTTGGGGTTTTTTCGCCTTTCAGTCTCAGTTGGTCTTATCAGCCTTCTTGCCTCCCTGTCTCAGTTTCTCACTTTCTGCTGCTGAACGGATACACAATTGTGTAGACACATGCATGGAGGGTTAATGCAGTGCCCATTAGTAACCAGAGCTGACCCTAAGTGCTGTAAAGTGGCCAGAGGATTGAGGCCAAGTGGTGGAATCTGGAATGAGTGAATCTCACCTTACATATGTTCTCCATGACATTAATATCTCTGTCATTAATCAATTCTTTGAGAGATAAACAGTCTTTATGGTCATGCAATGTTTAGGCTTGTAATTGGTTTGTTCTTGTTATGTCCTAGGATTGAAAAATATCAAAGATTTTAATATTAAGCCTTGCTAAGAAAACAGCTGAAATCGCTTCATGGGACAAAGTGCTCAAAGCAACAGATACTTGCATGAGCATTTAAATCGTTCTTAAGGCTACAATATGTCGCAGAACCAACACATCACCTCTAAAAGCTGTTTTTGTTATGAATTATCCTACCTGTATGTTGGCTGCATCATGCCTGTAGACTGTAGTCTACAGTAGGTTGCAAGCTTTGCAGTTGAAGATATACTTGCAGGACAGGCATACATTGCTATATTTCTGTTGACCCGCATTGGAGCGTTTTCACCTATACAGTTCCAAAGCTTAACCAGTTCTATACGTAGGACCAGTTCATACTGGTTTAATCAAAGAAACAGTTTAATTTTCCACAACCTGAAAGCCAATGAGAGCCGTGTCAGAACATTACTGTAGACATCTTATCCACTGTCAGAAAACAGTAGTAACACTTATCATTAAAGAAGCATTTATTAACACCACCAAGCACTATTAGTGGATAGACAGTGTTTAGGACCTGAGTCAGAAATGGGATTTATGGATTGAGTTGTAAATATCGTTTGGACATTAGAAAGGTAAGAGAAATAGTAAAAATGGTAAATAACCTGCACTTGTATAATGCTTTATCAAGTCCGAGGACTCCTAAGTGCTTTATACTAGTCAACCATCCATTTATACACATATTCACACCCTGACAGTGGTAAGCTACATTGTAGCCACAGCTGCCCTGGGGCAGACTGACAGAAGTGGGGCTGCCATACATTCGGCGACCCCGAGACCCCTGAGCACCACCAGCATTCAAGGTTGGTGAAGTATCTTGCCCAATGACACGACTAAGATAGATGCAGCGGGGATTCGAACCAGCAACCCACCACTTTGCATTGTGGTACCAATCTCCACCGATGCCCATGTTTCTTTCCATCATTGTGGTTTACTTGATTATCCTAAATGATGAAAGTGTTTTTAGTTTAAAGAGTCATGCTGATGCTGACTTTACTTGAGGTTTTTAGAGTATGGGCACCGCTTCCTTCTTTTGTCTTGGACAGCCACTCAACAGTGAAGTCTTTATTTGAATTAAAAATAAACAGGTAATGCTACATTTAGCTGCAAACTTGTAAATGTAGTAGGCAAGTTGCAAAATCCTTATTGGGAAGTGACTGTTACCTCAAGGAAATGTATTCATGTGACCCTGATCAAGAATATCTTGTAGCAGGAGGTCATAGTTATATTTGTTTGATATTGTTCTTAATTTGTATTAATATTTTATGTGAGGTGACTGGGCCAAACTACGATTGGAAGTACAATTAATGGAAATAGTAGTTAGTTGAAACTCTTCAGAAAATAATATACAGTACAATTAAATCAAATGATTTGTGACACATAGGCTTTTTGTCATTATTTATCTCCATAATTTCTCAAAAGTGCAAGTAGGAATAAAATAATATGCTTGGTTGAGTGCATAGGTAGGAAATGTTTGTTTACATGTACAAACCGGCAGTAGGCTGGCATAGGCAGAGCGGTGGCCTAGTGGTCAGAGAGCAGGGCATTTGTGTCCTGTGGAGCCCATAAGAACCCTGGTTCGAATCCCACAGCCTGCCCCTCTGGGTTCCTTAGCAAGACCCTCAGTGCCAGAATCCTCCCCAGGTGCTGCACACTGGCAGCCCACTGCTCCCTAAGGAATGGGTTAAATGCAGAGGATAATTTCTCCAATATGAGATCAATAAAGTCAAAATTATTATTGCAACACATGGGTACAACAAAGTAGAGTATTGACCTCAAGCTCTTCAACAGACACCCCCTCATTTGTTTTGTCTCTCATGGGGAAGAAAACACCAATGAAGCTGACAACTGAATCCCAAGAACTGTTAGTCAATGGGTGTTAATAAGATCTCTCTTCTGAAGTTGTGTTTTATGACAGGATAAAGGTCTGTCTGCAGTCAGCTTACTATTTGAAACCAAGTTTACTCTACAGTATTATGTGTTGTATTATGATATTTTAAGGTTCACAATACGTGACTAGTTTTTCTGGTGATTAAAGAATCTTAAGCAAGAGCTGGTTCAAAGAAATGACAAAATGATTTGTGAGGATTCATTATACTTTATATAGTAGCCATAATTTTACTAGTTGTCATTAAATATTGACAGCTTTTATATTTGGTTGCTGAATAGAATAAGCAGTGGTTCAATTAGCCTCTTATGTTTCTCATCTATGATGCTTTAAGACTTATATTTTAAAGAGGTCTATTCACCTGTAGTTTAAAACCAAGGAGATGTCTAACTCATGTGCTCCATTATGATTATTATTTGTTTTACATCGCACTCTTCCCTCTTCTTTTTTTGCTCATGCTCTGATTGGCAGCAGTTCCTTTGCCTCTCCCTTATTTCTGCTCTCCTTTTGGTGATTCTTAGAAAATTACTATCGCACAGGAATTCGTTTGGACGTCTGCATCATGTTAGTTAGCCTCTCAAATACGTTTTCAGTGTTACCACATCAAAGTTGGTTAGTGCTGGTCAAACAGAATTTGCCTCGGCTCATTTGTTTTGCCGTCTTCAGAATTTATTGTTGAAAGTCAGGAAAATACTGTGAAAATACTGGATCGTGAACCTGGCATTAAATACCAAATCTATGGCAGCAGAATGGCCACTGCATCATATTGTAGTCATTGTAGGTGCCAACAGCTCATATTTATCTTGACTGACCTGTCTGTAAACTCTGTATATCAACATGATAACTAGTGTCATCCTCTAAACGAATCGCATATACAGTATATGCAGACGAGGCCTCCAGTTGTGTCTCCTCTGTCCCTTTCTTGTTGATTTCACCCTGAGAGCAAAGGGCTGGGCCTGTTTAACTTTCTGGGGTTGCACACAACATCGTGTCTCTTTTCTATACTTTTTGACCTTCCTGTGACATTAAAGTGTCTACATATAAATTGGTTAAAAACATTAAAGTCAAGTGGTCAGATGAATATAATAGTATTACGCATTCTGCTGTTGGATTGTTTTAATTGTTCTTATATTGCTTGGATTAGGGGTTTGCATTGGCAATAAAAGAGATCCCTCTTTCATGTTAGGAAAAGAAAGTTAAGGAAAAAGAAGGGCATAGTGATAACACTAAAAAGCCTGTACACATTATTCAGCAGAATTTTATTACAGCAGAATGAGGACTGAAGGTCAATTTAATGATATCTGGTTCTGGTCTCTCTTTGGTCTGAAATCCTGCCGGTTCATGAATATTGTAATGAACAGCATTCACTCAAAGCCTTTGCTTTTCGATAGCTGTTCAATGAACCCCCGCCACACACAGAATCACACATACAGCAGAACATTCTGCCTTTTAAGCCTCTCTATCTTTCTTCAGTTTTTTTTCAAGCCTTTATGACAAAGGAAAATCCCACGTGTGGTCGCATGCACAAATAGAGCTTCTGTTTAAATAAAGCAAGAGCAAAACTGATAAATTATGGAGAGTGTTAAAAGCAGTCTCAACAGAATCTGTGGCTTGATGTGAGGCTTTAAGGGACGCTCTCGCCTCTATAGGAAACTAAAGCAGTTCCAATCACAGATACACCAAGCAGAACTGTGTAGTTCTGCTCGTCTTTATGTTAGCCATTAGCAGAGTTAGCATAGCTAACAATAATTAAACTATAGCCTCTGTCTGTAGTCCTTGGAAAGCAGAATCCTATTATAACTTTAATTTCAAGCTGCAAGTATTTCCAAATCCAGCCCGTTAGATGGCACATAGAGACTGAAAGCTCAATAGGATAAAACAGAAACCTTTTGCAGTATTTCATTCAGTCTTCCTGTTATCTACTAAAAGTCTTGCTCTCTTGCAGTCTTAATGAACAGCCTACTTGGCGTAGATGTAAATACAGTTTTCTGATAATAGGGTCTTCCATTTCTGACTTTTCTCAGACCTCACATACTGAAAATGGCAAACTTTGAGTCCACTTCTCTCAGTAACAGCGTCAGACAGTGTTGTAGTCCGTTCTCCTTGGTAGAACTTGTGTGTAGTGCATTCACTAATAAGAAAAAGATACTGTTGTGTTTCAAACAGATCGATCTGAAAATTAGCTAGTTCCAGTAAATAACTGATTTCTCAGTTCATCTGTATTGCAAGGTTTGGTTTGTAAGTTCATTAAGAAGACAAGCAACATAAACCAATGGCTAGCAAAGACGATATATTTTGAGAAACTATGCTATACTGCAAGACAAGTATTTTTATTTTTGCAAAAAAGTTTTTTACATCCGTACTGCATGCTTTCCACTCAACAGCCTGTCTCCATTGTGCAAAGGGAGAAGTAAAAAACAACAGGGAAGAGAGTTTGGAAGGCTTAAATCCTGGTTAGCCTGGCTGAGCTAATCAGTCCAGATTTCCTCATCCTGATTCTAGAGGGAAAGCCTTGGATTATTGAGACAGGCAGTCTGCATGCATGTCTGGCAGTGCGCGGGGGTTGGGAGGGTTCACTGATTCACATAAGTCAACTAAAGAGAGCTTTAGACAAATGTTGCTGTTTGTCAGAAACAAAGTGTTTGGACTAGGTTGCAGTAGGGAAATAACTTGTCACCCTTCACCCTCTGAGAGTGAAAAGAAGGTTAGGAGTACAGCACCCAGCAGGGATCCCTTTTTCTTTCAGCAGGCTGTGGCACCATGACCCTTTGCCCTCTATACTATCTCTTTTGTGTTTTCAGTTGTTTCTCGACAGCCATTTGTTCCCATCCTGTCACAACAATGACATTCCTTCCACTGATGCCCTTGTGAGGATTTTTATGTGCTTTGGCCCTTTCTCAGTTGAGGAGTTTTATTGCAAATTCTGGATAGTGACACTTTAAATTGGTGTTTTAAATTGTGCCAGGTCTTCAAGTTTTGTACTTTTTCCTTGCTTTGATATTATTAATAAATATGTTTACTCTATTCATAATAAATGGAAGCTAAATGTTTTTGATCTTCACCTTCATGTGCAGCTTTCTGCATTTCTCTATTTGTCTTTCCTGTTATCTGCTCAATGTCTTGCTCTCTCTTGCAGCCTAAAAACCACAGAAATGTATCAAAATGTTTCCTTTTACCTGGCGTCTTAGCTCGCTGTCCCTTCTCTGACTTAATTGTTCAACCACCTTGCTGTGACTGAAAATAACCATTCACACCAAAGAGTGTTGTCAGCATGACCTGGCAGTGTTTAGTATGGGGCATTCACAGAACAGAAAAGATATCCAAATTTTAAGGTTTCGACCAGGGGTCACCAACTAAAATAGCAGGAGGTCCACTACCTCCATCATCCCAAGACTTTGGGGTCCGAACATTTAAATCAACTGACAAAAATATTTTCTTAGATTTTTATTTAACATTTAATTAACACCAGTGTTTAACTACTGATCAATTATTCATATGCTCATGACATCAATTGCTGAACAGAAAAGTGCAATCCAATTTAAGTAACAATATTAAACGCACTATTAAACACACTTTGCATGCCACAGTCGGGCTGGGTCTGTACGTCATGGTGTAACAATCCTGCTCTCCTTGTTGTGCTTGTGTCAGTCATGGCAATTTGCTTGACCTATGTTGTTGTCCTTCTTTTCCATCTAAGTGTTTCTACCAGTTTCCATGCACTCTTCGATCATTTTCGAGTCAATGAAAGGCACACATCCCTCCCGAGTCCTCACAGATATATCAGCAGAGTCGACACAGCCAGCTTCTGTTAACAGACTAACACCTCACCTCAAAAGCTAACCTAATGTATTTCCTCATGGAAAGAACAGCCTGCAACTTCACAGAGATAATTCTTGCACAGCTTAATTTATGTCACAGTAGCATCTTTTGGCCTAATCTGCTTTTTTTTAATGTGAATAGATCCCTTTTACTTTATCTTCCACCTAGGAATATGCTTATATCATATTCTTATTAAGATGGATCACAGTGGTCTTTGATCAGGAACATAGGAAGACCTGCTTCATACCAGTTCTTCTACTAAATCCTTCTCTCAATTCTCCACATTGGCGCCTGGCTCAGGGGTAAAGCCAGTCAGTTCCTAATACAGTATCAGCTTGTGTAATAGACATTGGCAGTGCACACTTAATGTTCCAACAAAGTGCACTGATAAGGTTACAGTTTTAGTGTGTGCATGTGCTCACTAATTCATTAATTGGCTCTTCTAATATTTAAACAGTCGGCTCTGCCAATTCAGTCTCATTGGAGTTCGTGTTTAATAGGAAAATGAAGCTGCTTTGAAGCAGCTCTTTTCTCTCTTTTCCCTCTTTTTATCTGAGGACGGGGTACAGCTTTTTAACAACTGTAAAACACAAATAACTGCACACAAGGAACATAACTGATACCATTACTTTTCTTTCATATAAGTTTTATTGAAGGTCATTGGGGCAAGCTGCTTTTTTCATGCCTTTTATAGTTTGCTTTTATGTTTGAGGATGTTTTTTGTTGTGCTTCTTTGTGTTGTTCAGCCTCACAGATAAGAAAGGATTTACAACCAAGTTTATGATGTTTGAAGTAAACATTATTTTTCTCTCTGGACCCCTTAGAGTCGCAGAGAAGCAGAAATGCCCTCCTGCTGTTCATAGTGTTTCTGTAAAGGCAGAGCTGCACTACAGCACACCTTATTAGCATCATCTGTAACTGTATGCAACGTTTTAAAACGCATTTATACTGTGCTATCAGTGTTTTTGCAGCTCTTATATTGGAAGGGCACCCCTCCAGGGTGTGACTAAAAATCTCAAAGGGCGGCCTCCTATTTTCTTGGTTTTACTGGTGTGCACCAACTTTCGTGTCTTTTCATGTGTGAACTATCAATAAGATGAAGTGAACATAAGGCTATTTTTTTCATATATTTTGGTGCCTGTAAATTTGCCTGACTCTACCCATGAGCTTTTAATGTCAGCCGAGGTGACGAATCTATCCGTTTACCCAGGATCAGCTAATATACGTAACCCCCGCCAAACATCCAACAGTTATTTCTTCTTATTTCCTGCTGTGAGTGAATATTTTTTCACTGTTTACCCCCACTGCAGTGGATATGACAAAAGCACAAAGGGAGCTTTTAGGGTCTGATCATGGGGGATATCTAATAATGATTGTAAAACTTACTGAATGGCATGTGAGTTAAAACACAGTGTACAATTTTATGTACACAATTCTGATTTGTTACAGGGTTTTCCATCAAATTTTGGGGATTATTTTAGTCTGTTTACATTATTCTAACCACTGCTTATCTATATTACTGTCAAGATTGAGCATTTATGTCACTTTAAAACTATTATATGCCTTCTCAATCCCATGAGGGTCAGGGGGTTTAGATTTTAATATTTATAAGCAGTTACACAGGTCTCTCTTTAAAACATTAACTTATTTTTTATAACCCGACTAAAAGAATTCAGCGTACTGCTGATTTATTGAAAGACTGATAAGCACACCTGTTACAAGGCAAAATGTTCCTATTGCACTGAGGCTCATTGTTTCATGTCTCAAGGTGAAGTGTATTGTTATTTCACAGAAATTATTTTTATTTACATTAGCCGATAATTAATTAAAAAAAAAAAATCATTAAGGATCTATGTCTGTTTTTGAATAGTGCCTTAGACAAACGATTAAAAGAAATTGATTTTAATAATTTGTTAATACTTCTTATCATCCACTGTCTTCTGTTTAAGTTCTAAAAATAAGTTAGGTTTTTTTTAAAAGCTAAATTTGTGCTACATTTCAAATGAAGCCTCCCACACCGACAAAACGGTAAACCTGGGGTAAACACTGAGCTATGCCAACCTACACATGGGTGCACACAAACTGTTATTATTCCTATCTTTAAATTGCCTTTTAATTTATTCTGTAGCCTGCTCCTCCCGCTGCCAGCTCCCAGTATGCTACTGCGTGATAATGCAGACCTAGGTTGAGTGTGCACGGAACATAAGAGCTATAAAGATTTAGTATGCCAATAAATTGCTGGAGTGATCAGTTCTTGGAAGAGTCTGAGCTCCATGTGCTCAGTTGCCGTTCTAAACAAATTTGTTTTATAGCCTGAAATACACTCAGCTGTTTCTCTCCTCAGGACCACCTTCCATCTAAACAAATGCCCTTGCAATTAAAAGTGCACATGTGGAACAAATGTGCACTAATTGACTTGTGTGCTGTTTATAGCATCCACAGGCATGCCATACTTGTTCATAAAGCATGATTTAGGTAGAACAGAGACAGTCAGATTATTTCTCTTTAACACTTTCTGCTCTGGTGCATGAGGTGACTCAGCTGCGTCAAAACACACACTGGGTTTTGTGAGAGAACAGCTGGCTGTTTAAGGACTTGCAAGCGGCCTCACATCACATCCCCATGACAAGGGCTCACACAAATATGTGCATACAGTAGTTTTAAGAGCAGACCGAGCCAAAACAGTCTCTGTTTGCAGAGTATAATTGAATGCATACGGTCTCTGGAGGTGGGAGAGTTCACTTTATTCAGGCTAAAAGTGCAGTCAGGTTCACTGCTGAAACTCTGTAAATCACCTAAATGATGAGATCAGCCTGTTGGCACTTTCATCCGAGTGCACCAGGGTATTTTGCCTTGCAGGGCTCTCATGTTTGTATTCGAAATTTAGGTACATCTTGGCTCTGAACAAGCTTCCATTCTTTTGTAGCTAGCTCTGCTATCATAAAAGCTATTTTCCGGCAGATCTTTGGTTCCTCTATCCTCTTCCTCCTCCCCATCTTTCATGACCAGTACCAAACCAGTTCCCTTCACAGTTGCCATGTCCTGACTTCCCAGCAGCAGCTGCAGTCTGAAACACTGTAGAGACATTGTGTGGTGAATGGGATCATTGTTTAGGAGCGGTTTGGATTGGCATTGTTGTGTAGTCTGACTCCAAGCTATATGTTGTGTGAACCAATGCACATGTGGGGGTATTTGGTGTTTTTATGTACATTAGTACATAGGAATGGGAGTGCCCACTACAAGGTGCAGTCTCAGTTTACCCTTTAGTGTAATTACCTCTGGGCTTTTCCCCACTCTGTTTTTATGTTATATGTTTTTCTGTTATGTTCTACTGCTCCCTCCATCCTTTAGCGCAGCCTTGGGTGCAGAAAGTGGGAAAGTAGCGGAAGAGGGTGGAGAGAGGCGAGGCACATATTTGTGGCTGGCTGATTGAAAGCCAGCAATTTGGTCAGTAAAGTCCCCATGTTTGGGAGTGGTCAGGAATTTTCACATCTTTTTTTTTTTTTTTTTTTTATGGTATGCGGAAATGCAATAGTTTGCCAGCTGACATTTTTGCAAATCTAACCTTTTTCTGATCATGATCGTTCAGATTTTGTGCAGTTAAATTGCTTTTTTTATTTGTGCATAAAAAATGAGATTTTACTCCTTCGTCTTTGTTGCAGTGTGTTACTTTCCATGCATTTTTCATTATGTGACTCTTACCCTACCTGTCCACTTTTTTTGTATATGACCAGATAATCGTGGTGTGTGCCCTGTTAGTAACATGCCTGTGTGGTATCTGGAAAAGAAATTATTTACTGGCCATAATTAAGCATTTCCATGAAATGTTAAGTTTAACTTGTATCCTGAACAAGTTTTTTAATGAAATTTTATCTTTTTTGCATGTCCAGTTAGTGGGGGCGTCCCGTAGTGTTTGCGCGCTGTAAGAAAATATGACTGTCTACAAGATTAGCTAATGATGATGAAGGTCGGTATGTGATTCAAAGCTTTCGACTTTAGGTCAAAAAGTAAATATTTGTTATTTATAAAGTTGTTCATTGTTTTTATCGGTTGCATAGTAAAGACTCCACTTATCCCCATTTTGTTACTTTTACAAGTGCAGCGTTTTGTAATATCGGGTGGTCCTTGTAGGAAAAAAATATATATTTTTATCTTCTCTTCACATAAATCTCAAACTGTTTATTTCTTTCTCAACTTTCCATTATTGTATTTTAAGATGGTAAGACTGAATATATGTGCTGACTTTTCAGACATACATTAAAGTATAAATTTCACGCTCCTAAAAATGTCTGAAGTGCACTTTATAATTTCAGATACAGATAATTGCTTAGAAATTTGTAAGACTTTCTTCCCTTCCTTTTTTCATTTTCTTTGAGTTAACATATTTTTTTATGAATCATTTGTGTGTTAAACCTCAGCCTGAGGGCAAACATCATGGTGTATCTGTAGGCGCCTGACCTGCTTAGTGATAGGAGTCAGGGGTCAAGGGTCAGTGATCTGAACAGGAAAGCCTGTTCATGTAGAACAACACATTGTAAACAAACCATTAAACACCATCTGCTGTGGCGTCAAATGCCCCTAGGAGCGTTGTTTGTGTGGAAGTTTGTGTAGTCATAGTATCTCTAAATTTCCTCCCCTGTTGGCATGCAAGGATCAGCTGAGCCAAACAGGAACAAGGATGCGGCAGAGGCAAGACCATCTGGTATCTGCTGTTGTATTAAATCACCTGTTACAGGGTTATATTAGTACTATCCAAATACAGTATATTTCAGTGTTTTCTGTAGCAGAAATACAGCTTGCTCTGGAACTATTTGGACATTGGCACAATGACTGCTAGAGTAGCACCAGATACTGGCCAGATATCGGAATCAGCCAATTTTCCCATGTCCCTGTGATCACCAGACCAAGTACTAAAACTTTTTGTGGTCACATCAACCAACACCATGTACTCACTCTTTATTTGATTCTAATAAAAAAACATTTGAAAGTTAGGGACAAAGGCTTTAATGCACAAATGGAGATAAGCTTGCAATTCTGTAATTTTTATTGGTTATAGTCTTCTTGAATAAAAACCTGACTGCCATGCAGTTCAGATCTCAAAGAAACTAGACATTGGTATTAACCAAGAAAAGCCAAGTCGATGAATCTCTAATTGTTTTGGCAGTTTATAAAGAGCCATTCAGTTTACAACACCGTCTTAAATGTAAGCCTTCAGCTTTATAATGGGGAAATTCACATGGCAACTGGAGGGAGGGGTTGTGGGGCTTAGTTAGTTAAAGGGGAGGCTAATTTTTTTCACCCTAAAACCTTACAAAGCAGCTTTGCATGAATTTGTGTATGACACATGTATCGTGTATTCAAGATTTAAATAAAATTTTCTTGACTTCAATTTTCTCGTTCTGTACATGCATTTCAATTTAATTTCCCCATCTTTCCTCCCTCTGCAATTCCCTCATCTTTCTCAACCCAGAACTCTCTTCTCTCCTAATGTCACCTTCCATTCAGCTCCCCATTCTCTTCTGCTCCCCATTCTCTACTCTCTGTCTTGTTTTTTCTAACAACATCACATCCCCTCAGTGTCACTGCCTAATACCCTACCCCCCTATCTTTCTGCTGTCTTCACTGTTAACATCACAGGCAGTCAGTCTCATTTTGGCTGTGTCCGCTGGTCTAACACCTGCCACCCTGATCACATACTGGGAATGTGTTTGTGTGTGTGCCAGTGTTCACCTGTGCCTGTGAGTATGTGTAAAAGGTCTCATTTGCTGCTTGCTCGAACGTGTCAATTTGTTTTACCATCTTAACCTTACAAACCCGGAGAGGTTTGGATTACAGGCAGATTTAGGCTGCTTCGTCTCTATTCTGAGATGCCCAGAAGGAGAAGCCTGTTAATTTAGCTGCTAAAAATACAGACTATCTTCCCAGCAGGTCACTCTTAAGACCTGCTGTGCACAACGGGACTATGATGACGGCTTCTTTACACTGCGTGTGAAGCTGTGTGCATGCACAAGTAAGCATTCTTCAATAGTCCCTTGCCACCTAGTTTTTTTTTTTTTTTTTGCTTTGAACTGAAAGGTAAACTTAGGACATCGCCTACTTTCTGATTAATTTGGCTAGCAATTATCTGACCACTTGGAGGCATTCATAGAGACATGAAACATTACTCCCAGACAGTCAGTTCATCCTTCAATATGAAAAATTAAAAAAGGAGATGGTAAAGGAGACATCCCAGAAAACTAACATACCCAATCATGACACATTAAAACACTGTAAATTACACACAATTTATTTTGGTATTCATGCACTATTTTGAAAATTAGTGCATCAGAAGCAACACACATGCACCAAAGAAGTAACAAGACTTGATGTTTCACAAAACCTCTTTTATTTCCTCACATATTGACCCATGTAACACGTTTTCAAAACAGCAGCTTATATGGCAAGATAGGAAACAGTGTCACACCAGCTTAAAAACTGGCTTTGCAAAAATACTGCCCCACAACTTGGTGATGCAGTCAACAAAAAACAAATCAGTACACCAACAATAGATAATGGGTTGTTGTCAGAGACTCCCATTCCTTCAAAAATGCCTTGATTATTCTGTTCTGTGATTGTTTTAATTGATAAATTGTAGATTCAGTAACACTTAATTTTGAAACCTTGGTTTTAATGAAAATGACTATCTATTCGCAGGATAAATAAAAAAAGATTAATCTTCGGTCTTGTTTGGAGAGCTTTTGGTCTTTTAAATCATTCGCTATTAACCCCACTTTAGCATCTCAGTAGTTAATGCCAAAACATGCTTATTGCTGAATGTTTGTCCTGTTTCTTTAAGAGTCCAATGTGCTGGACCTATTTGTCAGTGTTGAATGTGTGAGTTTCATAGTAGAGTAATTTGCGTTGCTACATTTTTACTAAACACCCTTGCAGTGTTTTTTTGCAAATCACTGAGGACTGCTAATTGTCTTCATTATATGAAATATGCATTCTATGAGTCCAGGTGTGTATGCAAACAGTTTTTAAAGAAGACCTCCAACTGTTCCTCAAACATAATATTCTGTTAGTCAATCAAGTAATGTTGTTAGGAATATATAGCAGTATTTAATGCTGAATTCATTTGCAGCTGTGCAGTTGGTAGACATGAAGAACTGATTCGTGTGGGATTTACAGCTGCTAGTATAGCTTTCACCACTGTGCAGAAACACTTTGGTCACATCTCTAGGAACACTCAAACCCCCACCCAAAAAATAGTGGTCATTCTAGATTTTCATAAAACATAATTTTGTATAGAGAAATATCCAACAACCTGATGATGCTCAGGGCGAGATGGATTGAAATGAAAAAATAAAGTGTGGATTTGAGGGGAAAAAAAGCCGATTTTGAAGATGGTGAAGTGGAACGGATGTGAGTCAAGGCAGAAGGAAACGGGCAGTGAGTGTTTAAGGGAATTTAATTTAAAAATGTATATGAATTAGTCAAAGGGAGAGGGGTATAATAAATGGGAAATATTGTAATGGAGGAGAACTGGAAACTTGCATACTTTTAGACCAGAGAAGATTTATTAGCATGCAGAGTGTGCACTTGCTAATGTGTCACTGGAGAGGACACACATGCTCCATCGGTCAAAAGCCAGTTCTCAGACTGAAATAAAAGCACAGGTTTTTTGTCTTAAAAAACAGCATTTGAGAAATCATTCAAAGTCACAAATTAATTTATCTGGTTTGGTCTTTGCTAGATTTTTTTTTCCACCCTCTGGATATTCTCCTTATCCTCTCACTGGCTTCATGTCTAAAGTCCAAGTTGGACACAGTGTGTTGGTACTCCTGACAGAGAGATCAGCATCACCAGAGCCAAACAATATTAGGGCTTCAGGAAGCCTTTTATGCCTGCTGGCTGTGTTTGTGAAATATGTCAGCTAATATCTGCTTGCATGTCTGTATTTGAATAAATTAGTTCAAAACGTAAAATTCATGTATTACATAGATTCTGTATGTATATATTTTAAGTGTTTCAACTCATTTTGATGATTATAACTTATAGCTAATGGAAACCCAAAATCCGCTTTCAGAAATTTAGAATATTACGTAAAATCAATAGCAACGGATTTTAATAAATAATTGTTATGGTGTGACCAACACAACAACAGGAAAGACTGCTGACTTTACAGCTGCTCACTTGACAAAGATTGCTATATCCAAGCATATTAGTGGAAAGTTGAGTAGAAGGAAAAATTATGGACAAGCAACACGAATTAACCCCTTAGTGAAAATATGGGATATTGCTAAGAAGAAGATGAGACACCAGATCCAACAATACATATACTGCAAGCTGAAGACTGCTATTAAAGCAGCCTAGGCTTTGTTAATACCTGATTGCACTCTATGAAATGCCATATTGATGCACTAATTCCTTCAAATGGAGCCCCGGATATGGATTGAGTTTATACTCTGTACAGTACATGGACATTTTCAAATTTTTTTTTTTCTTTGGTCTGAGGTAACATCATTTTCTGAGAAGCAGAATTTAGGGTTTGTCATTAGCTTAGTTTATTAGTTATTAGCTTTGTTATGCAAAGTCAGAGGGAAACAATCGATAAATTGAAATTAATTTGAACAGTCTCTTACCTGATTTGTCAAACACATTAAAAGAACTTGTTAAACAGTGAACTTTATTGTTGTCCTAAATGTCTCATGACATCCTCACGAAGCGTTGCTCTGTGTTGAAATTCCTCTTCTTGTGGAGGGGGCTGTGGGTCAGGGTCATCATTCTGAGGAGGGAGGCCGGGAGGGAGATGGATGCCCTTCCCCAGTGCCAGGTTGTGGAGCACACCAATGGCCTTGACGATCGTATCAACTTTCCAGACAATGCCACTGGCATTTTAGGAGGGCGATGGCATGCTCCACAGTTGAGTGGCGTTAAAATGTGCCTGAGACGCTAGCCACTGTCCCCTGCAGGTTATAGCGGACGATTGCATCTATACAGGCCCGAATGGTTAGAATTTCCAAAATAAGTTTTATTGACTTACCAGGATGAAGGAATCATGTGTTGAGCATCGTGCAACTAAATTGGTCAGGTACATGTTGACGTCACATATGACTTGTACATTAATAGAATCCACATTCACAAACTCATTATCATATGGAGCCCTTATAGCAATATGAGTGCAGTCAGTTGTGCTGATTACATTTGGAAAACCGGACATTGCTGCAAATTGTTTTTTAATGCTGGCTTGTTCTCCCACAGTGTAGATAAATGATTTATAGACTGGTCATATTAATAATGCCATCCAAATAATTGCTGA
The DNA here is from genome assembly GCA_036173005.1 of Crenichthys baileyi. Taxonomy (NCBI): domain Eukaryota; kingdom Metazoa; phylum Chordata; class Actinopteri; order Cyprinodontiformes; family Goodeidae; genus Crenichthys; species Crenichthys baileyi. The sequence goes on from JAHHUM010002432.1 coordinate 44,077, forward strand.
TTATGTTAAACACATACCTGTCAGCTAATTCACGCTGGCAAGAGCCGGTTGCCAGGAATGCCATGGTTCCTTTGGTCTCTCCAATACTGGATCAAGTTCAGCACAGAGATCTAAGAGAAATGCTCTAGGATGTCTAAATGGGCATATTAGCCAGTCATCATCATGGGCCAGGAAACCTTGACGAAAACACATTCCCTCCTAATTCTCCCATTTGCAAGGTCTTACAGGAGTGCCACTGCATCCATCCCGCAGCATTACGCAGGAGTGTCAGCATAGTATTTAGATGTTTAAAGCAATCAGTGTTATTGCCTCACATCCTGTCACAAAGTATGTATTAATCTGCTGTACATATCACCCTGGTAGTCATCAGGGAGAAGAATGTGATGTGAAGAAAGTGAGAAAACTTTGATGAAATGTGTTGACTTTGATTTAAGATTTAACTTTGCCTATAGGCCTTTTATTTATTTATGTGAAAGGTCCTTATGTATAGTCATAGCTCACCAGAGCAAGCATAAATAACACTGAATGCGTATTTTGAAGTCTATCTATGATTGGAGTTTGATATGGAGTGAAATTGAATGTCTGAGAGGAATCATTAAGTGGTGTGGCTTCAATTTTCCAACTCACCCCTGGTCAGTAAAGCTCGGGTGGTTTGGGGCTTTAGCATTAGAGACAAATAACATTGCACTCATGCACACACACCTTCAACTCTTCAGAATGTATTCAAAAGCAGATCCCATTGATGTATTCATATGAGAGTTCTGTGCATCTTTCTTCATCTTACCAAAGACAGTAGTTTGCAAAATATGCCAGTATCCTTTAATGAGTTTTCTCACAATGTTTTCCTCTTTCCACCTTACCTGTTTGTCTTTGCAGGACAGCGACATTCAGAAGAAGATCGACCACGAGATCCGGATGCGAGATGGAGCCTGCAAGCTGCTGGCTGCTTGCTCGCAGCGAGACCAGGCCCTGGAGGCGGCAAAGAGCCTGCAGACGTGCAGCACTCGTATCATGGCTTACATGTCGGAGCTGCAGAGGATGAAGGAAGCTCAGGTCATGCAGAACGTCCCACGCAGATCTTCAGATGCAGGCCCAATGGACGACAGACTCCCCTGCAAAGGAAAAGTGGCAATCTCAGGCATGTAAATAAATAAGTAATAAAAAATGGAAAAATAAAATAGTAAAATAATAAATAAAGTTCAGTTCCACTGAAAAATTGGGAATTCAGGGAGCAAAACAAATATGAGCAATTTACAGTTTTTATTAACTTTTACACCTTAACAAAGTTTAAGAAAGGTACATTAAAAAGGACATATAATGCTTTTAAATCCTTCCTTTTCGCATTTAAATCATTCAGTTGTGTTCTATATAAAGTGGAACTGCAATCCTTTTATTCTGAATTTCTTGTTATTGTAGCTCACAGGCCCCTCTTTTACCCCTGTTCTGAGGTGTGTTTGAGAGCAACTCCTTTTGGTGCGGTCTCTTTAAATGCTACTGAGGCACCTCACACCTCCCCCTCTTTCTGGTCAAAGAGCATTCCACTTTAACTCGTTCGGCCATTTTTGTAGTTTGATAACAGAAATTCAATTAGCGGTGTAGAAACAAGACAAAAATGGCAAAAACAATGCAAAACTGCTAATATAATAATACTATTATATAAAACACGCAGTACGGCTCTGTCCTCAAGGAGCTAATAGCAGCAGACAGCACTAACATAGCAGAAGGTCCGATGCTACTGCCATCAAAACAATGGCCAGGACGTCATATCAACACACAATAAATTCATGTCTAGAATAAAGTTTGACTTCTCCACTTGCAGCTTTGGCACACTTAAGCTTGGACTACAAAATAGCAGCGAGGAAAAAAAAATGGTGGATTCACGAAATTGGTAAGCTGGAAGTTCATGACCTTGTTTAGCTGTTCCGCAGCAAATACTCTGAAGTAAAAACTGTAGAAAACTGAACGGATTGAGACACATGACCCAAACAGAATATAAAGATACAGATATCTACGCAGTACCTGGAGAGCCTAAATTCAACTTTTCTGAGCTCCCACAGACTCCAAGTACACAACAAAATGTATTTAAGGGCTAAAAAGTGGATTTTGCATGAGATGTCCTCTTTAATGAAATGTTAAACTTACTGCTGCACGTCTGTTATGCAGCTGTAGAGCTGCATAGCAGAAAACTGCACACATATTCTCTCTAGATAGCTCTGCCAGTGACTCAAAGCTGCACAGACAATAGGACAGAAACACACACACACACACACACACACACACACACACACACATATGTGTCAGCTGGACAGTGGAGGTGATTAAAATTTTTGTGGTATAATCCGCTGTCTGTTGTCATTCCAGATCTTCGGATCCCTCTCATGTGGAAAGACACGGAGTACTTCAAGAACAAAGGAGGTGAGGAGCCACCCTTTGTATGTGTGTGAAGGAATTTTTAGATTTTGCCTCTAAGATTTATTAAAGATGAACGTTTGAGATTTTGGGATTTTGTAGCTTTTTCTCGTGACTTGAGAACAAAATCAACTTTTATTTCTCTCTTTCTCTGGAGAAAATTGTATTAACCTTGGATTGTCACTGAAGAATAGAGACAGACCATGAAGACTGGATTTTTTTGTCTGTGTTAGTTCCTGGAGCTGATCTTTACAATCTGTTGCAGCTTTAGCAAAGATCTCTGTGAGCCAACTGTTCAGACCTGCTGGCTTTGACTTTTGGCTCTGAGAAGCATGAATGTGCACCAACTGAACAGGGACTTTATTAGCAGAGCAGACAATACTGTAACAGAAGGCAGGGAGAATCTGTTGTGGATTTAAGGAGCTGCTCCTGAATTTGGTCCCCTTTTTAGGCAGGCCTTGAATTAGATGTGTTTTAGTTTCGTTTAGAATTTTGTGGTGTGCTGCAAATCTAATGACCGTAATAGTTAAATTGCCTATTTTCTGTCTCACCAACTGGTTAAAGCTAATTTGGGTCAACTCCCTTGCAGTCATTACATTAGTTTAGTGTCCCGTTGCACAAATATGCATGACTGTGTTGGTCCAACACTTAACATTTCAAGAAAATGCAATAAAGTTTATTGTTATAAAGGTAACAAAATGTGAAAAGGTTGAAGATATGTTTGCGACGTACTGTTGATGCTCAGAGTGGTTGTTACCCACAGTGATGTTAAAGGTTCTACTTTAACAACATGCCAGTTAGCTGTCCTTTTTAATTATTAGCAGGCCGGATTAATGAATTGAGACTAACAATAGCAGAGGAGTTTGTTGACTTCTTGCAGCATCAGGTTCTCTTTCATGCTTCACCTGTTCAGGTTAAGTGCCCTGTCTACAGCAAACCTCTGGCTTCAACACTTACTGCAACTCTTCTCTTACAGACTTGAGTTACAGCTTTGTAAATGTATGAATATGGTTTCTCACGTTTCTCCTTTTGTTCTGTCCTGTCATAGAGCTTCATCGATGTGCTGTGTTCTGCCTGCTGCAACTGGGGGGGGAAATCTTCGACACAGACATGGTGATAGTGGATCGGACGCTCACAGATATCTGCTTTGACAACACCATCGTCTTGTAAGTTTACTGTCAATTCTATGCTCACGTCACGCTATCAGGATCTCAGTTCATGGTGGAAATGTTCAGATTCTATAAGCATGTTGTACAAACAACAGAAATAGCAAAAAAAAAACAAAAAAAACAATGTAACTGCATATTAAATGAAATAAAAAAAGAACAGGCAAAATTTTCGGTCATTAGATGTACAAATCTTGTAGAGACATTCACTTTAGGCTTACAGCTATAATTGCAGCAAAAGTTGGTTCTACAAAGACTCAGTGGGCTGAATACAAATGTTCTCCACACTTTTCAGAGTTTTATTTGTGAAATATTTTGAAAATCATAATTTTCTTTCCACTTTACAATTATGCACTACTTTGTGTTGGTCTATTACATATAACATCAATAACATACATTGAAGGTTGTGGTTATAACATCTCAAAATGTGAACGAGTTCAGTGGTTTTAGGCTTTTTGCAAGGCACTGTACGTTGGAATTACATTGCCAGCAATTCTATTTATACTTAGTTCAAGTTTGATGACATAACTACCAGAGGGTCCCACATTACATATGACAATCTGTATGTCTGTATCCTTGTGCAGTAACGAAGCCAGCCCTGGCTTTGAGCTCCGAGTTGAGCTGTATAGCTGCTGCTCAGAGGACGACTACTCTGCAGGAAGCACGCCCAGGAAACTGGCCAGCAAGCTGAGCTCCTCACTGGGCCGATCAGCAGGAAAGAAGCTCAGAGCGGCAATGGAGCCTGGCGCATGTAGTCCTGTTAGTAATGGAGGAGCAGCTCCTCTCCTGCTGCCAGTTCCCTCTGTACCGTGAGTTTAGATTATGATTCCGGGGTGTTTTAAATCATTCTGTTTTTTGCCTTGTAGGACATAACAAAAACAGTGTTTGTCCCTCTTTTGTTGTGTATTGACAGGGGCCCGAAGTACCACCTCTTGGCTCACACCACCCTGTCACTGTCACACGTCCAGGACAGCTTTCGCACGCATGACCTCACTATTTCGGGCAACGGTGAGTGGCGGCCTCCATCAATCTGCACCCTCTCCAGCACTCTGCTCCCTTTGCCAGATCGGCCATCTGTCTGCTTATTGTCCTTCTCTTATTCATCTGCGTCTCCTATCTTTTGCTCACATTCTCATGATTTCCCATAAACCCCTGCACGTGTCCTCCACCTGCTTCTCCGCCTTGTTTTCTGACATATGGCAATGGGGTGGGTTGGGGGGTTACTGCTGTGCAAAGCTGTAATGATGTGGGCTAACAAGGGCCTAGACCCCTAGACAGACATTGCCTCTTGTATTTTATTCATTGGCACCTCAGCGTGTTGTAAAGTTTCATAGCTGCATTTCATGTGCAGCCTCTGAAGCTGCCTGTCTTTTACACCCAAGTGCCTCATTCTGTGAGCTAATGCAAGGTGGGGTCTGAAGAGACCGCCTCTGTCTGTGCGTGCAAATGATTGGAGATGTTTTTGTGTGAATCTTGAAGGCAGGGTTGGGAATATTGTGATTAATTTAGGTTCTTTATGCTCTCGTCCTGCAGAAGAATGCTCATACTGGCTGCCTCTCTACGGCAGCATGTGTTGCCGCCTCGCAGTTCAGCCGCGATGTATGACCCAACAGATGATGGGTGGATGGTTGAAAGTTAAGGCAAGTTGGGCTACGTTGTGTTTGCACACTACTTTCTTCAAAGATTTTTTTGCCCTTTCTCTCTTACTCATATTGTTACTGCTCTTTGTGTTTGCCTTGCAGCAGTGTGGAGGTGACCCTCAGACTTGGACAAAGGTGTATGCCATTCTAAAGGCAACAAGCCTTTTCTGCTACCAGCGACAGGAGGATGTGGAGGCCAATGTTGAGCCTGCTTTGACCATCGGCATCAACAAGGTGAGAAAATAAGTGGCTCAGGAGCTTGGAAAATAACGTGTAAAAATAGGGACAAAAAGATTTAATATTCATCTTACAGAAGCCATAGTTGCATTTTTTTTAATCTTGCATCACCTAAGGCAAAAGCAGAATTGACGGTAAAGTCTTCGGACGTCTGCAAAGTAAATATTAACACCACCAGTAGAGTCTGATCCGTAAAACTATATAAGAAGGTAGCTGTTTTCTTGATAACTGGTCTTCCCTTGAGCAAGAAGCCCTTATCCTATTAGTAGATAACTATAGTGGCATCTTCATTTAGTAAAATCTAGATTAGCTGGACCTGGTGGGAGAAGCCAACGACTAGTCCCAGAGGGGCCAAGACCAAAGCAGACTTCTAGTTTGAAACAACTCCCTTCTCCAAATTGTCAAAGCGGTTTTTGATAACTCTATTTTATAACCCTTTAAGCACTCATTATGATTGCATTGTGAGGCTATTTATAGAGAATCTGGCAATTATTTACACAGGAAATTCAGGAGGCTTCCAAGACAGAAAGATTTGGCTTTTCTGAAATATTTCTGGTTGCAAAACGCATGAGAGAATCATAGTGTAGAAACTGAAAAAGCACCAGCAATCACTTTAATTGAGGTAACACTTTTAAAAACTTCAGTTGATAAGGTACGATGTCTGTTAAGCTGCAGATTACAGCCTGGCTACCCAGGCAGATTGCCAGACTAAGTAACCAGCTAACATCAACTTGTTATATTGTACTATTCTATTAAAAAGGTACAGTATTCACCAATGTAGCATATTTGTGTAAATACAGTGATCATTTGAAACCTTGGTATTTTTACTTAAAGTTATCTTAGTGAAAGAATACAAGACTAATAATGCCTCCCTAATCTACATAATCATTTAACAGAATCTTACTTCAAAACTCGTTAAAGTAGTTATAAAAGTTTTTCCGAATAAGGAGGCTAAATATTCCTGAGTTATATCTGTTTATTGTATTCTTTGCTCTTTGTAATCTCTTGAAGGTACGGTGATCTTCTACATCAAATATGTGAATCATCCTTTATCAGTCAATACTCTTTCAGGATTAAAGTGTCAGTTACTCATTTTTTGTGATCTGGATGTTAAACTTGACGACTTTAACACGTTTTTTACTCTTACTGCTACACATCATTAGGTCCTTTACTGTCTGACCCTCAGCATCAAACTAAACCAAAGCAAGGTCAGTTCAAGTCTGTGCGAGCCACTGGCTACTCTGCAGATAGGGAATTAAGTGCTGCAAAAATATAAATGGTACAACACTGCCATCTAGTGGTCAAAATCACACCTGGCCACATTCCGAGCAGACTGAGCAAGGGGGAATTGGGAGTTTGCTCTTTTTGTTGGATAATTGCTGAAGGGACTAATTGCCAGCTCTATTAATGAGGGCTTACTTTCAATGGGGGACTTACATTTGCAACTGCTGTGATGAACAACTGCTGCGACAAGTCATTTGGTTTAATCAGAGCAAAAGCACTGGTGTTTTATTCCCATGTGAGGGACAAGTTGTGGCATATTGTTTCAAGCACTGTTTCATTTCAGGAGACCAGAATACGCGCATCAGAGAAGGACCCTCTCAGTAAGGGTCAGAACATTTGCATCAGCAACCGATACGGAGGGGAGGAGGTCACGCACACTCTGAACACAGAAAGCCGAGAGGACACGCACCACTGGATGGAAGCTTTCTGGCAGCATTTCTATGATATGAGTAAGTAAATGTTTTACCTCTACAGAAGTCACCTAAAGAGCATAAAACAAGTTGTAGAAGTGGTAGTATTCCAGTGTTTTTTGAATTCCTTCTTGGTTTTGTTTCTCCCCTAAACAGGCCAATGGAAGCAGTGCTGTGATGACTTAATGAAAATTGAACTTCCCTCTCCAAGAAAACCAGCTCCTATAACACCAAAACAGGGCTCACTTTACCATGAAATGGGTAGGTCTTTTTCCTGTCCTGGTCATATATTCTAATAATCATTTGTAGTAATATTTAGCTTATTTCAGCAAAGCAAAAGCTCATTGTACATGCACTGCGTGTGACTGTGTATCCTTACTTTACTGGGTGGATGTGCATGAAACACACTGCCATGATTACATTTTCCATCTGCAGTAGCTCTAACCTAGACTTTGCTTTACTTCTTTGTTCTGTAGATTGAGGAGGTCTTATCTCTGATGTGCTGACTCACTCTCTGTTTTCTGTTTGTTCCTCTCACTTTTCCCTGTGTTCTCTGGTCCTCTGATTTATACTGTTCTGTTCTCCCTTTTTTCCATATTTTAATGATCTATCCATTTTTCACCAATTTATATTGTAAATTTCAATTATAATTCTGTATTTTTTTTTTTGTTTTCTTCTCTTGCCTGACCTTCAAACATCAATAACCCCTTATTTATTTTTTTGTATTTTTACCATGATAATCGGCACATTTAAACCTGAATTTCATTTGTTCAACATCTCCTATCGTCTCTATTCTTTCTGTCTTACCAACCCTGCTCATGGTTTTCCTAACCCTTCCTGGCAGCCCCTCTTTCCACGCCCTCCTGTGAGGGTCTTCTGCTGCAGGATAACGCTGTGTCTGCTGAGATTCGTGCTCTGCTCTCATCCTATTACAGTGACAGGTGAAGTAGCAGCTGTAGGGTTTTTGCATAAATTGTCTTGCTGTCTTCAAAAGGCTACAGTGAGTCCCGTTCAGACCTGGCATTAACAAACGTCCAGCATGATCATATCTCTGTTACCTGCTTTACATGCAAATAAAGACATAAGCACAGTACATCAACAGGTCTGCTTATGCTTTTGTAACGTCACATAATAATATATTCAGTCGCATGAACTTTTTCAGGCATTAACATATTGGCAGTTTACCTTAGTCGCCTTTTATGGAGAATTTGCTGCTGTACTCTATATAAGATAAATGTTGTGGCTTAGCAGATGCAAAAGGGAAAAATTAAATGGGAACATACACTGCCTGGCCAAAAATAAAGTCGGCACCTGGATTTAACTAAGCAAATAGGTACGAGGTTCCCATTGGATAATTACTGCGTGGGCGATTATGTTTCAGCTGGCAAAAGTTATTTAAAACCCCAAAACTGGTGCAATGAGTTGGGTTCTTTTCTTTAAAAAACCATGTCGAAAGACAAAATCCTTTGGTCATGGAAAAAGATGTTAGTCTGTTTCAGAAGGGTCAAAATCATTCCATGCAATTCAAGGCTGAGAAAAACAAAAAAGGAGATTGCAGAAAACTACTAAAATTTGGGTTAAGAACTGTCCAACCCCAATTTTTAAAAACTGAAAGGATAGTGGGGACCCATCGTCTTCGAGGAAGAAACGTGGCCCGAAAAAAAAATCCTGAATGATCGTGGATTGGCCGATCACTTAAAACGTTTGGTGAAAATCAAATCGAAAAAAAACAACAGTAGAAATCCAGGCTATGTTAATAGTGAAAAGAGCATTTTCAACATGCACAATGGAAAGGGAACTTAAGGGATTGGGTGAACAGCTGTGTAGCCTTTTAAAAAAAACCACTCATCAATGAGGGTTAAACTGGGAAAAAAAAAGGCTTCAAATTTGCAAGGGGGGCATAAAGATTGGGACTCTGGAGGAATGGAAGAAGGGGGTTTAATGGTCTGATGAGTTTTCCAATATTTAACCCCCCTTTCCAGAGTGATTGGGCATCAGGGTAAAAAGAGAGGCAGGTGAAGTGATGCACCCATCATGCCCAGTGGGCCTACTGTACAAGCCTGTGGGGGCAGTGATATGATCTGGAGCTGCTGCAGTTGGTCAGGTCGGGGGGTTCCAGCCAACAGTATGTGTTCAAAGAATGAGGTCCAGCTGACTACCTGAATATACTGAAAGACCCGGGTTTATTCCAATCAATGGGGTTTTTTTTTTCCCTAAAATGGCACGGATAATATTCCAAGATGATAATGCCAGGATTTCATTGGGCTCGAAAATTTTGAGAGAAGGGGGTTCAGGGGGCATGAGGCATCATTCTCACCACATGGGGGATTGGGTCACTACAGAGTCCAGACCTTAACCCCATTGAGAATCTTTGGAAGATGCTGGAGAAGGCTTTGCGCAGCGGTCAGACTCTACCATCATCAATGCAAGATCTTGGTGAAAAATTAATGCAACACTGGTTGAAAATAAATCTTGTGACATTGCAGAAGTTTATCGAAACAATGCCACAGCGAATGCGTGCCGTAATCAAAGCTAAAGGCGGTCCAATGAAATATTAGTGTATGATGTGTCACTTTACAAAGCTCAGCATCAGCGCACAGACACTAAAGGTTTAAACACCTTAAACAATCCTCACATCCATGCAAAGAGATTTTATGTGCTCGACCTGTGACATGAGCAGACAGTCAGCACAAAAAAATACAAATGAACTACGTACAACAGAGAACAGTCACTCACCCATACCACATCCTGATATCCACTCATCAAATGTTCACTTTGCATGATTTGAAATAAGATCAAAAAAAGGTTTTTGTTTTCTAAAAATCTAAATTAACCCAAGCATCATTTTAAAACTGTATCGGGTTGAAATCTGCATAACATAAATTCAAAATGGCCTTACATCATCATGGAATCATCGTTCAAGTGGGTCATTGGATTAAGAATATGTTGGTTTACAGTACTTTGTAAAGTATTCGTCACATTATAATCTAAAATGTTGATGTATTTTATTGGGATTTTTGGTAGATTTTATGTGACAGACAAATGAAAATTGCGTAATTGCAAAGTGGAAGAAAAATTAGACAGTTTTCACATTTGTCTCTAGAAATGAAAATATTTAATCCCTTAAATAAAATCCTTTGCAACAAATGCTTTCAAATGTCATCAAGTTAGTAAATAGTCCATCTAAATGTAATTTAATCTCAGTATAAATGCAGCAGTGTTGAGAAACATTTTCCTCCGAATGTTGATCAAAACAGAAGTGATCTGAAGTGAACAATTGATTACTGAACTGTAGATGCCAGGATCACTGTAATCTGGTTTATCCTTTTTTATGATTCAAAATTGTCGCCCGTTGGGGACATGTGGATGAATGAAGTAAGTGATTACACAGCAACATGAAGACGGAGATAGACAACAGACAGGACATGGATAGAGTTTCGAAACAGTTTAAACCAAAAGACTCGGCAGCCTGAACACAACAACTCCACAGTGTAACATGTTGGCGGCGGCATCATGTTGGGAGGATTCACATTAGCAGTGTTTAGAGTTAAAACAAATGATGCAGATAAATATAACCATACACATACAGACAGAGCTGCAGAGGAATTAGTTAGATCAGAGCATATTCATATGTTGGAATTGTCCAGTCCAAGTTCAGACCTAAATTGAGAATCAGTTGCAAGACTAGAAGCTTACAGATCATTTTCATTCTATTTGACTGAGCTATAACTTTGTTAGAAAAAGGAGTGGACACACCACATTTTTTGAAGTGTTAAAAGGTTTGAATTATTTTCCTTCCACATCATAGTCGTGCACATCTTTGTGTTGGTCGGTCACATAAAATCCCAATAAAATACTTTGGAGTTTGTGGTTGTTATGTAGCAAAATGTGTAAAAGTTCAAGAGGTATGACTACTCCTCCAGAGCCCTGTAAAGCTGCACTTCAGTTATATTAAATTCCTACTACTTTCCATGAGCTTGATAAATTTTGCCGCTTCTGTTCTGCAGTTATTGAGTCATCTAATGACCTGAGCAGCACTGTGTCTGACATCTTGGCCCGGAGGATGCAGGAGCTGGAGCTCCGCAGCCAGCTGGGCACATCTCCCACCTGGATGTCTGTGTTTGAGGAGAACAGTCCAAAATGCACTGGCTACCCTGTCCGTCCTTGTACCTCTCGCCTGTCTGGCCACAGCCCTCACTTCCCTCATCGTCTTCCTTCTCGGAGCCCCGTGAGCTCTCACCGCTGCCCACAGCTGGGTCTGCTCTCCTCTGATGCAAGTCTCACGTCGGACAGTGACAGCCACTGCAGCACCAGTCCGTGCTGTCACCGACACGGCTGGCCTGAGCCTTCCTCAAACTTCTCGCTTCTGTCCTCCTCCCCTTCCCATCTGAGGCCGCGCACTCTCTCTTTGGACGCTAAGCTCAGCACCCTCCGAGGGCGAGGGTACGGAGGCGGAGGGACCTTCCAGTGCTCCTGCCAACCTCCTTCCTCGTCGCTGCTCACACCTCTCCCCGTCTCATCTCGCTCACCTCTGTCGCAGCGCAGCACACAGACCACGCTCTCCTGCTCCAGCTCCACCTCCAGCAACAGCTCCAGCAACAGTGAGGGCAGCCACAGCCCTGAGTCATCAGAGGTGGGTCCTTTCTCTAGGCCCTCCCCAGTTCGACGCAGCCTGAGAAACCTACGGGCCAGGCTTGATCCTCGTAACTGGCTGCAGAGTCAGGTGTGAACCTGTTTCCTGATAGATATTTTCGTTTGCTTAAACATTGTTTATTGAACCATGTATTAACAGGCTTAACATGTGAACGAAACTCAATGATGCGTAGAGCTGCCTTACAGGAAAGGATGGCTTAGAAAAGACCTGTGTGGGTCAAACTGGAAAACTGTTTCTTTTTACCCAGAAGATGGTGACAATCATTGCAGGAGCTCTTGGGTTCCCACGGTTTATAGGACAAGAGATATCATGCTATGTTTGCTTTCAGAATAAACATGATGATGCTGCTTAGGAAAAAGTAAATCAAAGCTAAAGTGGTTAGATATGCTCCAGACTGTTCAAACTCTTAACTCTGTAATGTGATTTTAAAACTGGAAAATCAAAATATTTTTCCCTTTTTATCACCCTTACCATCCACTGAAACATTATTTTAAGGTAATTTATCTTGTTGTCCCAGTCATATTTTATCTGAATGTAATTTATTGTGTTATAAAGGTATGAAGTGATGCTATGGAGGTCCCTGAGTTGAAGCAAAGGGGCACTTCACTAGAAAGGTTCATGCATTTATCATTTTATTAACAGCTGCAAAAAGACTTATGACTGGTGTGGAGGTTCACCTTCCAGCAGGACAATGAACTTAAAAATAGTCAGAGCTACAAAGTAATGGTTTAGTTTTAAGCATATTCAGGGACTACAGGGATGTAAGATTTCAAACAACATACTTTGTGCAGTTTTAGATTTATTTCCCAACAAATTAAGCTCAACAGGTTGGTAAGCGTCAATGTTTGTTGCCTGTTCTATGACACCTACTTTAGTGTACTGACCCTATATACACACCAGATAAGTCTTTCAAAACAACTATGCAGCATTTTGTTGTACAGGTTAGATGTTTAGCTACCTGTGATCATACTTACAGTGAATTTGGGAAAGGTTTAATGCAAGAGTCAATATTTATTGTACTGGTTCTGACTGTGATCTTTTCAGGATAAGAAAAAATCTCTGCTTTGGATTTTACCTTTACACACAGTATTTGTCTGCACATCCCTGGAGGGCTGCCATCAGAACCAAGGGATTGGTTAAAGTATTAATGAAAACACAAGCCATAACCAATGCCCTGCAGCATCGATACTTGCAGTATTGTATGGTTTCAGTGCAATGTCTCCTGTCTGTGAGCATAAGGGTAAAATCCAAAATAAGCCATGACTCCATTAATACAAAACAGGAACATATAAATGTTTTTGGTAACATTTCTGCCTAATTTTGCACACATACCAGCCTTAGGATTGTAACAGCAGATATTAAATCACATTTCCACTTCTATATATTTTTTTTTATTTGCAATTGTTATTGCCATTTATTTTTTTCTTTTAAAACATGAACCAAATTTCAAATGAGAGTTTGTGACTATCGATGGAGCACCAGTCTTTTCTTCCCTTGCTCTTAAAGCAACCATATTTACTGAGATATTTCAAACAAGCAATTGTTACTGTAAATTAATTTTATAAGTTAACAGATAAATCTCACTTTGTCATTTTGTTACATAACTGATTTTATAAATGAAGCTGTACAGATGTGTGATTATCAGAAGTTTAACAGATCATGTGCAAATGTTTATTTGTTAATAATGAATAATACTGTTAAGAGTTTCTGTCTTTTGCAAATTTTGTGTACTTCATGTACACCATCTCTAAAAAGGTTGAATACACAATACGAAATGTGGAAATGTCATGTTTAAATAATATAACATTAATCGAAATAAATGTTTATAGTTTTAAAACTACCTCAGCTTTTCACATCTGTACTTGTCATTCAAAAACACATAAACATGATAGTGGCAGCATCATGCTGTCGGGATGCTTTTTCTCAGCAGGGACATGGTCAGAGTTGATGGCAAGATGGAAGGAGATAAATCTAAAACTATTCAGGAAGAAAATGTTTTACAGGCTGTAAAAGACTTGAGACTGAGGCAGAACTTTACATTCCTAGAGGACAATAAGCCTAAACATAAAGTATCTGTAACTATCATTTATCACAGATAAACATGATAAACCATGGTGGCGGCAGCATGATGCTGCGGAGATGCTTTTCTGCAGCAGGCATGTAACCTGTTCCAAGGCAAATGAAGCCAAATACAGCACAATCTAACAGTGAAGCCTGTTACTACTTCCGCCTCTCTGCCTGTTCAGACACTTTTCTCATAAGCTCCCTGCTTACTTGCATTCTTTTGGTCCTAACTTTTTATCTCTTAGCCAAAATTACGGAAATATTGGACTAAAACTACTTCTTACCAGCGACTCCCAAGGGTTATTATTATTATTTTTTCTCTAAAGGATTTTAATGTTTTTATAATCGAACTCGAAAGAAGGACAAGTTGATGCCAGCTAATCAGCACAAGATGCCTCCCTTCACCACAGAGGACTTCAACAAACTTTTACAGAAATTGGCTGTTGTGGAGATGAAAATCCATCGACTAGAAGTGAATGTGGAGGTGAATATGGGGTACAGCGATGATTCAACTCTGCCTGTGATCCCAAACAGTGACAGCTAGCTCAACGACTCAACCGGCAAACAGAACACTGAGAATAAACCTACCGGCAGACCCCCCTGGCATGTTTTAGGCGCATGCCCAAAAATTCAAGGTGGATGACTCACTGGAAGATCTCAGCAATTAAATAAATTAGAATGGCCAGAATTACAGAGAAATGCCCCCGTTTCCCCTGGGAAAAGGAGACTTCGACAGCGAGCTGCTGTCACAACAACTGATAGGAGTGAGACAGCTGGAAATAATGGAATTCCCATCCAAAGCAGATTTGCTCCACTACAGAATGAAAACCAGGAAAATGATCCATCTTCTGAGAACAATAAAAGGTTTGAGAACAACCTTCATTCTAAACAGTCTTCTCCTAAATTGCCAGAGAAAAAGCGCCCCACCGGACCAAGAACCCTAATAGTGGGCAACACAGCTATGGATGGGATTAAAAACTTCTGCAACAAGAAAAACACAGACGTTATGATTGGTACCAGTAATCTGGTGTCCGATATCTCAGAGAATATTCTTGCAATCACAGAAAAGCGCCCGTCTCTTGAAAACCTTATTATACACTGTGGAGCCACGGATGACGTGGCTAAGAAAAAATCTGAAGGATTTCAGATGTATTATTTGCTGTTATCTCAGCTTTTAACTTTGTTCTCTCTCTTTTCTCTTCCTAGAAGCTACACCTGGCCTGACTCTGTGTCTACCTGTAACACCTTTCTGGAGAGGGGAATCCTCCAAGCTTCTGCTGGCAACAACTTAATGCTCACCCTCTACCGATGATCCACATGGCCCTGTCTTTCAGTGTTTAACCCTTTCTCTCTCCTAGACATAGCTACTGACTGAGCTTCTACTGTGACTAACTCTCTGTGCTCTCTTCAGACTCTAAACTTGAAAACTGGCTCAGAGTTTATCTGTTCCTTCTTTCTAGGTGAAACGACTAAAGGAGCTACATCCATTAACATTTACTTTTCCTTCCCATAGAAAGTACTCCTGTATCAGTGCTTCTTTGTTCTCTTTGTGTCTCTGCTCTGTTCTCTCTAACCCCCAGTCGGTCGTGGCAGATGGCCGCTCACACTGAGCCTGGTTCTGCTGGAGGTTTCTTCCTGTTAAAAGGGAGTTTTTCCTCTCCACTGTTGCTACATGCATGCTCAGTATGAGTGATTGCTGCAAAGTCAATGCCAGTGACTGCCCACTGTCTCTACATGTTCATCCGGGAGGAGTGAATGCTGCAAGTCACTGACTGGATGCAATCTGCTGGGTTTCCTTTCCTTAGATAGAAAAACTTTTTATCCAATTTGAATAAATAACAGAATCTGGCTGCACTGTTCAATGATTAAGATTAATTGGAATGTATGTACCTGACTTTTGTGAAGTGCCTTGAGACGACATGTGTTGTGAATTGGCGCTATATAAATAAACTGAATTGAATTGAATTGAAGGAAGATTGCACTCGTCTTCTGAATATTGTTGGAGGTCTCAATATCAAGGTGTTTCTCAGCTGACCCTTTGCACCGATTTTCTGTGGAGATGAGATTTTTCCTAGACTTCTGACGAATAATAAGTGGTTGCAAGATGGTTTCTGTTTGAACAAGCCGGGAGCCAGAAGTCTCACGTCTAATCTCTTCTATTCAGTAAATAATGAGCTTTTATCTGTGATATGTGTTGATTATGACTGTTTAATTATTGTGGGAGACTTCAACATTCACATGGACAATCCTGAAGACAGAAGTACAATAGATCTATGTGACACTCTTAGAAAATTTGGTTTGACTCAACATGTTAAACAGCAAATGCACAAACAGGGACATATTTTGGACTCTAAACATTTCCAAGGTGTCTGTAACTGATGTTGCCCTATCTGACCACTTTTCTGTTATTTTTG
This sequence comes from Crenichthys baileyi, assembly GCA_036173005.1. Taxonomy (NCBI): domain Eukaryota; kingdom Metazoa; phylum Chordata; class Actinopteri; order Cyprinodontiformes; family Goodeidae; genus Crenichthys; species Crenichthys baileyi. The sequence goes on from JAHHUM010002432.1 coordinate 60,355, forward strand.
AAAGCATCAGCTCCAAGAAAACGCATCTTTAAGGACGGTGCCACTGAAACATTTAACCAGATTTACTCTTTTACCTCCACTTTGCCCTGTAACACTGTAGATGAGCTGGTAGACAACTTTCATTCTAAAATCTCGTACATCATTGATTCAATTGCTCCAATTAAAGTGAAACTTGTTTCTGGGAAGAAAATGTCAACGTGCAGAAGTGCTCCACCAGTCAGAAGTGAAAAAACAGTGTCGAAAAGCTGAACGCAGGTGGGGAAAGACTGGACTCCAGGTTCACCATATTATCTATAAAGAGAGACTATACAGATATAACCTACAACTGAAAAATGCAAGGAAATCTTTCTTTTCTGAAATCATCAGCAAAAACATTAACAATGCTCGTGCATTATTTGACACGGTCGACAGGTTAACAAACCCTCCTGTAACTGTAACTGTAACTGCAATGTAACTGTAACTGCAATGAATTTGCTAACTTCTTCACTGAAAAACACCCAAAAGATCAGAGGGGCAGTCAGCACATCCACATCAACTCCAGTACCTAAGTTGTCTCCAACTTGAACTGTTTTGACAAAATCTTCCAATTTCAACAAATAAACTACAAAAACTTAGAAGAAATCGTAAAGCAACTAAACTCTTCTTCCAGCTATCTCGATGTATTACCCACTGCTTTCCTTAAGAAAGGTTTGCCTGTCATAACGTCTGATTTAACTCAAATAATAAACACATCCCTTTTGTCAGGTGTTTTCCCCCAGGCCCTGAAAACAGCAATTATCAAACCTCTATTGAAAAAGAGCAACTTGGACAAGCTGCTACTACAGAACTACAGGCCTACGTCAAACCTCCCCTTCATAAGTAAGATTATTGAAAAAGCTGTGTTTCAGCAGTTAAACAACTTCCTAAAAATGACCAACCGCTTTGATGTCTTCCAGTCATGCTTCCTGCTCACCACAGTTCAGAGACTGCTCTTGTCAAGGTGTTCAATGACATCTGTGTAAATGCAGACTGTGGAAGAACCACAGTGCTGGTATTATTGGACCTTAGTGCAGCATTCGACACTGTTGATCACTCCATTTTATTAGAGCGCCTGGAAATCTGGGTCGGCCTTTCTGGTACAGCACTCGATTGGTTTAAATCCTACTTGAAGGAAAGGGACTTTTTTGTGTCAGCAGGTAACTTTACATCAGAGACCACAAAAATCACATGTGGCGTTCCCCAAGGATCCATCTTAGGGCCCCTTCCATTCAATATCTATATGCTCCCCCTAACTCAGATTTTAATAAACAACAACGGAAGTTATCTTAACTATGCAGACGACACACAGCTATACATTATGATGTCACCAGGTGACTATGAACCTATTCAAGCGCTGGGTAAATGCTTAGAAGAAATCAATGCATGGATGTGCCAAAATTTTCTTCAGTTGAATCAAAACAAAACTGAAGTAATAATCTTTGGACCAAAGGAAGAGCGTTTAAAAGTTAGCACACAGCTTCAGTTAATACAGCTAGAAACCACCAGTCAGGCTCGAAACCTGGGTGTAGTGATGGACTCAGACCTGAACCTTCAGAGGCACATAAAGATAGTAACAAGGTCAGCCTTCTATCACCTAAAGAACATCTCCAGGATTAAAGGACTAATGTCTCAGCAAGACCTTGAAAAACTAATTCATGCGTTCATCTTTACTAGAACTGATTACTGTAACGGTGTCTTCACAGGTCTGCCTAAAAAGTCAACTAGACAGCTGCAGTTGATCCAGAACGCTGCTGCCCGCGTCCTCACTAGAACTAAGAAAGTGGAGCACATCACCCAGTTCTAAAGTCCTTACACTGGCTCCCTGTAGCTCAGAGAATAGACTTTAAAATACTTCTGTTAGTCTATAAATCACTGAATGGCTTAGCACCAAAATACATAACAGACTTGTTGTCAGTGTATCAACCACCAAGACCTCTCAGATCTTCTGGCTCAAATCTACTCTGCATACCCAGAACCAGAACCAAAGATGGAGAAGCAGCTTTTAGTTCTTATGGTCCACTAATCTGGAATAAACTCCCAGAAAATTGTAAAAGCGCCAAAACCCTAAGTTGCTTTAAATCAAGATTAAAAACATATTTGTTTAGTGGCCTTTGAATGTGTTATCTAAACATTATTAAGTTTTCAGTCCAATTTTCCTTTCATTTTCTTATCCATCATTCTATTCTCTTTATTTTTATTTCCTCTGTTGTTTGATTTTATGTATCATTGTAAGGTTTTTCCTTATGTACAGCACCTTGAGTGCCTTGTTGCTGAAAAGCACTGTATAAATAAACTTGACTTGACTTGTTAGGGGCTGCAAACGACTTGGGGGGGTTTGAGCAGAGGTTCACCTCCCAGGATTCCCACGCAGTCCAGAAAAGTATGGAAATTGATTTAAATATTTTTCAGGTCTGGATAAGTATGAAAAAGAACAATGTTATCCATCAGTCTTCTCATCTTTATTATCTATCCTGTTTATCCATCCATTCATTCATCTCATTGCTTTTCCACCCATCCATTTTCACTTAGAAGAGTGTGTAATGAAGGCTAAAAGGGACTGGAGATTGACTCTGGGAAAAGTATGGAATTATAACACGAAAAATGTGCAAATTGTTCAAAGTCCAGAACTAAATCCATTTGAGAATCTGTGGCAGGACTTGGCAGTTTATGTTCACAGATGCTATCTATCCAATCAAAGCCTGAGTTACTTTGATCAATCACAATAAAATACAACGTTTGAGGTATCGTTTGCTTCTGAATAATAAGGCAGTGCAAATCTTTAACTGTGAGCAGTACAACTCAAATCTAATCCTCGAAGTCATCTGCATCACCATTTGCATCTTTCTATGAAGTATTCCACTGTCAGAAGTAGTGCTTTCAACACTTCATCAGTTGGATGTTTAGTCAAATGCAATCCATTTCTATTCTACCTTCATTTCTCTCCAATGCATCAAATCCCATTGGAGATGCCTGCTTACTTAAACAACCAAAGATGCGACTCCATTTACAAGCTACAGTAGAAGAACTGGAAAAGTCGAGCTGAGCAAACTTTATTGTCAGTGATTTCATAGCAAAGCCATAGATTAATAATCGACAGTACAAAGCACAGTTACAAACATAGGAGGTAGTCACTGCTGGGTCTTCACTGCGGGCTGCATAGAGAAAAGCTATGGCCATGCTGAGTGAAATGCTACAGAGAAGAACCCAAAGCTCCCTGTTTTCTGTTTGTAGTGCACAGTTGTCTCATCATTGTGCTATTATAAGTTCACATCTGCTTAAAATATTAAAAAAACATCTAAATCATACCAACAATTACATATTCATCAATACATTAAAGAATAATACATTAAATACTATATTGTGTACTTCATATGAAGCTTAATAATGACTCAAGTGAGACATTTTATATTGAGTTTGGCAATTATATGAGTTCTGTTGAATACATTTTTATAATTTTAGGTCGTCCATATTGAAGCATCTTTCTGTGCTCGCTTGTGCTTCCCCCAGCTTCTGGGAACCTTTAGCTTTGGCAGGCACAGCGAGGGTTGGACGCCCGCAGAGCCAACCCGGCCACAGTTCTCCAGGCAAGCGTGGAGAATTTTGCAGGGCATGTTCCGGCTCTGCTGATGTACGTGGACGCGATCCGATGGAGGCGTTTTGCGCCAAAAGTGTTGTAGTGTCCTGGGAGGACTTGGTCAACCTGTTGGATGTAACAGTTTTTAAGCTTTGGGGTTGATTCATAGAGTGTACCACAGAAACCACAAGATTTCTAAATGTGAAAAACTTCTCAGAGGGATTATCCACTTGTTTCCTGAACTAAGTAGCTTCTAAACGGCTCAATTCCCTTGAATCAGCTGTCCAACACCTCAAATATACATTTACTAACATGTAAACAAAAGAACAGGACATAATTGCTCAGTTACAAGTTTCAGTGTTACCTGCTCACTGTCCACCAGCCCGATGAGACGCTCGCAGCTGCTGATGTAGTCGCTAACCTGGCTATAGGGCAGCCAGTCAATCATGGCTCCATCGTACACAGCGTCTCCGCTGAACAGCAGCTTATTGTCGCGATCGTGGAGGCAGATGCTGCCCCGAGAGTGACCCGGCATGTGAAGCACCGTCAGCTGTCTGTCACCAAGATTAATAACATCACCTGGATAAGAGAAGGAGAGAGTGCTCAAGTTATTGTTGAATAAACATGACTGTATACTAGGAGCAGTTTGCAACAAAGATTTACACTGCCTTGCAAAGGTCTTGATACCTCTTAAACTTTTTCAAGTTTTTTTCACATTACAGATACGAATTTCAATGTATGTCCTTGGTATTTTCTGTGATAGATCCACAGAGAGTGGTGAATGATTGTGCACTGCGATGAAAATGATACAGAGCTGTCAAATTCTTATACAAATAAAAATCTGAAAAGTGCAACGTGCATTTGTATTCTACCTACTGGAGTCAGTACTTTGTAGAACCACCTTTTGGTGCAATGATAACTGCAGGTTTTTGGGGTTATGTCTTTTTCAGCTTTGCATATCTAAGATGGAAAGTTTTGCTGACACTTTGTTGGATTTAGGTCTGGACTTTGACTGGGCCATTCTAACATATGTCTATGCTTTGATCTAAATCAGGGTTATGCAGCCTTTCTGATTCAAAGAGCAATTTTTGCCTCTTTCCCCTCTAATTAAAATCTGGCTAGAGCCAGAAAATGTTGTTTGCTTGTGAAATATGTGTCATTCCTAAGAAGTAAAGTAGAATTATGCAGGCCACTTTAGTGAAATTATATTGAATAAGAAATCAAACAAGGGGGTGTTCTTAATGTCACTCATCTACTTTCTTTTTCCCCTCTCAACAATTCAAAATAAATATGTTGACAAATGTTAATTTTCTGTTGAATTTTGGAGAGAGACTATACTACATCCCAGAAGAAATTACAAAGAATCTGAAAATCCGTATTAGACTCCAGAGGTACAGGCAGAGGACCGCTAATCTAAACCACTGCATTGTGTCTCTGACTGGGTGTTTAGTGCCAATGTCCTGCTGGTAGGTGAGCCTCTGCCCCAGACTACAGGATTTCAAAGCTTCCAACAGGTTTTCTTAATTACTATTGCATGTATTTAGTTCCATCCATCTTCCCATCAACTCTGACCAGCTTTCCTGTCTTTGATGAACAAAAGCATCCCCTCAGCATGATGCTGCCACCACTATTTGATGCCATGTTGACTGTGTTTTCACTGTGAACCCACCCTAAATGTCAAACTCATATATGAATATACAGTGAGGCGCTGTATATTTAGATTGAATGTCTTAAATAATACTGACCGAACCTTATTTCTCCTTTTAGCTCTTATCTGTGCAGAGTTTGGAGCCTTCCGTTTGGCATTGATTTTATCTAAACCAGGTATGAATTTCACAGCATGAGGGTGAGGCTGGCACGTCATGCAATAAGATATACCAACTTCACTGCACCAAGTGTCCCTGACACAGCAGGGATGAGTATGAATATTGACTGGATATATAGAAAGTATACTCTGAGAGAATGCCAGTGATGAAATGCAACTGCCTTGTTCAAATGCAATGCTATATGTGAGGTAACCTTAAGGAAACTATTTATTTATAAGGAACACCACTAGATGCACAGATATTACAACTGGAGGGGTATAAGACTTTAAACAGTATGCCTATTTTTGCAAAACCTTGCACAGATTTATTTTGCTCAATAACTGCTGATGTTGGATATTTACATCCTGCAGGTGTAAATCAAAACTGGAGGATTCAGCAAAAATGTGAACCTGAATACCAGAATCGAGGAAGTGTGGCCAATCTATGCTTCCATACTTGCAAGAGCCATCAAAGTCATCCTCACCTTGGCTATAAATAGAACATAGTGTAGATAAAGGATAGTAGTAGCTAGAAATAACAATTAACTCAGTCTACTTGGGAGGCCGTGGAGCCTCCACTCACTAAGACCTGTCTGTTCATCCATAACTGACCACATTTAAAATAAGCCATTTACATATTACTGTTTATCTCAACGTGTAACATGTTTTTAATTGCAATAACTGTTTGTAATATGGCTTTGTAATAATGCACCTCTCCACCGTTTCATTACACAGGTAATTTATCTCTATATAGGCTTTGTCCAGCAGTGCATATGGATAAATTTAACAATTCAGTATTGGACTTTTCCCGATGTTACGGTGACTCAGGAAGGCCTTCTGATTTTCCCTGCATGCAGCATTCCAGGTGTTCGATCTCAGATATGCACCCCCCTATCATAGCATCTCCTACCCACCCTCCTGCAGGATGTGTGTGGGCTGCACAGCCTTGACTTTGTAGTGTCTCGCCCTCCATCCTGGGCTGGGGGCCACGGCTATCTCCCTGTCGCTGAGCCAAGTGACCGTCTCGAAGTTGTCCCCGTTGGCCAGGGCATCGACCTCCGCGCTGTGGACGCCCACCTGTTGGAACTGATGCAGACCCCCCGAGTGGTCGAAGTGGGCGTGGGTGGCGACCGCCAGCAGCGGGTTCTTCCTCTGCGGGTCTTTCCCTAGCAGCCCGTTGGCGTCGATGTAGTCAGGTAAGCTCCTCAAGCCCAGACCCGTATCTATGACCACGTCCTGGTGGGTGCCGCGGAGAAGCCAGATGTTGGCCCGGTTCTCCGACTGATAGAATCGCTCCTGGATCCAGAAGAGTCCGTCTCCGAGCGATTTGTGGGCGTACCAGTCGGCTGCAGACATCCCCACTCATGCAGTTGGCCAGGTTAGCTTCAGCGGGTATTGTGCTGTCGATTGGGGGGGGTTAGCAGTGAGGTGTTAGCAGCCTCGTAGCTGGAGGTGATGTGTTTTCATTTAGGCTAATGTGACGATAACTGCTGACACACCCTTGCAAGAAAAGAGCATGCTCATTGGTCAGATCTAGGAATGACACAGTGCTTCAGCTGGATCATCATTGGATGTAATTAAGCCCCGCCTTTCTTTGAGTCATACAAATTAAAGCGACATTTACGCATGCTGTCATAGTGATGGGAATTCCGACTCTTTTCAAGGATCCTAATCATAAGGCTCTGTCCGATTCTCAGATGGGTGTTCACTAAATTCTAACTGAAGTTTTTATATTTATTAGTTTTGCCTGTTATATAACCACATAAACTTCAAACTCGCATATTCATATATTGTTAAAGCCGGGAATAGAAATGAATGGACAGCAATTTCAAAATACAGCTTTCACTGATACAGCTGAACTCCAACTGACAAACTGAATGCATCCTTAATGTATTGCAAACCAGGATTCAAATTACTAATTCATCTCAACTAGTCATTAAAAAAATTATGTATTATAAATCATTTTGATAGCCTTTGAAAGTGAAGCTAACAAATTGTTTTCATTCTGTGAGCTTCATTTTATTATTGACTTAGGGCAATTGGTTACCATGGAGAGTGGACACAGGCAGGTGGAAAGGCATTGCTGTTTAAAAAGTGACATAGGTTTCTTAGATCTGCTTCATGGCCATCAATAGATGTGACAGGTGCTTTCCCCTCTAAGTGCTATTTTATTTAAAATACTACTGTGGCAAGGTTAAGGACAGATGGTTCTATTTAGTCTAAGAGAAATGGCTTCTGAGCTGAAGGAAGAGATAAGATGTATGCCACACTGGTTCAAATTCCGTAGTCGGCATGTCTGGGAAGAAATTACAACAGGTTTCACCTCAGTCACTCCCAGGAATTAGGCTACCTTGGAGCTATTATAAGAGGGACTCTTACTTTGTCTATTTAGAACAGTTTTGGCAGGGCTACTAAACGCATGTCTGACACTGTAAAACTTGTTCTCTCCTGTCAAGGTTCTAATAAATGTGGTTGGGTGACAATCATCGATTTCCTTCTTAGTTACTACTATGGACAAGAGAAACACAATTTTGTAAATTTATTTGGTTCGTACTTTGAATATTGTTGTGATGTCTTTTTAAGACCAAAGAATATATTATGAAATAACTTAGTGTTCTTGTTTAATGTAGAAGAGTCCAGACTCTCAAAAAAGGAGTCGGATCCAATCGTTGAAATGAACGAGTTAGCTGACCGTGACGGCTCATTCGTGACCGACACATCGGTGTTTCATATTCTGTCTGTAGTTTGCACAGTGTACGCACGTTGCCACGCCGGTACAAGTAAACTAATATAAATGTCATTAAAGGGGAGTTGTTCTTTTGGTATTTGCAGAATTTAGTTAAGTAGAACGAGAGATTACACAGATCAGTTAAATGTTAACGCCAAAGCTGGACTGAAAACGTGGAGGAGGCAGTAGCAGCTAAAGGCTGCTTTATATCCGTGGAAAAGATTTCTAGTTTGTAATTCTGCGCACAAGGAGGTCTCCAATAACAATATTAAAGTGAGTATTAAAACCGAATGCCTCCCCCTGATGGTTTATGTTATATGCTGACTAATGCTGCATTGATGGTGAAATCATTCAGAGTTGTGTGAACACGTGTTCGAGAGTGAAGTTGACTAATGACATGTGTGCAGCGGAGTCCTGCAGCCATGGCAGGCAAAGGCCGTGGGGTGGCTGCCTTTAGCTTCAACATAGAGGCTCTGGGCATCGGCAGAGGTAGCATGCCAGAGGCCAGGGTGGGGCCCAGCCCACTGTATCCAGTAAGTACCAAACATGCAAAAATTACATTTCTAAAGAGTAGGATTTAATACTTTTTTTGCAACAGGTTATGGATATTAACACTTAAGAGACGAAAAGGAAGTTTGCGTAGAAAATGTAAAGCTTGTGTTAAAATTATACCATGAATATTTGCAAAAGCATATTTTATTTGGCATAAATGAAGGGTGTTAATTCAATTCAATTCAGTTTATATAGCGCAAATTCACAACACATCGTCTCAAGGCACTTTACAAAGTCATTTCAATCGAATCATACAGATTTCAAATTCAGTTGATATAAAAAAAATACTTTATTCATCCCAAAGGGAAATTAAATGTTGTTGTAGCTCATATTATGAAGAGCCGTTGTAGATGTTGATGGCTGTGGGCAGGAAGGTTTTCCTGTAGCGGTCTGTGTTACAGCAGATCTGAAGAAGCCTCTGACTGAAGACACTCTGTTGTTGTACAACAGTCTCATGAAGAGGATGCTCAGGGTCCTCCATAATGTTCTTGATTTTATTAAGAATATCATTTTGCACAGAATGGCGCAATGATCTCCAGAGGTTCCAGAAGACTCCACAGAACAGAACCAGCCTTCTTTATTAGCTTGTTGAGCTTTTTTAAGTCCTTGGTCCTGATGCTGCTACCACAGCAGATGATGGCAGAAGAGATCACACTTTCCACAACAGATTCATAGAAGATATGCATCATCTTGCTACAAACACAGACGGTCCTAAGCTTCCCCAGAATGTACAGTCTGCTCTGTCCCTTGTTGTAGACGGCTTCACAGTTGCATCTCCACTCCAGTCTGTTGTCCAGGTGAAAACCAAAGTATTTATACTCCTCCACCACCTCCACTTCTTCTCCCATGGTGGAAATAGAGTTTCATCTATTCCTGCTTCTCTTAAAATCTACAATCATCTTCTTTGTTTTATTCACGTTCAAGATGAGATGATTGTTTCCACACCATGCCACAAAGTGGTCCTACTGCTAAAAGTTCAATATCTGGACTTGAGAGATAACACTTCACCGTAACATGTCCTGGATGACACCATCTGCTGTTCATAAGTACTGCCAGTCCACTTCTTTTTTTGTTTGCCGCTGCTCTATGAATCTCTGTCTGCTCGTATGGTGAGAAAGCCTGGCAGAGACGCTGGAGTCACTGGTATGATCCTGCAGCCATGTCTCAGTGAAAAACATAATACTGCATTTCAGATACTCTGGCTGGGTCCTTTGTAGGACTTGGAGTTCATCCAACTTGTTTCCCAACGATCTCACTTTGCCCGTAATAATCGATAGAAGAGATGGTTTGAACTTCCTCCTTCTCTCTCTTCTCTTTGCTCCTGCTCTGCATCCACGGCACCTCCTTTTCAATTCATCAGGGATTTGGGGTTGTAGCTGAAGTATTATTTGAGCTTTTGTGATCTTAATTAGCTGCTCCCTGTTTTAAAAAAACACATTGTTGCTATGGTGATGCATCATAACAAATGATGAAAAGTAAAAAAGTATTAGCAAAAATCCTTCCAGCTGCACAGCATCCGATACTGGAGAGGATAATATTCCAAAAAATAATTTTTTATCCACCATGATAGGAATTTGAGTTCAGAGATACTCTGAGCTCCTGCCACCTTGAGTGCCACAATTCAAACTTACAAGTCAGGTACATACATTCCAATTAAGCCTAACTATCAAACAGTGCAGTCAGATTTAGTTTATTATTCAAATTGTTTAAAAAGTTTTTCTATCTAAAGCCAGCAGGTTCATCAAGTCAGTGACTTCATTCACTCCTGGATGGGCGTGCAGCAACAGTGGGCAGTCGCTTGTATTGACTTTGCAACAATCCCTCATACTGAGCATGCATGTAGCGACAGTGGAGATGAAAAACTCCCTTTTGACAGGAGCAGAACCAGGATTAGTGTGTGCGGCCATCTGCCCTGACCGACGGGTTTTGAGAGAACACACTGAAGCACTGATCCAGGAGTACTTTCTATGGGAAAGAAAACTAAAATATTAATGATAGTAATTCCTACAGTGGCTTCATCTAGGAGAGAAAGATGGCTAAGCAGATTAACTTTGAGCCAGTTTTCAAGTCTAGAGTATGAAAAAGAGCACATACAGTTAGTTCCAGTAGAAACTCAGCCAGTAGCTATGTCTAGGAGAGACAGGGTTAAACACTGAAAGACGGGGCCAAGTATATCATCTGCAGAAGGTGAGCATTAAGTTGTTGGCAGCAGCAACTCAGCCGATTCCCCCCCTCTAGGAAGGTGCCACATCTAAACACAGAGCCAGGTCAGATGTAGCTTACCCATTGCATAGATGTTATTTTAATTCAGAAAAACTATCAATATTTCTAAAGTGGATTCAATCAGCCCCTGTGTTTTCCCCAAAAGACTGACAATTATTCGAAGACCTGTGGCATTAGACTCTACAAAGTATTGGTTTTCCATTTATTTGATTGTTAAATACATAATTTAGATGATTACATGTTTATACATACAGACATTGTAAGCCTTTCTGAGAACTTGAACTCAAGCTATATACAAAGGCAAACTAAGCTATTAGCATCCTTAGTAGAATTGTGTAAGAATCCCTAAAATAATCTTTTTCGAGTAGCATAATCACCTGCTAAAAAAAAAGAAATGTTACTGTTGGTTTGAGTACTTTTATTCAGCTAGGAAAATATTCCCTAGTAAGAAACTTAATTTACGTTTCACTTTTGCCAACAGACAGCACTTCTATTGTAATCATTCATAAAATTGGAGCAAACAGAGATGGGGATCTTTGCACAAATCCTTAAATCCACTGTTCTCAAACTGTGATACTTGCAGCTGCCATTTGGTACACAGAAGAAATGTTGGTTTTACATATTTACCCGGCAAATACAAGCTCATAAAATACGACATAGAGAACTTGTAAGAACTAAAAGCCAAAAAGATGATTAGTTATAGCACATTGGTATTTGTTTTAAGCAGAAACTAATCATAGGAGAAGGACCAAATGAACTAAAGTGGATTACGATGAGACAAGAACACATGGTGGCTGGTTTTCCTTTAAGCCGCTAATCTTAAACGCTTAGATGGCAACTGAACAACTTCACTTGTTTCTTCAAGATGTTTCGCCTCACTTCCAAAAGACTTCTTCAGTTCTGAACATGGTTGAAGGTAACAGGCTTATAAATTACACAGAACCATATTCAGAACTTAAGAAGCCTCCTGAATGAGAGCCGAACCATCTTCAGGAAACAAGAGAAGCCCAGTTGCCCTCTAAGCATTTAGGATTGAAATGGCTGCAAAAATGGTGGTACTTGGGAAAACTTGTTTTTTACTGAGGAGTTTTCAGCTCCACCAATTGGTTTTCTGAAGGATGTAGCTCTGGGGACAGAGATTGCCTTGGAAGTTGATCTTGTGTCCAGTGAACCATTTCTGTGTTGATTTGGCCATAGTTATTTATTATTTATCCATTTTCAGTTGACTACCAGGATCCACCAGATGTTTACTTGAACTCCCCTGGTATTTTAAAGTGTTTATGATGCCTTGCACTCTAGCAAGATGGGGATACAGGCCCACAGCATCACAGATCCTACACTATAAAGTACTTCACTGTGCACATGAGATGTTTTTCCATGTATTCACTTTTTGTTTTACCCCCAACCCACTTGGAGTCTTTGTTGCAGAAAAGCTCAAAGCTCAATGTTGTAATTCATTTCCTGACTTTCTCACTAACTGCACATCTGCATTTATAATGGGAGAACAAAAATGCTTTTTTTTCTGGCAGATTAGAATCCAGTGATTGTTAGAAGACTTGGTGAACCTATTTTTAAGCAACTAGACCCACATAGATCAGGGTTTTAAACTGGACCACTGGTTCTTAAGCCGGATGGTTTAGATGCCAAACATAGTTGGAAAATTGCTATTTTTTGGAGTATCTTTTAAAAAAATTAAAGTTATCACAAAACACATGGTGTGATTTAAAAGAATCTGTATTTGATGTTGGATAGTCTGTTCCAGATTTTACGTGACTTTTACAGTTTTAGAAACAGACCTAATGCAAGTTGGTTCAGATACCAAAAAGCTGTGAAGTAGCCATTTACCACACTGTCAAATTGGAAGCCAACGTCAGCATCTTGTTTTTCTCATGATTTGCGGAACACAGACCTATTAAAACCTAACAAGATAAATGTTCTGTACTCAAACATCTAGAATGTTTCAAAGACTCTGGAAAATCTAAAAACGTGAGGGAGGAAAAGTAAGATATTTTAAAATGGAAAATGTGCAGAAAAATATGAATATATTTTTTTTAAATAAGCTCTTACACATGCCTTAGAGTGCTGATAAAAAAAAAAAGCCATTAAAGCGAAACCCAGTTATTTTCTCATCACTCCAAAATCTCTCTTTCTCCAGAACACTGATTTTAAACCAGTTCCACTGAAAGTTGGTGAAGATGAAGACTACATGCTGGCCCTGAAGCAGGAAATGAGAGGAACAATGCAGCGGCTGCCTCACAATATCAAAGTTCAGTCGAACAGAGCAGGTGAGGAGCAGAGTGGTCCATTAGAAACCTGAAGTCTCTGAGAATTTCTGTGGGAAAGCAATTTGTAGTGCTGGGAGGGAAGCTGATGCAGCTTTTAGGGCTCGAGACATTTAATATGGGTCATGTCAAGGAAAAGGGAAAGAGCATAATTCTGGCAGTATTGAATTGTGGTTGCCATCTCATCTTGCAATTTTAATATCATTCCTTTGGTCTATGAGCATTTCACAGTTACTGTTTTGAGTAAGTACAGTATGTCCATAGTAAGTAGTTCAGTCCTTCTTTTATATATGTTATATATATGTTGTTTTTCTAAACTTTATCAGGTGAATTGAGCCCATGAATGCTGGAGATTCCTGATGCTCAGTGCTTTTTTCCAAATTTTAGATTAAAGCCTTATTCAAACAGCACATTATGATATGTGAATATGTACATAAGTATGTACAGCTTTTGAAAGGCAGCCCAAATTAAGCTCAGATGTATCCTGTTTCCACTGATAATCGCTGAGATGCGTCTACAGCTTAATTGAAGTGAACTGAGTTGATTGGACAAGATTTGAAAAGATATTATTCTATGTAAGGTCCAAAGTTGACAGTGCATGTCAGAGCACAAACCAAGCATGACGTTAAATGAATTGGCCTCAGATCTCCAAGACAGGATTGACTCAGAGCACAAATCTGAGGAAGGGTACAGAAACAATGTGTTGCTTTGGAGGTTCCAATGAGGATAGTGGCCTCCATCATCCATGAATGGAAGACCTCCATGACTTTTTCGAAATCTGGCCAGTTGTCTAAACAGAACTAGAGGGAAAAGGGGTGAGAGTCAGAAAAGTGACCAAGAACCTTATGGTCACTTATCGCTCCAGCGTTGCTCTGTGCAGAATAGAGAACCTTCCAGAAGGACAACGATCTCTGCAGTAATCCACCAATCAGGCCTGCATGGTAGAGTGTTCATTACATGGTCAATACTATTGCTACATTGAAGTATGGCATGGTGGTGGCAGCATCATGCTGTGGGGATCTATTTCAGCAGCAGGAACTTGGAGACTAGTCAAGTTGGAGGGATCTAGTAGAGATCTATAATATGACTTTGCACTAATCTGAGGAGGCATTGAATTTGGTCTTGTTTTCATGAAATAGAAGTGGAAAAATACACAGAGAGATACCTGAAGCAGAGCCAGATGGAAGACGAGGGGTGGACTCCAGGTAATATATGTATGACAACACGATTCCCACGATTTACAACAAATTAAGACAAAAAGGAAACTAATGCGTTTTTTTTTGGTGCTTTAGACTGGAACCTTTTTCCAAAAGAACTGAAGCCTCGAACTAAAAAACCTCGAACTAAAGGTAAAGCCACCATGTTTTTAGTAGACTTGATTGTGCAATTATAAGATGGACTTTTTTTTTTTACTACTAAGGAACAAAGAATAAGAAGACTGTGAAAGTTTCGAGCAAAGAGGCGGTGGATGTTCTGAGCAAACTAGATGTGAGCCTCTACTCTTTTCCTTATGTTCACCTACCAAACACTAACTGCGCATGCCAGTTTTGTTTAATACTTTTTTCTGGGATCTTTTTGCAGGGATTCATTAAAAAAGCTATGAGAACATGGACAATTTCTCCATTAATATTTTTCACTGTTTCAAAGTTTTTGAAATCTATTTAAAAAAATTAACCTCAATGACACTAAGGTTAATATCTTACATAAGATTAAACTAAACTAATTCCTGGCCTTTCTATGTACAATGCAAACCCAGCAGCTCGGGGGTTAGAAAATATTTGTCTTGCAAAAGTTTTCTCACCCTTGCAAGGTTTTCAGAAATTGTCCCATCACAACCATGAACTCCATTTTTTTAATGGGATAAACCAGCTCAAAGTAGTGCATGAAGTAGAAGTGGAAGGAAGGGAAAACGTGGCTTCCCCTCGAGTCTTTCAGCTTGTAACGGCTTTTCTTCCTGTTTTTGTGTTATGCATAATCCTATCTGACCAAATTCCTTGTCCCGAGCATATTGTTTCATATGTTCCCTGGATCCCCTATATGGCCTGTGCCAAACTCCAAACCAGACTTGTTTTGGCTTTTGTCAGTCTTCCAAAAAGCCCAGATTAGATAACTGATGGTTGTCTTGTCAACAGATTCTCCAATCTGAGATTTGTAACTCTGCAGCTACTCCAGAGTTACCATGGGTCTCTTTATCCCTGACTTGTCTGATGTATTCACTATGTCTCTAATCTAAAGGCTTTCACTGAGTTTAAAATACACATGTTGACTCTTAATTGATTTGGGAAGGCATTTGTTGCACAGGATTTCATTTAGGGGCGCGTAGCAAAGGACGTACATCACCCTTTAAAGTTTTTTCCGTTTAGAACTATTTTAAAACCACTTTTACTTCTACATTACACACCGCATTGTGTTGATCTAACACATACAATCCCAGTAAAATACATTGAAGTTTGCAGTTATGTAACAAAAGGTAAAAAATGTTACCTTTGCCAGGAACTGTTGAGGAATCCATATGTAGTTAACTTAAATTGGTCCCAAAGGTTTCCATATTTTTACCGACTTGCATTAAAAAAGTCGATATTTTTGAGCCGGACTCATTTATGTTTAAATGTCAGGTACTGGCAAAGAACGATGACGGAAACGCTGAAAAGTCAGACGATGAGGGAGAGAAGAAAACAGGAAATGAGGATGAAGAAATAGAAGAGGAAGAGTATGAGGAAGAAGACCTTGAAGAGGTACTTGTAGAGTTCATTTGAAGATGTTTCACATACTACCAACTTGTAAGGACTACGTTTACGGTTGCGCTTTTTCTTTTTTTGTCATGTAGGACAACGACTATATTGAAAGTTATTTCGATAATGGTGAAGATTTCGCCGCTGACAGTGATGAAAACATGGATGGTGAAGCAACATACTGAAACGACTGGACTCCACCTGCAAGAGTTCTTTGGTTAAAACGTTTGATATTTAAGTTTACACTTTTAACAGAGCTATACTTTATTTCATGTTAGATTTTCTTTGAAGAACACTGTAAATAATGTGTGATAATATGCAGAATCAAGAATGTATTGAAAATATATTTATTTATTCTCCACAATGGACCAGTTTGAAGGCACATATTGTCAATTTCAAAATATGCTGACAGAGAAAATCAAGGTAACACTGTGATGAAATAAAAGGGCTATATAACAAGGTCTAAAAGTGTAAGTCAGAACTTGCTCCCCAACAAGCTCTCGTTTTCATTAGGAAGGTTCTCAACAGCTAGCTAAAACAGAGACAAAATCAACGTTTCAACTGGCATTTTAATACTTATAGTTCAAGGAACAGAAATGCTCTGTTTTCACAATAAATTAATTCTAATCAACCACAGTGGAAGCAGTCTACCATTGCAAATAACTTTAAGTTACAACTATGGTTTGGACAAAAATGCCACCACCGATCCACTGATGTTTGAGGACACAGCCACTGACTTATTAAATAAATAAGGGAAATAATGTACCTAATTACAGCTGGCTTAAAGTGCACCAGCATAAGTGACAAAAAAATACCATTCATACTGGTTAGTGTCAATAACTGTTACAGATGACTGGGTACTCAAATTTGAGGTTTATTTTCTTTCAGCCCCTTAATGCTCATAATTTAAAAGCAGAAATGGATGGAGTGAGAGATAAAGTATTGCAACACTACCCATTTGTCAACCTTTACTGTTTTCAATATGTCCCTGCAAATCATATTGTAGTATTTTTATCAAGACTCTTTGAAAATGGGAAAGTTTGATTCATTGAGTTTATTACATTTGGAAATCAAAGTACTGCTATGTTTTTTTTAACAATGACTTCAGCAGCTGCAGCTTTTTCCACACCGTCTCTCTGCGGTTCTGCTTTGACCACATGTTTGGGTCCTTCCCCAGGATGGCCGTCCTCTCCAGGATAGTCCAAGGTTTTACCTTTTAACTGTTCGTGTTGCCCATCGCCGTAGGTCTGGGTGGGAACGCCATGATGGCTAACATCAGATTTTACAAGAACCTCATAGTAAAGCAGATAAAACACAGGTGTGACGATGCCGACAAACAGCATGATGGCCACAGCAGTCCACCATCTCATGCCCCAGTCTGCTCCGTAGTAGGGGTCCTTTCTCTGTACAGGCTTATACTCTACTTCTCCTAGCAGCGGCTGCTGCTGCTGCAGTGTCAAGGATGACACGACCTCGCTGAGGCTGCTCCGAGACGGTCCTGTGGATTTCACCAGCTGCTCAATGTCCTTGTCCTTCTCTAGGAGGAATCCTTCAACGCTGTCAGAAGAAGAACAAGAGTCTGTGGAGGACTCTGTGGGGAGAGGCACTGCGGGTAAAATCTGGGGCACCCGTCTGGCCCCAGTGGGTGAGGCAGGTTTGGGAGGACCGGCGATGTGAGTCTCTGTGAGGACACTGAAGCGCCTCACAGGAATCTTAATTGAGCGTAGAGCGAAGAAGTCCTGTTCTGCCAGGAGGTTGTTGGCTCGTTTAATGTCAGCCACCTACAAAACACAAGAATCACTGATTAGCATCTTATGCTGTAGATTGGCTTAGATAATGCTTTTAAACTGTTTGAATAGTCTGATACAGGGGCAACATTAACCTGGGCCAGGAATTACCACTTGTAAAGATGTGCAAACAGCGTTAAAATGTATTAAAAATTTATCTCACTGGTAAAATCCAACCTTTAATTTGATTACATTTATTCAGCAGGAAAAAATGCATTAAAAAAAATCACCAGTAGAACAATTGTTGGGGACCAAGTCAATCAAGAAATGTGATAGAAACTTTTTTAAATTGATCAGAGTTTGTAAGAACCTCTAATTAGGCATTTGTCAATGACAAAAAGAGGCTCATTACCGTTAGCTTGTTGTCACTAGGCTGGACAAGGATACATATTTATCTTTCCACCATGCAGCACAGTGGGGATGTTGCCGACACCAACAATGGGACCTTGGGGTCAACAACTCTTGATGACAACCATAAGCTGCTATCTGTATACCAACTAGTTATTTGGGAGTGATGCCAGAAAAATGTATTTTCTGTCTTGTTATCACAAACGTAAAACACGTGAAATTTGATCAACTCTGGGACTTTATTTGCAACTATGTATTTTGGTCAGGTGATATTAAGATTATGTTTTTTGGGCAACAAGCAACTTAGGTGGGTTTAGTTTAGAACGAAGCATGAAAATGTGAAAAAGCAACCTAATGCCAATTGTTAGGTATGGTGGAGGATGTGTCATGCTGTGGATCTGTTTCTCTTCCAAAGGCCCTGGGAACCTGGTAAAGAGTGCATGCAACCATGAGCTCTTTGAAGTGAAACGATATTTTAACTAAGATTTGGTGAACTCTGCTAGTAAACTAATTATAGGTTCTTACTGGGACTTTCAACAGGATAATTTTAGGATTTATTTTCTGAATATGTACAAGAACATTTACAGCATGTAACATACATCATTTGCATATTTAAGGTAGCGGAGGAAGGTGTTAACTTTTGTAACTCCACTCCTTATCCATTTATTCTAACATCACCTACATAATCTTCCATATTAAATAATTCTTATTTTGGATTACGTCAGCTATGAATTATACAGAACCTTCTGCTAATGGCTGTCAACCAAGCTGGAACAAGGCGAGTAGACGCATGTAGCTACAGTTCAGGAAATGTAGCCGTGCACATGCAAAGCACACCCAACGCAGCTGATGTAGCCAGAACTTCACAGTTAATATCTCTTCAGCACAAAACATAATTTATGTCATTGATATGTTCACCCTGAGATTATACACTGCTCAAAAAAAATAAAAGGAACACTCAAATAACACATCCTAGATCTGAATGAATGAAATATTCTCATTGAATACTTTGTTCTGTACAAAGTTGAATGTGCTGACAACAAAATCACACAAAAATCATCAATGGAAATCAAATTTATTAACCAATGGAGGCCTGGATTTGGAGTCACACACAAAATAAAGTGGAAAAACACACTACAGATACAGATGATCCAACTTTGATGTAATGTCCTTAAAACAAGTCAAAATGAGGCTCAGTATTGTGTGTGGCCTCCACGTGCCTGTATGACCTCCCTACAACGCCTGGCCATGCTCCTGATGAGACGGCAGATGGTCTCCTGAGGGATCTCCTCCCAGACCTGGACTAAAGCATCCGCCAACTCCCGGACAGTCTGTGGTGCAACGTGACGTTGGTGGATGGAGCAAGACATGATGTCCCAGATGTGCTCAATCGGATTCAGGTCTGGGGAACGGGCGGGCCAGTCCATAGCTTCAATGTCTTCATCTTGCAGGAACTGCTGACACACTCCAGCCACATGAGATCTAGCATTGTCCTGCATTAGGAGGAACCCAGGGCCAACCGCACCAGCATATGGTCTCACAAGGGGTCTGAGGATCTCATCTCGGTACCTAATGGCAGTCGGGCTTCCTCTGGCGAGCAAAGAAATGCCGCCCCACACCATTACTGACCCACTGCCAAACTGGTCCTGCTGAAGGATGTTGCAGGCAGCAGATCGCTCTCCACGGTGTCTCCAGACTCTGTCACGTCTGTCACATGTGCTCAGTGTGAACCTGCTTTCATCTGTGAAGAGCACAGGGCGCCAGTGGCGAATTTGCTAATCCTGGTGTTCTCTGGCAAATGCCAAGCGTCCTGCACGGTGTTGGGCTGTGAGCACAACCCCCATTTGTGGACGTCTGGCCCTCATACCATCCTCATGGAGTTGGTTTCTAACCGTTTGTGCAGACACATGCACATTTGTGGCCTGCTGGAGGTCATTTGGCAGGGCTCTGGCAGTGCTGCTCCTGTTCCTCCTTGCACAAAGGCGGAGGTAGCGGTCCTGCTGCTGGGTTGTTGCCCTCCTACGGCCTCCTCCACATCTCCTGGTGTACTGGCCTGTCTCCTGGTAGCGCCTCCAGGCTCTGGACACTACGCTGACAGACACAGCAAACCTTCTTGCCACAGCTCGCATTGATGTGCCATCCTGGATGAGCTGCACTACCTGAGCCACTTGTGTGGGTTGTAGGGTCCGTCTCATGCTACCACGGGTGTGAAAGCACCACCAACATTCAAAAGTGACCAAAACACCAGCCAGAAAGCATAGGTACTGAGAAGTGGTCTGTGGTCCCCACCTGCAGAACCACTCCTTTATTGAGTGTGTCTTGCTAATCACCAAAGATTTCCCCCTGTTGTCTATTCCATTTGGACAACAGCATGTAAAATTGATTGTCAATCATTGTTGCTTCCTAAGTGGACAGTTTGATTTCACAGAAGTTTGATTTACTTGGAGTTATATTGTGTTGTTTAAGTGTTCCCTTTATTTTTTTGAGCAGTGTATATGAACTAGAATGCACATTTTTTTTCCAAAACATTTTTATTAATAAGATAAAATTGCTTGAACAAAATAGTAGGAGAAAATACATACTGTGCAATGATATTGCAGGGCAATGCTGTTGAGGGTGTCCCCCTCCTGGATGTCTCTGCTGAGGTAGATAATATCATCCAGTCGCTCCTTGGAGGTGCTGTTCCGCAGCCTCTCTTTACCACGTGGCCGAAGCTCAAAGCTTTCTCCATCATCCTCTGACAGGTCGTTCTCTGAGCCGTTGGTTCCGAACAGGTAGGCATGGCCGCCGTTGGCAGGCTGCACCATGGTGGCGGACTGGAACCCATAGTGTTGACTTCTACTCGACATTTCCTTCAATCTGGAAAAAAAACACACAGATGCCTTACTCCCAAAACCAAACACATACCTAAAAATTCACTAAGACTGCTTTTACCACAAGAATATTAGGGAACATGTATGACCTAGGTCTCTGAGTCTGACAGTAGTTTAATGGATTAAAGGATTCTTAGCGATATTCTGAAAAAAAAAAATAGCGTAGCATTTACAAGCACATTTGTGCAAAAACTGTTTGACAGTTATGGCATAACGATTTTGCCAATACATGCAGTACTCAGTGTAAGTCAAGAAGAATAAATCAGATGACAATCTTTTAAAAACAACCAGTAATTTAAAGAATCCCAAGAGGTTTTGGAAAGTAATCATATCCACCTATGGAGAAAAACTCACAAATGATCTACCCAATCAAATTAGAATTGGACATCAAGTGGTGTTATATAGGGCTGTGATTCTTGACACTTTTGTTTCATCTGGGCACTTGTTTGATTCTGAACAACCTGATCTTCATCAGTCAGGACAACAGGGTGTTAGGTCAGTGCCTTCCTTGTCTGTCTCTGAGTCTTTTATCTTCATTCCTTTCACTGTGTCTTAAGTTGAGAGAGTTTAAACTAATTCTTGACACTAGCAAATCTGCAGCTCCTGATGAGCTCGAGCCCCTTTATTCAGTCCGGTTTTAGAAAGCAGCACGGTACGACCACAGCTGCCACCATAGTGGTCAATGATAGAGTCATTAGATGACATTAGATGCTCTGTTTGTGGATCTGTCAAAAGCTACTGTAGATCACGTCTTTTTAAGTTGGCTTTTCTAGCCAGGCTGTTGGCTGGTACAGAAACCATTTGTCTGGTAGAACTTAGTGTGTGCAAACAGCAGGGATCTGCTCTTCAGTTGTCCCAGAGTCAGAACTGAACTGGGTAAGAGACGTTTAAAATACGCCACCCCTTCTGGCCGGAATGATTTCCAGAAAGCCGTAAAGCTGACAGAGATGGTGACTGGAAAGGCCAGGAAGAGGCAGTGTAACTTCTTGAAATAGTTTTTGAGTCATTACCTTGATCTTGTGCTCTCAGATCTGTTCAGACATGTTATGCTATGTATGGGAATGTTTCTGATTAGTACGGGTCAACAGGAGAGAGTTTGGTGTCAGACCCCGAATTAAAACCTCTTTGTCTTAATTTGACTGAGTTGCAATAGTCATGGTGTAAGTACAATAACTGCACGTCGGCAGTGTGATGCAATTTTTGTTTCATCTGCAGACACAAAGTGCACAAATTTCCACTCTTATTTAAAGTCTGCCTACCTACCTTGAAATGATAATGATATGGTTTTATGGTTGCTTATACTATTAGGCCTTTAGTAAGGCCTAACAGTATAAGCAATAACTATTAACTGAGGAGTCAGTGTGTTGAAGCAGATTTCAGGTATATTGGAATGCAGGTTTACAAATCTAAATAAAATGAATGCACTGAGAAGAAGAGAGGGCCAAATGATCAGCCGGTGATGGGAATTGGTCAATTTTCAGATTGATCAGCCCTAAACAGCACTACCAGGTCACATTTAACAACACTCTTGATTTTAGAAGTTATTACTGAGAGACAAAAACAATTAGCTATTTTAGTATCATGCGTTTAAGATTAGGTCAGCTCAGAAGCACAGAGATGTAATAAGCTAGTCGGAAGGAAACAATTTTCTATGCCATCTTGAGACATGCTGGCCTTTCATTCAGGCTGCAAAAGAGTGAGCGAGAGACTGAGACTTTAAGTAGGAAACACGAAGGCTGAACAGAGTACAGCAAAGTGGCTGTTTTGTCCTTTTGAGGTTTCAACATCTGTCTGTGCTGGAACAGACAGATGTTTGAGAGGTTTTAATGCTCCTGTTCAGCAGAGCCAGCTCATGTTTTGTTTATGTGGCAGACACCCTGTCTACTATAAAAACTAGGCTTAAAACTCTCTTTTTTTAACAAAGCTTATCCGCATTATCCGCAATTACTGCTACCATAAAGTTTTCTCTTGTTTTTCTTCTCTTCATAGAAGTTACACCTGACCTAGCTGTGAGACTTTCCTGGAGGGGACCTTCACCTGAGTTATTGCTGCCAATAACTTCGTGTTCTCTCTCAAAACACGATACACAGGCTCTGTCTTTCTGTGTTTGACCCCATCTCTCTCCTAGACAAAGCAATGGAAGAAGCCATTCCTGGGTCTAACTGCATACTTTGTTTTTCATCCTTTAGGATTTACTACTGGCTCAGAGCTCATATTTTGTATTTCAGTTTCCCTCCTACATCTAGCCACTCAAACAGCTACTGCTGCCATGAATTCTTATACACAGAAACATAGAAGGTATCCCTAGACCAGTGCTTTTTGTGTGCCTGCTCTGTCTTTTCCAAACCCTAGTCGGGTACGGCAGATGGTCGCTCACACCGAGTCCAGTTCTGCCGGAGGGTTGTTACTGTTTAACAGGATAAACATGCTCATTTAGGAGGACGGATTGCATGACAGGAGGAAGTTAGTGACCTGACAGAGTCGGCCACTTTTGATTAGATATAAAACCTTTCACCAGTTGGCACTTGACTGCAATGTTTTATAACTAAAATCTAAATGAAATGTATCTGATTGACTTTGCATCTGTATATATAATTAGATTAAATTAACTATATGTTTCTGTATATAAATTGGATCAGTTTGTTTTGTAAGTGTTTTGAGGTGACATGTGTTGTGACCCAGTGCTACTGTATAAAAATAAACTGAACTGAG
Source organism: Crenichthys baileyi (assembly GCA_036173005.1). NCBI lineage: Eukaryota > Metazoa > Chordata > Actinopteri > Cyprinodontiformes > Goodeidae > Crenichthys > Crenichthys baileyi. The sequence goes on from JAHHUM010002432.1 coordinate 83,988, forward strand.
CTGAATTTTGATTTCGTGAAGCAGAAATCTCAGCATTAAGGTATATTTTCCCTGGCGAATACACAGAGACTGTTCTTTTACTAATGCTGGCTGCGCTAATTGCTATTATATGAGATACTAAAGAGAGTTTAAAATCCCATTTACAGTGAATGCTCTCTTACATACATGGTGCCATGTTGCATCTTTTCATTAAATAAATAAAATGGCTGCACATGGAAAGACAGCTTAAAAGAAAATTATTAAATTTTTATAGCTTCTTATATTGTAGCTCTTTAAGATAATTCAGAATCCACTAAAAGTGGTACTGCCGGGTAAAAGTTTCCAAACATCAGAAATTGGAAACGGGCAACAAAGTTATTGTCAGCGCATCTCTAATAATTGGGCCCCTGGCTTTTAGTGTCTCTGAGCCCCATAGTGTATTAATTATTTTGTTCAAGCAGAGGGGTTTTTGATGTCACGGATTCTGAAAGAAAGAGGAAAAACACTGGCGCAGATGTCTTTAGTGAAGTGCACAAATAGTTACTTATATACCACAACAAGAATGGCAGTCTGTATACTTTTATGCCGCAAACCCAGAACGAACTGGTAATTTTTCTTTGTAAAAATGCTAAGTCGGCTGATAAAAAGGAAGCTCACCGTAACTTTAAATTTCCAGCAGCCTAACTACGATGTGCAGTACAGATATACATTTACCAGAACACTTTGGTCAGTCAAGGCCGAAAAACTCCAAGGTTGGTATGATAACTTATCAGATCAGAAACCTGGCAAAGCACACAAGTGTCAACCTGTCAAGTCAGTAAAAATACAAATAAATACCCAAGCTAACACGAAGCTAGAGATAAACACACTAAAAGGTGAAGTGTATTTACACAAAACAACTCCTCTTGTTTACCACCGTTTATGGGTTTGAATAAGGCAGCCACTGTGTAGATGCCAGTTAAAAGAGTTCGTGTTACTTGGCGTTGAACAAAGTAGTTATCGGTTTCATACCACTAAACTCAGTTTGATTCTTGGCAACTGACTAGTTGATATCGACAAGAAATAAAATGCGCCCCACGATATTAAATCCAAAGGCTTGGGTTCACGGTTGAGCTAATTTTAAACCAAAAACGCAATAAACATGAACTATTCTCTCTTTCGCATTTTAGCAAACTCTGATCGCTCAGATGAAGCTAAGCTAGGCTAGTGCTACCCCACGTCCACATAGGAATCTTTAGCTAACCTTATAAAGCTTTGTAGCTATTTAACAGCGGTCAGAATGATGCTTACAAATGTTCATTAACAATTTACTTTACCTGATAAAAGACAAACCAGTCTGGTTAATGGTCCACACTAAATGCCATAACTCCGACGGATTATTTTAGCTTTCACCCTATCGCTGTTTGGCTTGCGCTATGCGCTAACCACTCTTTCCACTGCTCAGGCCACGTCAACAAAACATTTACGTAATGACGCCATCACTGCCCATACGTAGTTTTCAATATTTACCGCGACGGGGCGCCAGAAGCGGACTGACCTCGCAATGTTTTCTACTTTTTCAGAAATCTTGGAGAAAGATTATGTTACGTTTAAAGATTAAATCACATATTTCAGTTAACTTTGTATAACATCTTTTATAGGATCTTACACAGTTAAATTAAGATTAAGATATGTATGATACAGAGAAATTCAACAGCCATACCAATCACAATACATGGGTTCATATTCAATGCAAATGGAAAAAAATGCCCATTTTATCAGGTGAATACAAATATATTGGGACATTTTTTGTAACGGCATCTTCTGAGCTTTAAAAGGTTTCAAAAAACTAGCCCCACAGATAATACAGTTTGAATGCATAATGGTGCTAATTTTATGTGAAAAAAGTAAGCATGTCTGATGTTTTATGAAAGTGTTGCTTACTATTTTACTGTAGTTAACACAAAGCAGTTAACATGCTTAGTAATTTGGGACATATTTTTGATTTAGTTTAGTGTTTCTCACAATTCTTATAATTAATTGCTTATTAAATAATACGCTTTCCAGGTACCACAATACTTTCAGGACATTTTAGAACTGTACTACAAACAAGGATGTACTTTTTCAGACTTTTGCGTTTTGTGACAAAAAATAAAGAAATAAAAAACATGTTTATTCATTTTCACCACATGCTTAAAATAAAATATGCGAATTCCAAGCTGGAAAAATAAACAGACGGGCCACCCTTAGGCCCAAGAAGAACCTACGCTAATCTCAAAATCTAATATGGCTGCCATGTGTTGAAAACAGGAATAGCTGCAGTAATAAGAAGTTAATTTATATTTCTGGTAGTTTTATGACATCGAATCTTTTCCAAGCACAAACAATTGAAGGCTAAATGTATGAAAATGTTTTAGTGTTTGAATGCATGAATTACAGTGACATAGATTGCTGTTATTTTTTACTGTAAAGTATAAATAATCTGGTCAATGAGTATAAAAATTGGCAAACCCTTGAGATTTTCTAACTTTCAATGGAACCTGGTTAAGAGCGATTTGGTTTTATTCTCAGATCAAATGTTCAACTTATAGCTTAAATGGAATGAAGTAATCAGTAATCAGTCAATTTGCAAAGCGGCACCTGTAGCCTAATGAACCCTAACTAAACCAGCAATGCCCCTTTCTTGAACCAAGGCTATACGTTTTTGAGCCACACGGTGGTGCCGTAGGCACGAACATACGACAAACCACAGTCTTCACCCTTATGAGACAAACAGGATTAAAACATCGCGTCTCAATAGACTTCACAGACAGACGAGCTTGAGCCTCTGAGTAGCTATAAACTAATCTCATACAGCAGGAGCTCCCACATGGCTGCAGCCAGCGCGGAGCTGTGAGGTGTAGGGAGAGCGGCTCTGAAACACTCCAGGAGAGGAAGGAAAGAAGGGAACCCGCGCAGTTTGGCACATTTCACCCGGCTCCAGTCCCGTTAGATGACAGACGCGCTTCGTCCCACGCTGCTTTCGGGAAACTAAAAACACGATGCCGTTTTAAATTGCTTGTGATTGGGAATAAAGGCGGAGCTGAGGAGTTTGGGCTCACCGATGTTATCCAGGGCAATAAAGATACTGTAAATTATCTTGGGCTGAGAGGACCAAGCAAGGTGTCAGGTAAGTCCACGTGATTTATTCTAACGCTCCTTTATTTAGATGCTGTCCCTCTACATTCTGATTTTGGTCGCAAACCTTAAACTGTGATACGATCAAAAAACTCTACAAGATTAATTCTAATAAAACACTTGAGGATTGTTTCATAGACAACAACTTTTAGATTTATTTTACAGGAAATTAAACCTATTGATCAGCAACTGAATAAGCTATAGTGTCAAATGTATAGTAATAGTGCAGGAATAGAGGCAACAAACGAGTAGCGATCCTCCTCATCAATTATGCCAGACATCTCCAAGACAGACGCATTGTACAAGACTATAAGAAAACGATTAAAAGTGGTCGACCACTGCTAATTTCTTTTCGCGCCCAGCCAAAAATACCCATTGGAGCAGCTAATAAAATTGAAAAGCCTAAATATTGATTCAGTGCAATCAGTTTAAATAACCGACGGGGCAGCCCATTGAGGACGGAGACAAACGCTTCCATGGTTACATGCAGGATCTCCGCTGTGATCACGGCGCTTTGTGTGGGGTTTTCTCTCTCCCACTGAAATAAAACAACTGGCACCCACGGAGAGCAAAGGGAGGGGACTCTCTCATAAAGACCCAGCCGACTAATCTATATAGGCTTACCCGGACTATAAGTAATCTTGGCACACTTTGAGTTGCGCACATGTGCTGCTACTGTTAAATTACTGCCTATAGAAGCCTTGTTTGAGTCTAGCCGTTATATGTTCAGACTTCATACATCACCCCTGTCGTTCTTATAGGGTTCTCAGTCTTTGAATTGTTGAATATGTTCCCCTTATCTCTAATTGATCTGACATGATGTCATTTTGGAGCGTCCCTTGCAAATCTCTATTGTTGCTTCATCTGTGGCGCCTCGGCAGAGTTAAATCCTTTCTCTATCCAGGAATTGTGAGAGCTGCTTCTGTATCCATTCAGTAACTACACCTGCTCCCCCTCAGCAACATTTTACTCTTTTGTTGTTTTTATATTTGAGGAAATGTATGCATTTTTTCAATTTCTTTGTTTTTGTGAGTGAAGATTGAAGCAAAAGTTGCCACACACTATTTCCGTCATATGTATTAGTGGATTTGTTTTTGCAGCTTAGGTGCCCTCAAAGATCCCCACTTGCCCAGAGGCTCGGGTCCCTTTGTTTGTCAGTGTTTATGTCATTGCCTGGCAGGGGTCAGCCCCCATTTGCCTGTGTGAGGGTCTGAATGTGATTCACTGGGCGGAAACTGTTTTACTGCCTGCCTCGCTCTCCTTCTGTCTCACCCCCCCCCTCAAGGCTGCACAGTACAAAAGGGGGGCTGAGCCATAAATGGAGCCTGTTCATTATGAGAGGTGCTGAAGTGTTGCACGTCACAGACAGGAGGAGATTGATGTTTGGAGGGGATTCAGGGGAGCAAATCACATTCTCAGTGTGGCACTGTGCTCTGTACTCTGACACAGTGCTGGTCTGCAACAGGTTACATTGACTGATCTGTGTGACACAGATGCAGCATCGTTAGAAAAAGTTGAACAAAGTTGGTCTTTTCACCCCCTTTGGAAAAGTGTTCTTAACCCAATTAAGTTTTCCATATTTAGAGTACAAAGACATTTGTAGAAAAAATTAAAGCAGGTAGGGGTATGAAACAATATCTGAAGCTTTGAGCATCTCACAGAGCAATGTTCAACCCATCATCCAAAACTGAAAAGAGTATGGTATGACTGCAAACCTACAAAGACATTGTTGTCCACCTACACTGACAAACCCATTTTAACTCTAGATGAGCTGCAGAAACCCACAGCTCAGGTGGGGGAATTTGTTAACAGGACAACTATTAGTCATGCACTCCACAATCTGGCCTTTAGAAGAGTGGCAATAGGAAGTCATTGTTGAAAAAAAGCAACAAGAAGTCCTGTTTGCAGTTTGCCACAAGCCAGCTGAAGGACACATAACTCTGTGTGGCACAAAAACAACACTGCACATCCGCACATCGCCATTCTCCTGGCGTAACATGGTGGTGGCAACATTATGCAGTGGGATTTTTATCTATTTCTGTATATCTTTATTTTTCCAAAGTAGACAGACACGAATGGGGTGGAGAGAAGAGAAAGTCATGCAGGATAGGTCTCCTGGGCTGGGACTCAGGACTGAGACCTCCGTGTATGGGTCACACACTCAATCGCTACACCGCTCGCCGTTCCCCGGGATTGCTTTTATTTTGCAAAGACAGGGAAGAATCTGAATCCAAGACACTCCTAGAAGAACTTGAGGCTGGGGCAGTAGGTCACCTATAAGCAGGACGGCAAGCCTAAAAATGCAGTTGAGTACACTAGCATTACTAAGTCCTAAGTCAGTTACTAAGTCAGGTAAACAGGGGAATGACAACACAGTCTCCAAGCAAACTTTCAATGAACAGACATAGTTGAAAGATCACATCAACCTCCATCTGGACCACTGTGTTTGAAAAGTGAAATGTCACAAGATGTTCACATAATACATGTTTTGATACAAGGTTGATTGGAGTTGATTTAATGGGCCAACCAAGACTGTTAACGTCTTTGTTTAGGCTGAAATGGGACCCAACACTTAAGCTAACAAAAGGCACATTTTCAACAGATTTTTCTGGAATCAATAAAAACAAGGACTGGCCAAACGTATAACTTCAGCAAACATGCCCATGGACACTCAGTGTTTGAAAAGAAATAGCAAGATCAGCTAATATGTTGTCTTATTAGTGCAATTGTTATCTGTCATAACTTTTATTACATCAATATCCTTCATTATAGTTTTACTTATTTTGAACTCCGAAGAAGAGACCCCACATTCGTTGATTTGCAACACCCATTGGGGGTCCCAAACCCAACTTTGGCAGCTACTGGTTTAAATCAATTTCAAATCCATGTTCTAACACCTGGGTCAGTCAAAGTTCAGACTTCATTCCAATTAACAATCTTTGACAAAACATGAAAATGCTCTCCATCCAGTATGACTAAGCTTGAGCTATTTTGCACAGAAAAATGGGCAAGAGTCTCATATAATATCTTCCTTTTTTTCATAACTAGCTTTTGACAATCACTTAACATGTCATGCTTATACACAGGAGGTAGCATTCGGTCTTAGTTATTTTCATTGGAGCAGAATAAGGTTACAGTGGTTTACAGTGAGCTGTCAACCCAGTTCTGCAAAAAAGACCTCCCAGGACCTGGCTGTCAGTTCTCATAATCATATGTATTTATACTTACACACATGCATCTGCAAGTGTATACACACACACGTGTTCCATGCCCTTCTCTTTAGAGGCAACACCTGTACTCTTCCACAAGAAAATTCAACTTAACCTGTGACCTCTTTGATGTTATGTCACCAAAGAGGTCAGCTCCACAACATTTTGCCTAAATGATTATGGATGAGAAGCTTTTCAAACAACAGTAAAGAACTGTTGTTGTCGTTACTTCATATATTTAAATTCGGTCAAACTCAAAGAGCAGTGTCTAAATTCTTGTTGCTAATAGCCTTGAAGACTAGCAGCTCTGAAAAGCACAAGTCGATCTGATCACACATTTTGTTCATTTTGAAAGCCTTCATGGCCTATCTGTCCTCCTACTGCCTCTTCATTTGTACCACTGCTTGCTCTCATTATTATCTTTGTGTTAGAAACAAAAGAAGGATTGAAAAGCTTTCAGAAAAAAGTATAATTCAAGGAAATCCTATTGATGTACGTCGTTATACCCTCCGCAACCATGTGACCTACAGTGTCTTGCAAAAGTATTCATACCCCTTGTATCTTTCACATTTTGTGACACAATTGCCACAGACTTCATTGCAATGGATTTTGTGTCTTATATCAACTCAACATAGTCCATAAGTGTCAAGTGGAAGCAAAAGGATAAATGTTTTTGTTTTCAAATAAAAATAAAAAAATCGGTAGGCATTTGTGAAGAGTCCCATTTATTTTGATACCCCTAAAGTACATCTTGTAAAATTCTACTGTCAGTATCAATATAGCTGTTCTGTGAAGGCCTTGGAAAGTGCGTTAGTGAACAGGGTATTTGTAGAGGCTGGTTAGGTTCGCAGCTCGGGTGGATTTCAGAAGCATCTGTCAGAGAAAGGCTCTTGAAGGGAACCCAAGTGCGGACAGGCAGGCAGCAGCAGAACAGTGAGTAGAAGAAATTTAATAAGTAAGAAATCTTACATCCGGGCACGGATGAGCAGGCAAAAATATGAACATGCATGGCATGAGCAAACAGACATAGACTGGCTGGGATGGCAAAACCATATTCTCCAGCGAGGAGTAAACAGAACACAATGGCATAGGGGAAAACAGTGAGACTGATTGGCGTGAAGCTGGTGCAATAAATAAGGCTGATTACAGAGGCGGTGGCAGAGACTGAAAGCAAAAACATGACTGAAACTTAACAAAGATACTGGGAATATTCTAATAAATAATATAAAAAACACAGGGATAAACTAGAAAGGTACATGAAAAGAATAGCCTAGAGACATATAACCTAACAAAATATAAGCACAGTAAAATGAACAGATATGGCAAAAACCTTTAGAACATAACCCAAAATACTACAAATCATGACAAGCATCAAGAAGTTGTTCTTTTCACAAATCTGACCTTTGCAGTTTTACAAAACAAAGATGTGGAAGAAGGTGCTTTGGTCAGATGAGCTGAAAACCAAATCTTCTGGTGTCCATGCAAACACTACGTGTGGCAAGAAGATAAATCTGTACTTCACCCTGAACATACCTTTTCCACATTGAAACATGGGAGATGGCAGCAGGTTGCCTTCTTCCCACAGTCCAAAATTATACCTGTCAGAGTAATTGGTTTCTCTAAGTTGCTCTTAGGAGTGAGTGGGTTGAAAAGGATTGCTCCTTCTATTCAGCTACCACTTGTCTGCGATTAGCTTCAATCTCAGAGCGCCTCAGCCTTTCAGTAGAAGCTGCTGAGAACCTCAAAAAATCTATTGTGTTTGGAAAAGACTCATTAGGAAGTAGGGCTGCACGATATTAGGAAATTTTTAAATGTGAAAATAATGGTTAATATTGTGATGACCATATGAGTTCGGTATGTGCCTATTTTCTTTAACCTCTTTCTCATCTATACTTTCATCAATCTGTGACCTTTACCATTTTGGGCAATGTCATTTTTGTTGTTGTGATCATCTACTGCCATGAAACTACTTGGCTAAATATTACATTAGCATGTAAAATGCAAGTTCATAACACTTAGCACCTAACAAATTAGCCAGCAATTATTGAACTCCAAGCAGTCCTTTGTGATATGAATATAGCACAAACTTATTGTGATGATGATAAATTCGCAATATATTGTGCAGTCTTATTACGAAGAAGCTCGGGCAAAATACTGTGGCTTGATTGTACCAAAATATAAATAAGGTTAAAAATTTAGGTTGAAAAAACTTAGTCATATATATTATTAGTTATGAAAGTTATTCATGTTATTTTTTAAAAATAATTTATGATTTATTTAGTGATCTTCGTATTTATTTTCAGGGCAATTCGGTGTTCTACAACTGTGATAGATACTTTTCCCTAACTCTGAATAATTGTTCAAATTATTGTGATTCCAACATTGATTTAAAGTGACTGTGATTAGGTTTTTTCCACAACTGAGCAAAAATATAAAAAATATATATTTATATGAAAGCAATTTACCCAAAATAATTTACCCTACTTCTAAAAGGGTACTTTGCTACAACAGTTACATTCAGCAGTGCAATTGTGCTGCTAAAAAGTGCACAATAATTTTTATTTAATCATATCTTGAAAGCAAAAAGCAGTATTTATTGATGGTGTTATGTAATGAACAGTGGAAAATAGTTTTGGGGTTTTGCAAACATCAATTATCATTAACTGATAATTTGTTTTTCACAGGGACATATTCATAATAATGACAGAAATATGATAATTCCCCATCTAGAGTTGCAAGATAGTAAAATATCTATTAGACCTTCAACTTATGTTAAGTTCCTACAGGGCCGCCGACAGGGGGGAACAAATGGGTCTGTTGTCCCTGGGCCCTGGATAGGGTTCATAGAATGGAGAGAAATATGTTGAAATAGGCTTGAAGAGCAATTAGCATTTCTTTCAGCCTCCCAACCAGTTACATGCAATTGAATAATACTCTTTCCCGCCTTCCTCTACGGTCTGTAAGGCTTTTGAGGACAAAACCTTGTTTAAATTCTCTGGAAGTGTTTTTCTGTCACTGTGTCATACATGCCAATCAGTCGACTGAAACTTGAAAACACTCAAAATAGTTTTTCATCAATTGGAACCACTTCTCTTTTCTCTATCCTTTTTTTCCCACTACTTCATACCAAAAGAAGAAAACTCTAGTTTTTTGGTAGGAGATGTGAGATGCCATTGCCTGAAGCTGAGAGCAGCCGACTAAGTCCATGTGGACAATACGTCAGGAAAGCTCTCACTCTCTGTTTCTTTTTTCACAGTAAATTGCACACTTGATTGGCAGTTTCTTGCCCCTGAAGGGGAAATGGCTGGTTTGAAAAGTATCATCTGACAATAGCAGGAGGGCTGCCCCTATGCGTTTTGTTCTTTAGAGAGGTGTCCATTCGGCTGATTTCTGAGTCCTCTTAGGTTGAATGGCATATTTTGGTTGAAATTCATGACTGCACCAAAAAATCTCTTTCTGTTTTCTGTTTTTCCCCTCTCAAAATAAATACAACTCCAGAGCTTTCCAAAATAAACCCAATGAGTAAGGCTCTTTTGTCAGATTTAAAGATGTATGTTTAGGCTCTACCCCGTTATTAAGGTTCTTAATTTCTTCTTCCCCACTTTTTTTCCCTACAGCGAGATAATTTGCTGATCTAAAAATACCAAGCATGTGAAGCACAAATATGGACTGGGAAGTTAAGCAGGAACAGCGGCCGTGGCCGTACTGGGCTCAGAACCACCAGGGGTGGTTTCTGAGGTTGGGCCTGACACTTATTGGCCTGGTGGCATCACTTGGTGTGGAAGGAGCTCAAGCAGAACCTGGTTCAATAAACATAGAACAGGAGGCTCCATGGTTTGGGGCCAAACATGGAACATGAGACATCCATACACAAGCTTATCTACTAAAGGAGCTTTTTGTATTTAGCTTATAGGCATTGGACAGCATAGTGAAATTATTTATTTTAATTTGTATTTCCATTTAGTTTTTGTAGCTGAACATGTTTCTGTTTCTTTTCTGAAACAATAAGGATGAACTCATGAAGCTCAAATTATGCATTTTTATGATCAGTGTGACTGAAAACAACAAATACAGCCACAGGGCACTTCCATTTTCTAATATATACAGCCTGAAGACTGGCTTTGCAGTTACCAAGTATTCACAAGTATTCATGCCCTTTTTACTTTAAATAACATTCCAACAGCCAATTTAAGTGCATGTAATTGGCATTTTACATAATGGACAAACAAAAAGTGAAGCATAATCATAAAATGTTTTTGAAATTATTTAAAACGCTGAACTTGCATTTGTATTTATCTCGCCTGAGTTAATACTGTAACAGCTATAAATCATTTAGAGATATGTTTTTTTACTAGCTTTGCATGTCCTGTGACTGAAACTTTACCAAATTTTCTTTGTAAAATAGCTCAAGCTCAGTGGGATTGGTGGGAGAGGGTCTGTGAAAACTAGTTATCAAGTCTTGCCACAGATTCTCAGTTGGATTTAGATTTGAACTTTGAACACACCACCCAAACACATGAAGATGCTTTGATTTAAAACATTCCCTCATATGTTGTATTTTTAAAGACATTGGCATGCTGGATTGCCCACTACCAACGTGGTCTAATATCAGTTCCAGATTCCAGGATTGTCCTTTATTTAGCATCACCCATCTTCATATCAACTCTGAGCAGCTTCCCTGTCCTTGCTAAAGAAAAGCATTCACACATCATGATGCTGCCACTGCCAGGTTTCACAGGGGGCATGGTGTTTTCAGGGTAATGTTCAATTATAGTTTTTGACCCCATATTAGAGTTTTGCTTGTAGCCCCAAAATTTCTCTTGATTTCAACTGACCAAGGCCCCCTCTTCCACCTGTTTGCTTTGTCTTTTACATATCTTGTGGAAACCACAAACTTTCTGCCTGTTAGTTTAGTTTGGAAGGCCATGTCATGTTACGTTCGCAGCTGTGCCAGTTATACACAAGTGAACCGGACCATATTTACTACTTAAGTGACTATCAGAAGGCAATTTGTTGCACTGGATCTTACTCAGAGTTATCAGAAGGGGGAAGAATACAAATGCAACCCATACAATAATTATCTTACCTTTTTACAATTATGCACTTCTTATGTGTTGCTCTATCATATAGTCTCCCAGTAAAATACATTGAAAAGTTCAAGAGCTGAGAATATTTTTTGCAAACTACTGTACATCATCATCATCCTAATTGTTCTTTCAGCCATGTCTTCCTTAGTTTTTCTGTATATGTTGCTGTTTATTTTTGTGTCTTTCTTTGCTTGTCAGGATGAGTTTTTTTTTCTGATTGCATGGTCTGTGTGAATTTGTACAGAGAAGAAGCACGCAAATATCCAAGAACCTCTGTTATAGTAGTCAATTTTAATGACAGAGCCGTTTCTCTGTGTGGGCAGACTGACTCCACTTCACTGAGTTGAGATGCTATATTGATGAATGAGATCCCACGGCTTGCCTCCCAGTGTTAGACAGTTAGGGCATCACTTTTGTGTGTACATGCATGTGTGTTTGTGTGTGTGTGTGTGTGTGTGTGTGAGAGAGAGAGAGTATGTTTGTGCTTTTTGTGTGTGTGGCTGCCAGATATAACCACATGCTCTTCACCATGGGCGTCTCAGGAACAGGGAAGCCTCAGGGTTGGGATGCCGCATAATGGGAAAGCCCATGATTAAAAACCCTATAGACTGTTATTCCACACACCCTTGACCAAAAAGGAAGTAAGAGTATTGCTTTCTACTTCTAATGTTTGCAATCCTTGGTAAGATAACAAGAAAAAGAAATATCCTGGTTTATGGTTACAGATGCTTGTATTTTTCATCGAGAAGCTGCATAAAGGAAGCTGCAGTCAGTTTGATAAAAAGTCCAGACCTTTTTATTTAGTAAAACTGCACCATTCAAGTCAGGCATTCAAGTCCCAATCACTTGCTGCAGCCGGCACATGGCATCTGAATCTTGCACTGTCACGCTTACTACCATCCTCTGACTGTGAAGTCCTCGGCCTGCCATCAATAATTGATGCAAAAGATTACAACACATAGGCCATGCTCAGGAGAAACCCTAGAGGTATCAGCGGTAAGCACTGACCCCAGGCACCGCTCTGCAACCAGACACCTTCTCAGCAGCTCTGATAGGGATATCCATTAGATTGGTGTTTCTGTGTGTGTGTGGGATGTGTCTGCAAGCGATCTGATGTGAAAAGGTTTTGTGAACCAGGCTCCTAACACCAGCACGTTGCTTTAAGAGGAGCAGACGGGTGAAAGGGTTAAAGTGCTTCAGACTTCTTAGAGCAAGTTATTTCTTTGAGCTTGCTAGGAAAAGTCAGGTGCAGCATCAGGGAGTTACAAAAGAAGCAGTGTGATTCCAACTGGTATAAACTGATTAGATACTGAGAAGAGTCTAAAGTTGCACATAGAAATGACATAGAGGGGAATACATGCCGATCAGATGTAAGATTATGATCAAGCAAAAAAAGTAACATTCCACATGCTGTTACACTAAACCTTCTTGTGTTTGCATAAATGTAACTGCAACACTTGACATTAAGATAATCTCAATCAAGATTTTGTGCACCTTTAAGATTAAGTATTATCTAGAGATGCACCAATCAGAGATGTTGTGGCCAGTTTCTAATAATCAATTTTGTTAAACCGCCCTGTGAATTCCAGTTTGAATCAATTAGGACTTTTCCTAAAGAAAAATGTTGCTTTTTTAACAATAAAATATTCATAGTAATTAAACAATTGTTTCTCTAAACAATCTTTAAACAATTCTCTAAGACCTCAATTACAGAGATGGCTCTCTCTTTTTGTCAGTATAAATCTGCAAATGCAGTAAAACCCCCCAGGAAAGATGAATTTGTACAAGTAAAGCCCCACGATTGTGTGTACTTTTATGTTTCAAAATCTTAAATCATTTAGTTTTTTAAAGGTAACAATACATTACCATTAAAAGGCCTTTCTGTCCTGATCATTCTTAATGGCGGTGCCTTCACACCATGTTTATGGTAGGCTGAGTGAACGGCCGATGTGCCTCTGCAGACCAAATTTTCTCCTCACTGATACTGAAAATAGCTAACTTCTACCCTCAGTAACAACTTTCACAAAGACGAGTGCCATGCGACCTGGTGGCATTCTGTGAGATGAAAATAAGATCCGATTTTTGATTTTATCGAATGGTTTCCAGTGAAGTGAAAAATCAGCTGATTCCGGAGACAAGCCATTTTATTGGTACATATGTAGAGTATAAAATATATCTCAATCCAATAGTTACATTTTTTAAAGCATAGATTTGAGAACTATATACCACAAGTACAACAAAGTTATTATATTTCATTATGTACATAAAACAGACACCTCAGTAGCTCGGCAGCCTTTTTGAAGTTACATTTTTTTTAAATAGCCATTTGTCTTTCTCAGGTCTTTCTCTGTCATGTTGTGCTGTAGGAAGTGTGCCTTGTGTAAAACCAACTGAACTGAACCAACTTTTTTGTGTTGCGAGCATTATCACCTGAAATTACACAGATGCTCTTGGTTGCTTCACGTTTTTTTTGCATTTTGTTTGCATTTTCTGCATTTAATCACCAATTAACTATTATTTACAGATGACATCCTTTTTCAACACACTTTAAGAAATTCCCAGATGTTCTTCGTCCGGGTACATACAAAACAGCGAATCAGTCATTGGTAGACAGATGGTCATAATCTTTTTTGACAGTGTTTGTGTCTTGCTTTTTCACTATTCTGTTTGCCTTTCATGAGCACAAAGGCAAGCTTTTGCAAAAGGACTACAATTTAAAAATGATTGAATGTTGAAAGAAAAATCTTTCAGCTGGAGAATGAATTTTCAAAAACACGTTCAAGCTCAAGGCCTAACAAGCTAATATTTTGATAAAAGGGAGCAGCTTCTTGGAATTTATATGCAAACATGAGTGAATACTTAAGTCATTTTGTTTTGAAACCCAGGAATATTTTTACATTTGCCATCAACTCTTTAAGAATACATTTGGCAGTGCTACACTGAGAAATACAATAATGTTTTATATATAGTAGGCAAATGATACTTAGTGGATACAGTTTGGGTTTCAGAATATAAAGTAATGTTGTGGCTCAGGAGGCAGACCATTTTTTCCAGCAATCACAGGGTTGGTGGTTTGATCCCTGGCTCCTTAAAGTCTACTTTGGCAAGATACCGAACCGTAAAAACGTCCCCATTGTATGACTGGTTTATTGAATAAAGTAAGGAGCTATTCTAAGGTGTTTTATAGAGGCTGGATTGTAGTTTAAAGTGCATTAGTGAAAAAAAGTCAAACAGATCATCCTATTTATATAAAAAAGGAGAGGTCAGTTGGCTGAGGACATGAATAAAGGAATATGCCAGCAATGGGATTTTGTCCAGTATCAACAGCATGATTATTTATTGAAATCGTTTCTTTGGTCTTGATTTCTTTTGGCTTGGAAATTGGACACTAATAGATCATAAAGCAATCATCCCCTAAAGGTACACCACCAACTGGACCCTTGAAAACAAGAATCACCCCACCCATAGTCTGGTGACATTTTCTTAATTTTCTTTTGAATATTTAAGAGAATACTTCTAAACCAATAATAACAATAATGTAATATTTTTCTACAAAAAATGTATTTTGGAAACAGCTATGCCCTATACTGTACCTATGCACCGCTGTTGTATTTTTTATCTATAGAAAACTCAATATACAGGCATAAAAACATCTATGCCCATGGTATAAAAACATACTCTGCAGATGTGTTTGCAAAGCAAACACATTTTTTGTCTCATTACAGCTAAGGTGGATGGACCAACACATTGTAGTATATAATGTGGAAGGAAAGGATACATGGTTTTCAAAAGGTTTCACAAATATAATAGTAAGGTTTGTAATGCATATTTATTCAGGCCCTTTTACTCTAATAAAGTCTAGTGCAACCCATTGCCTTTGAAGTCAGCATCATAAATAAAGTCCACCTATGTGTCATTCAAACTTTGTGTTTATATAACTGTCCTGTAAAGACATCAGAGGTTTGTTTGAGAACATTAAGGAACAAACAATGTCATGAAGACCAAGAAGCAAATCAGCCAGGTCAGGGATTGAGTTTTAACCCTCTCACTGAATGTTCAGTCTATTATTCAAAAATAAAAGAATATGGCACAACAGCAGCCCTACCAAAACATGCTCATCCACCTAAACTGACAAGCACGGAGACGTTTATCACAGAAACAGCCTAGAGGACCATGGTAACTTTGAAAGAGCAGCAGAAACGGCTCAGGACAATCTAGAGAGGAGACCACAATAAATTCATTCTAGAAATCAGGGCCCGTATTCACACAGAAGCTTAAGACTAAAAGTAGCTCTTATTGATGTCATTCTAAGAAAAATCTTAGCAGTTCTTGAATTGAAGATTTTAGAATTTAGAGAGCTCCTAACCTGAGGAGATGTTAAGAGTAGTGAGGAAGACTTTTAGTGAGCCTAAGAGTGTCTTAAGCAGCACATAAACTTCTATAACAACCATACAGTTATTAATGTGGAGATAAGATAAACTTTATCTTCCCCCTAGGTCAAAATTAAATAGTTTCAGCAGCAGGACAAATTAAAGATGCACCTCTAGTAAGGTAATACATGGAAGAAGGCACGTCGTTAGACCTGGGCTTTTCTGAATAGCCCTGGATTTAGAAGACTGAAATATTATCCTGTTAAGTCCTAAGGGGTTTTAGAGCAATTTCTGCCTGAAGTCACATACCTTAAATAAATCAAGTATAGCTTCACAGTTATCAGGCCTACATGTAAATCCTTTTGAATTCCTAGGAGAACGCCCAGGTTGCATTCATCCACATCTTGACTATAACTGCAGCAAATTTGGACTGAATAAGTTGAAGTATATATGTTCCACAAACGTTTTAGAGGGCAATGTGCCAGGCGGAAATGGCAGTTGCTGTTATGAC